>CM037853.1:92867417-93213696 GCA_021234595.1 Delia radicum
AAAATAACAAAATATATCAAAAGGTCCACTTTAGGGAACATTGTGAAAGTTGAGCTTTTAACATTTTTGATTTATTTATTATATTCGTTTATGGAACACAGAAAAAACTGAAAACGAGTTTCAAATGAATGCTTTTTTAAATTCAATTAAAAGTTTAATTGTACTCGTTCCCATTAAGGAAATTGTAGTATCAATTAAAATGATTTGTAACTACTTAATTGACTTTAGTTTCTAAATCGTATTTTCCAATAAAAAATTAAATGATTTTTGATTTCTATTATGTTTTGTACGAATTTTAGTAAAAATTTTTACATAATTGGTAATTTATGTAAAAGTTTTATAAAAGAAAATAGTTATAAGCTATTCGGTTTATTCGATTAATCGTCGACATTTATTTGAATTAATCGTTATTAGTAGTTAGATATTTACATGAAGAAGAAGAAAACATTTTTATTGAAAATTTTAACTGGCAATATGCCAGGTTGCCGCAGTTTCGTCCCCTCCAAGGACTCGTCATTGGTTAATTTATTCGTGAATTCAACAAAGTATTTTATATTGTTAAATTGCTCAATATGAAAAATTTTTTACTTTATGTCGTAGTGAGTTTCAATCCCACAGCCGTACAACAGTATATCACTAGCATCACCTTTTAGTGACTTGAGCCACGGTCGACACAGCGATGAGTGTGGCTAAGTGGTGTTTTGTCAATCACAGCATTCACTAAGTATTGTTTTTAATCAGAAGAGACAGAGTTAACTAATACCCATGAACAATTTATTATTCAACTAGAATGCTTTCTCTTTTAATCCTATTGCTATCTCTTTTGCACAAGTAATTATTAATAATTATTATTAAGTATTAATATCATTAATTCGATACCAAGTGTATGTTAGACATAGAGTTGCCGCTGAGCAAACTTTTCAATAGTTTCTGGGGTAAAGTGGTTTTGTGACCGTCATATAATGGCAATCGTAATTAATTTTATTATAATCAATTACTGAAGAATGTTCTTAGTCAGATTTGTACAGGAAGAAGAAGAATACATCGCTCATATACTGCAAGAGTGACATAACTCAAAAAAATACGATTTTGCAGAAAACGAGTTTAAAATTTTCAATCCATATCTGCCACGCTCGATCCTTTCTCTATTTATTTGGTCACGTTTTTTTATGAATATGGGTTTCTAATGTATTTTTCTCTTAGTGAGAGTTGTGTGCGAATTCACTAATTAACGAGGGACCCATGAGTATCACAGTTTCTCTATGAAGTATATACTCTTTGCAGCCACTTTAAAGTAAAAATTAAATTTATTACCCTAACTATATCTCGAAGAGTATACATGGTATTAATATGAAATATTTAAACAACATAAAACATGTTATATCTAATAAATCCGCATCATTAACTCAAAAATCGCATTTTTTTGACTTATGGCAGTCTCGAAGTTAATAAGCGACATATCTATTGAAACTTTTTTCGAAAATCATTATTTCTAAATTATTAGTATGAATTTAGCTTTTTTTCGTTCATTTAACCGAATAAATTTTATTCGAGTGACAATCCTAGTCTTTATATATATCTTAGGAAATGTTTAAAATTTTCTATCTCCACAACACATTTAAATAGACTCACATTTAAATAGACTCAGTTTCACATATTTTTTAATGGCTAATTATTTTCAGTGTATATAGTTATTAAAATCATCATTCATATTTCTCTGGTGCTTAAGGAAAGATCAAATAAGTCTTTCTATACTTCTTTTCTTATTTTTTCTTTATTCGTCTAGTTTTGTTACTTTCCTTTCATTTTCTTAATTTATATTTAATGTTAAATTCATTTAAGTTTTAGATTGCTATTAAGCAGACATTACATTTTAATTACTAAAAATGTTAATATTAAGTAGAAGTACGTTTCTATCCTTAAATATGCCTTATGTTTTTATAATTTTTGTTTTAACAACTCAACTTTATTTCATAGCAGTATGAGTATGAACTTCTTGTATACAAGTGCTTTTGGAATGTTTTTACAATTAAGAAACACAAAAATATGCTAATTATTTTGTTTAACAAGTAATTAAAAGTTTAAAGTTTCAGCATATAAATTTATGAAAACATTTTAACATTTGCACCTTTTCATAAAAGAGCACTTTTATATTTCTAAATGTTCAAGGATTAAATGTTTTCAAAAATATTTTAAAATTATTGTACAGAAAATAATATCTTTCTCTACACTGATAAAAAAAAACTGCCGTAATCTATACGAATTTTTTCATAAGTTTTTTGAAATATCTTAGACAATGTTTGCTAATAATGTCATGGAACAAATTTTTTAACTTTTTAAGTCAGCGATGTAGGCACCGTCAAACTTCTACAAAGTGAGCAGTTTTAAGGACTGATGACATCTGTTTTTTACAAATTTTAGAACTTTGTCTGAAATTTTCTAATAAAAAAAAAACACAAAATCATTCTCATCTCATCAAATCATCTATTTCATTTTTATAACTTCAAACAAAATATAGAACTTTTTTAATAGATGTTCAAATTTTTTTCTTTGTTTTCAAAATATTTAATTTTGAATTTGTGTCGCTTTGTGTGAGTTTCCAAAGTACCCAGCAAAACTTTGGTAATGGGTGCGATAAAGTAATGCATTACCTTGTAATGTGTACTCCTTACCTGTATCATTTTTTTCCAACAAGAAGTAATGAGTTACCGATAATTGAACACTCATGGATTACCTTGTAATGAGACCTCATTACATTTTACATTACTTCAAAACATAAAATAATGACTTACCGATCATCAATTACATAATGCATGAATTATAAACGTAAAGTAATTATTAATATATATTTTTGAAAATCTATTTATAGACACATTACTTTGTGATTTTTTGTAAGCATAATGGTAAGGTGTATATTTTTGATATCACGAACGAAAACACGAAGCACAACAACTCATCTACTTGTTAAGCAATAAAATATTGTATGTTTCGATAGCTCAGTTGGTAGAGTTCTCGCCTAACTAATTGTTAAATACCAGAGACCCCAGGTTCGAATCCCAGCATGACCAAGTTATTTATTTAATAAAAAAAAGTTATTTATTTAATTAAAAAAAATTTCTGTAAAAAAAAATTTTAGGCATTTTTTTTTGAAAATCTATTTATAGACACATTACTTTTTCCCACCCCGTAACCATATAAGTAACCAGTTACTTTTCCCACTACAAGGTAATGAGTTACTTTGAGGCTCATCGCCTGTAAAATTCATCAGTAAAGTAACGTGTTAAGTAATGCATGAAGCCCTATGGCAATACATTACTTTACCCATGATTTGGTAATGTGTGGTTTTGCTGGGTAAGCAGGAGTTTAGTGTACGTAAGTGAAATTTATATGTTTGAACAAGGATACCTACCTATCATGTATACAGAAAATTAAAAATGCAATAAAAGCTATAGATATATATGGTATATTCATATATATGCCACTCAAAATAGCAAGGCCATGACCACCCTCAATATATCCTGTAGAGTTGGACATGCTAATTGAACTAGAATCCCAAATGAACTAGATTTATTTTACAAAATTGATATCATTTTTATTAGAAATAAAAATTGTGGTTTTTCTAACTTTAATTGTACAATGCAAGTTCCAGGACATACTCTATATTTCTATATTAGAATAGTGTCCTAACAAATAATCTATAGAGTTTTTGTTTTCAAATTTATTAATTGACCACTTTCAGGAATGTGTTGATAGATCTATTTCGTGAATTTTCTAGGATCCCATCATTAGAACGCGTTTTTAAAGAAGTGACAATCAGATGCAAAACATCAAACATTCATATAACCTAGCTTTCCCACTAAATGAGAACTAATATTTGAGATCGAAGTTAAAGATTATCACCATTGATCAAAAATAAATTAAAAACTGGTTCGTTATGTACAAGCTCTGCCTTTGGCAGATATAAAATACACGCTTTTTGTTTTTATTCTCCTTTTTATTTCACACTTGTTTTGTTTTGATTAAAAACAAGATGTAAAGGTCACTTCTTTCAAAACGTGTTCTGATGATTGGAACCCAGAAAATTCACATTCCTGAAAGTGGTCAATTAATAAATTTGAATACAAAACCTCTCTAGATTATTTGTTAGGACAATACCCTAATAAAGAAATATAGATTATGGCCTTGAACTTGATTAATTTTAATTTTCATAGACTTATTTTAGTCCGCATGTTTGTTCGAAAATTGTTTTCAATTATTCATATTGTTGTATTGGTCAATTGTTTGTTTAACAAATCTGCACAGTATAAGCGAAAATACCAAATGAACTGTTAAAATTTAACTAGTGAATTTTTAGCCGTTCATTTGGCATTTCTCTCATATTATGCAGATTTATTACACAAACCATTTAGAAATATATCAATTCGAATAATTAAAAAGAATTGTCAAACAAACTTATGAGCTAAAAGAATGAACTAGTTCAATAAATGAAAATGATCAAAATGAACTATAAACTATGAATGCAATACTCTGAAATCCTGTAACTTAATTTTAAGTTTTTTTCTTTTTAAAATCGCTAAAACTTATTGAAATCCATCAAAAATAGGTGTAGCCGACAATATGTGCCCCGAATTACATTCAATTCTATGTAAGGATACTTCAAACTTCCATATATCCGTTTTGGGTAATAATACGTATTTTATATGTCATGGAAATTAGCACATCTACCTCCTACATATCCATAAATATAAAAAAGAATGGAGCAAAATTGATGATTTATGGGTTTTTTGTTAAAGCTCTGCCCATTACGGAGGCTCTAGCCTCTGATGAGATCTTTAGCCCGATCGAAATACTGGTATCAACCTAGCTTATATATTCGATTTGCTTTATTTTTGTAAATATACGGAGATTGAAAGCTCGTTATAAATTGAAAATAACATAAAAATATAAAAAAATATTTATCTGAAAATTTACTATAGCCTCAAAGTTTTGAACTTAAAGAAAGGGCTTGAAACAAAGTTTTTTTAGAATTTTTTTGAAATTTTTTAAAATTTCAGAAATATATAAAAAAAACTAGCTGTGCAAATTGTTTACTATTGTTTTATGTTAATAATAATGATAAGTATACTTGTAAATTTTGTCTTTGGGCAATTACATCATCCATGAGTGAAAATGATTTGAAATTTTGCAAATTGAATGCATTTTTTACGGTTGTCTAAACGAAATTTTTAAAAAAAAATTTTGATTTTTCCTATACTGTAATTATAAGATGTAAATCTTGTTGTATGGGATAGTCAAATAAAAAATAAAATAAATCCAGTCTGCAAGCCGACTAAGGTTCTGGTTGATGTAAGGATGAAAATTCAGCTTAAAAAAAACTCCTCGTGTTGGAGTTTTAATTGCATAATTTTTTTCGCGAATTTAAAATTGTCTAAAGTTTTTTATTCTAAAAATACAAAATTTAAGCTCGATATATATAAAAATATAAAACTGCTTAATTTTTTAGTTCGCGAAGTTATGATGCGATAAAAAGCGTATTTGATTTTTTTTTCTCCTAAGTTACATTTTAATCTTTACATTATCTAGAAACCAAATTCTATTGCGGATTTGAATTTAAAAAAAAAAATTTTCATAATCTGGTCCAGAACATCGAGAAAAATAAACTGAATTTGTAAAATTCCAAAATATTTCCTTACATAGGTGATGTATTTGCCCAACGAAAATCTTTGATACCGATAATGATAACCCAGCAAAACCACACATTACCAAATCATGGGTAAGGTAATGTATCGCCATAGGGCTTCATGCATTACTTTACACGTTACTTCACTGATGAATTTTACAGGCGATGAGCCTAAAAGTAACCCATTGCCTTGTAGAGGGCAAAGTAACTGGTTACTTATATGGTTACATAGTGGGAAAAAGTAATGTGTCTATAAATAGATTTTCATAAAAAAAAATGCAAAAAAAATTTTTTTACATATATTTTTTTTTTAATTAAATAAATAACGTGGTTATGCTGGGATTCGAACCTGGGGCCTCTGGTATTTAACAATTAGTTAGGCGAGAACTCTACCAACTGGGCTATCGATACATACAATATTTTATTGCTTAACATGTAGATGAGTTGTTGTGCTTCGTGTTTTCGTTCGTGATATCAAAAATATACACGTTACAATTATGCTTACAAAAAATCACAAAGTAATGTGTCTATAAATAGATTTTCAAAAATATATATTAATTATTACTTTACGTTTATAATTCATGCATTATGTAATTGATGATCGGTAAGTCATTATTTTATGTTTTGAAGTATTGTAAAATGTAATGAGGTCTCATTACAAGGTAATCCATGAGTGTTCAATTATCGGTAACTCATTACTTCTTGTTGGAAAATAATGATACAGGTAAGGAGTAAACATTACAAGGTAATGCATTGCTTTATCGCACCCGTTACCAAAGTTTTGCTGGGAAGGTTACAACATATTGCATTTTTGGTAAAACGCGATTTCAACAAAAGCTCAAACATGTATTTACTTATACGGCTAAGAATTGCAATATATCAATTTGACATTAAAATGACAAAAACAAACTCAATTTTTTACAGAATAATTCTAAAAAAGGATATGTCTGTGTAGTGATTAGTAGTAATTGTAAGATAATAATTTAATATTAATATATCATATTGGCTATTGAATTGTACTATACTTAGAATAACTAAGATAAGAATGTAAATCAAAAAGAAGAGAGATTAAATGAAGAGACTTTAAAAAACTAAGTCACACTTTTACACCTGCGTTGACAAGTTTTTGGGCGCGCCGTAAAAAATCTTTGAAAAACTAAAAAAAAATATATTATTTAAAAATGGTCCAGCTGACGGGATCTCAGTGATAGACACGAAATATTTTGGGAATCATCACAAAATATACCAAGGTACATTTTGAAGATGAAAACGCGAGGCCAATAAATAAATTGCTGAAAATTAGTTAAATATTTTTAATAGACGTTTAACAAAATGTTCACCTAACTTTTTTCAGTGTATAATTTACCATTCAATTTTTAAATAGAAAATAAAAAAAATTTCTCTTTCAACGCTTGTAGCATGCACCGGCTAACAAATACCCGGCTAAACTTTTTTAATAGCTTGGTATTACGGAACATGTTACCTGGTAATAAGTTAAACTCCTTACCCTCGCATTGCTTTGCAACTGACTGCCCATTATTAACACCAAAATCACAAGTTTAAATGTTTTTATGCTATAATTAGTTAATTTCTACCTAAAATTTAATATAATTAAATGTTTACTAAAAATTTGACAATTTTAAAATAATATTCGATTTTAAAATTAAAATTAAACAAATTTTGGTAACTCTAAGTTACAAAGCAAAATAAAGTGGAAGTAGTGTCTTAAGAACCTCTTTAACTTGACTTCGAAAACATTAGCATACGCACATTTTTTACTTTAATAGAAGTTATTGTTAACAACTGGCAAAAATGTTAAATTAAAGTTATTTTAAACCGCATTTGCATCACCATATAAATTAATTGCTATCTAAATTAATAACATCCTAAGAAGTACTTTTTCATAAGTTCATATATTATTTTTTTTTAAATATAGAGGTTGAGGTGGTAAGTGGTTAGATTTGCAATCAGAAGGTTGCGAGATCGATTCCGGGCCGGGGAGATAATTTTATTTTTTTAATTTTTTTTTAATTGTAATTAATTTTTTTAGTATTTTTTGTTTAATTTAGTTTTTTTCTGAGTATTTTAAGAGAATTAAGTAATTTAAAAAACGACCAAATAATTAACATCTTGACTTTAATCATAAAGAAATTTATTTTGAAAATTGTTAATCCGGACAAATAATTATCAGAAAAAAAAAACTATTTTTTGCCTATGCGATGGATCTTTTTGTAAAACTTATTTAAAAATATAAAACAACCTAAGGTTTTCATATTTTTTATTGTTATATTGATACGAAAATGCAAAGATGTATTTCACTGCTAAAAATTAGTTTATCGAATTTTTCATATTTGTTTCAAGATATACTTTTTAGGTGTGCCTTGAAATGTGTACAATATTTAAAAAAAAAACTAGGTTAAAAAATTTGATTATGGCTTCAAAATATATTTGATTTTTTAATTCTATTGTTTCGGATCACAAAAAATAGCAAAAACGAAAAATATCGAAGCAAAATTTTGATAAGCTAGTTTATTAATAATAATAATTAATTAGTAAATTAATTAATTAAAGCATTTTACTTAATTTAAATATATCACTTTAACTTACCTATAACGTTTTTACCGACCTCTTTCTCCAAAATTTTAGAAAAAAATACGGGAAACATTAAAGATCTTACGTTCCAAGATACACTCGTTTCATAACAGGCCACTTTTCTCTACCTGTAGTTAAACTACTTCTCCAATATTTTTTTTTTCATTGTCTGGTATATTTTATCTTATTAAAGACACTTCTCGTCAAATTAATTATTAAAAAAATATTTTAAAATATGCAATGAATTCAAAATTGTTAAATGAGCATTTTTATTATATCTTAATATTTTTTTTAACCTCATCAAAACTTAAAATATTTTAAAAATAATTTATACCTCAGTGATACGAAATCACATATTAAAAATGTTTTAAAAATCATTATTTTATCTTTTTTATTATATATTTGTGTAGCATATTTTTCTTGTTTTCATAAAAATATATCAATAAGTTAAGTTCGTTTTAAGTTTGTTGTACTGCATAAGTAACTTTGGTGCAAATGGTAGAGCGGTCTACTTTAATTCAGCAGATCGTAACTCAGATTCGTGTATTCAATACTCGCTGTCACCAAAAGATTTTTTTTTTATATTTAAAAGCAACATCCCTAAAGTATGCTGCACATTTTTATTAAATCAAAATGTTAATATATCTTTGAAAAGTACATTCCATGAACTATAGGAAAATAGCATTCATGCACTGTTTAAAATGCTAATTAAAGAAGTAATATATTCACTCCATTCCGCCCAATGACACGACAATGTTAAAATCATTAATGATTCACCTAAATTTGGATCACAATCCGTATCAGTAGATGTGGTGTTTTACTACTTCTTCCTCAGCTCTTATTTTGCTGGGATAGTAAGTAGATAAATCATATTACATTTATACGAGGTAATATGTGTTTTGAAAGGTGATACCAGAATGGACAATGCCTTTTTGAAATAATAGGGTTTGTAATCGAAAAGTAACAAGTTGCCGATCTTAATTTTTTATTCCCAAACTTATTACCGGGTAATAGAATGTTTTGCTGGGTATGTGTCAACGGGTTGCAATAAATAAGAAAAATTTTGCACAAATTTATTGTTGCAAAAATCTGAAAAATTATGATATCCCATAGTTAAATTTTTCCATCGATTCAAATTTTCCAAATTTAACCAGTGTAACTAGAAATATGCTGTATCATGTTTTTCCTGTGCGTCTTGTTGAAAAATGCATGATATATTTATACTCTTCAGAACTATTGATGAATTCTGGCATCGATTTGTTACCGCATATTTTTGCATATTTTGCTCTTAATAGCAGATTTTTGCATATTTTGATATTAATTGCATATTTTTGATAAAAAGTGTTTCTTAGAGTATATTTTTGTACTTTTTAAAACAAAACCATGTTTTTGGTTCATATTTCTTACATTTTTAACAGTTTTTGTTATAGAACTATTTTTAGTTTAAAAAAACATATATAAAATTCCAAAAATTATGGGACTCGCAAACCGATTTCATGTTTTAAGACTTTACCGATTTATGTAGAATAAATCCCTTGAGTTCCCGTTTTTTTTGTTAGCAATTGACGCAAATATCACGAAGCTACATCAACTGTAGTAGTAGTAATTTCTTTATTTAGAATTAATTAAGTTTACAAATTCATTTATAAATTCTATATTAAATATTTATTGCAAATAAGAAAAACAAAGTAAGTAACGTTCGACTATGTATGTTTTTAACGTCTGTCGAAATTTTCCGGTGATTTTAAAGTTAATTTATCAAGGAAGTTAATTATATTCTTGTATCAAAAATTTTCTATAATATAAGGCTGTGTTAAGGTATTGTACCAATTTTTCCCAATCTGTTTCTGTAGCACCGTTCAGTATTTCTATCATTTCTTCATGAAGTAAGTTGGATTTTCCGAAGCTAGCGATTCTAAACTCCTTAAGAACAGGGCAAGCACATAAAAAGTGTTGGAATGTTTCAATTGTACCCATATTGCAAAGGTTACATAGTTTTTCATCATTTGTCGCACCGAAGGTGTTTTTTTTTTCTGTAAATGGCAACAGAGTAAGACGTGTTTTAAGTGGTCTGCGGAAATTTTAAATAAAATTGGTGTTATATACTATAAATATTTCAGGCAAATAATTTTGCTATAAACATTTTATAAAAGAATCTCAAATTTGAACGAATTTTATTAAAATTAAAAAGGAAATAATTAACTAAATAAAAATAAATTCATCAAAATTCCCATACTTTTTAAAATTATATTGTTTGACAGGAGAACTAACTTAAAGAACAACAATTTTCTATTGCTGATTATACTCTTGGCAATTTGTTCTCATCTGGTTGTACAAGTAAGACATAAAACGAAGGAGATTACAGATCTGTTATTGTGGATAATTTCTTGAACGAATGAGAGGAAAAAATTTAAAAAAAAGTAGCCTAACGGTGTCATTATATACCATTAAATATTTACATACAGTCAAATTTGTCAACTATAATAAATAAATAGCTAATTGCTAAAGCAGGAAAAAGAAAAAAAAAATTAAAAACAATTTTGTATACACAAATTTTGGCATGCAATATTTTTGAAATTATTAAAAAGTGGAAAAAAAAGTAGTCCCGGGCAAAAAAAAAAAGGAAAAAAGAAAAACAAATAGATAAAATATACATTATGATTATTTGTAAAAATTGTCAATCATATTGCAACAAAAATTCATACGTTACATGTGACAAATGTAGTAGCGTATTTGACTTAAAATGTGCAAACCGGTTGACTCCAACTTTTACAAAGGCTAAGTTAGATGCTATTGTTGCTAAAGATGGGAAAGGATACCAGTGTAACAACTGCTTAAAGACCACACCAACAAATTCTGAACTGCCTAATATTAATGATATTCTTATGAAATTTGAAAACGGAATGAGTAAACTTTCTGAGCAGATAGCTGGGTCTGGTGCGGAAATTAAAGCAATAGCATCTAAAGTTGCACAATTCGATGACCGGTTAACTGAAATATCTGATCAAATATCGAGAGAAGTTATTTCACAGTTGGTTACTATAAAAAATGATTTGGGAAATTGTCTAAAACAAATAAAGGATGTTCGTGAGGAAACAACTAGTAAAATTGAACGACTTCAGATAGAAAATAACAGCGTACGACGTTTGCTCAACAGAGGCGATTTGGTTATTAGTGGCATTCCTTCGGATTTATCTTCTGAGAAATTATTTCAAGTTTTACTAAATATCGCAAAGCACTACAACGTTGTGTTATTAAATAATGAGATAAGCTTCTTCACATGGATTAAAAAGCGTACATCGATTTTAGTAAAATTGAATAATATTATGAAGCGTGATTTAATTATGCAAAATTATCGGAAAGATTATAACCTTTTATTGAATATGATTTACAAACCAGATGTAATGGAAAATAATCAGGATCCAAACGAAGAGTCAAATGATAATCCAAATGATGTTGAAAAGTCTAACAACGGCACAACTAATAAACCCAAAAAGAAACCTAATATCGAATCAAGAGTTTACATAAACGATCATGCGACACCTGTTGAATCTAAACTTCAGTATTTATGCCGTAATCTCTTAAAAGATGGGAACATAAGGAAGTACAAAATTACATATGCCGATGATCCAAGAGTCAAAATAACTAAAAATGATGGTATAGAAGAAGTATGAGTCTAGCTGAATTAATAATGTTCTGCAATCCATAATTTCAATAAATTGGTTCGTCATATTATTTTTTACTTGAAATAAAATGAAACATAAAATTGTATTAATCTTGTACATAACAACAATGTCCTGTTTTTAGAAATGCTGGTAATTTAAAACCGTTAGACTGCTTTTGCAGAATGAAATTTGCTATTTTATAATTAAATTGAATGCACAAAATTATGAATATATATATTTTTTGCATGATGATTTATACAAAAAATTTGGAAACTTTTAATATTAAGCTACTATTAAAATACTTTTTTACAAATAAGTTTAAAATTATACTTTTTACATTACACTCGATTACTTACAATTACCTACGAACTTTAATGAGTAAAACTAAAAAAATTATAGAATTGATGCGAACGCCTAGGGACGATCTATATATTGATGTTGGATAATTTAGGTCCGGTAGTCAGTGATAACACACTTTTTAGATCGGTTTTACCAAATAATGGTCTAAATGTGGCGCATATAAACGCTCAAAGTTTATCTCCTAGATGGAATTCCACCAAGTTGGATGAAGTTAGATATATTGTCCAGGGTTCTGGTATAGATGTGTTAGGTGTATCAGAAACATGGTTTCGAAATTACATATTAGATAGTGCAGTGTCTATCGAAGGATTTAATCTTTTTAGAAATGACAGGATAGGGAATGAAGAATTAAGTATCGATATTAGTACTAGAAGGGTAGCAAACTGTGCAGTGACAGGTACCACCAATGTGAGAAGAGGGCAAGAGGACATAAGAGCTAGGAAAAAAAAAGGTGGTGGTGTGGGTATATATGTCTCTAAAAAGTACAAAGCAAAATTTATACATGAACATAGAGACGAGGGTAAATGTGAAGCAATATTTGTCGAGGTGGAAACAAGTCAGTTTGTAAAACTACTTATTGGTGTAATTTATCTCCCTCATGGGAACTTTGCGAGTCATGAGCAGGTTTTGGCCGATGTTGCAGTGAGATATGAGAACGTAATTTTAATGGGCGACTTTAATACTAACCTATTTAGTGATGCAAGGATAGTAAGAAACTTTTGTAATAATAACAACTTGGAGGTTCTTCACAACAGTTGTCCCACACATGCTCAGGTAAATTGTAACATAGGAACACTTATTGATTTTTTATGGTGTCAAATGCTGATTTAGTTACTAGAAAGGGACAAGTTCAAGTCCCAGCCTTGAACTCAGGACATGCTATGATTTATCTGTCATATGGACTTACAACTACCGAACAAAACAATCAATTTAAGTACAGGGATTATAAAAGTTTAGACGTTGAAGGTTGCTTGAATTATCTACAATCTATCGACTATTCATTATTTTACGAAATTTCAGACTCTGACACATAAGCTGAATCCATGAGTTCAATAATTTTTGAAGCTTTTGATGCTTTTGTGCCAGAAAGAGTTTTTATAAATAGAAATAATAATAATAACCGGTTTAACAATGAGGAAATACGAATTCATAGGCAAAGAAGAGATTTTGCGTATCGAGCGTATCAGGAAAATCGATGTGATCGAAATAGGGCTACATATTGTTTTTACAGGAATCAACTAAAGTCAATTATAAGGAAGCACAGATCTAGGTCAGCGGTTAGAATGTTTGATAATTGTTCACAATCTCAGATGTGGGCAAAATTACGAAATTCTGGGGTAACTAGCAATATTTCCCAGTCTAATGACATCGATGTAAATGAATTTAATGCATCGTCTATATTACCTCCTATACCAAATGAACCACAGTTCACGTTTGACAATTCAGTAGACAATTACTTTTCTTTTCATTGTATAGATGAATTACAGTTGTTAAGTGCTATACAGCGAATTAAATCAAATGCTATTGGGCCTGATGGGGTGCCACTTCGATTCCTAAAAATTATATTTTTTGCAATATCACGCCATTTACTACGTATTGTCAATGTAATCGTAACAACCTCGAAATTTCCTCAAGTTTGGAAAACGGCAAGAGTTATACCTATTCCTAAAGTTCGCAATGCGTCTTCCTTAGAGGATTTCAGACCAATAAGTGTACTGTCTGTTTTTTCTAAAATAATGGAAATTATAATGAGAGATCAGATGCGCGATCATTTAGAATCGAACAAAATGATATCAGATTTTCAATCTGGATATAGATCAAAATATAATACAACAACACTTACAATAGATGTGACGGAGAGAATAAGAGAATGTATGGATAGGGGCGGACAATCAGCTGTCGTATTTCTTGATTACAGTAAGGCATTTGATGCAATAAGTCATAAAGTTTTAATAAAAAAGTTATACGAATCATTCGGCTTTACATCGTCAGCGTGCAAGATGGCATATTCTTTCGTATGTACCCGTAAACAATTTGTACAATGTGGCGCATTAATGTCAACTCACTTAATAAGACACAGAGGAATCCCACAGGGATCAATTTTGGGTCCGCTATTTTTTACTATGTATATGAACGATTTTTTCCACTGTTGTCGATTTAGTATAGCTCATACTTTTGCGGATGATGTGCAGGTTGTTGGTGTATAACATTCTAATGATATTCCGCGTTTTGCTGACAGAATGAACGAAGATCTGAATAGAATATCGGAATGGTCTGAAGCAAATTTTTTGAATTTAAGCCCATCAAAAACAAGGGTTATATTTTTTAATAAAATTTCGTCCGGAATCACTTTGAGAATGAATGGAGAACAAATATTAGAGGTGGACCATTACAAAAGCCTTTGGTTTCGAATAAATTGCAACATGACTTTTAATTATCACATTAATTTCACAATAAGCCAAGTATCCATGGTTCTTAAAAGACTATATGCAATAAACAACAGATTACCAGTTTTTATAAGGAAAAAGTTAGGACACACCCTTATAATGCCTTTACTTCTATATGGGTTAGAAGTTTACAGTGGATCTTCCAGGGATAATCTGCATAAAATAAAACTATGTTTTCACAGGATGATACGATATATATATGGTATAGGGTATCTAGATCGTAATCCCATAACCCCGTTCTTAATTAAGTTTTTAGGTGTAGATTTTGATAACTTTATAAATCTACGAATACTGTCTCTGTTTTATAAAACATTTAAGTATGGTGCACCACAATATCTTCTAGATAGATTTAGTTTCGCCAATTAAAGTAGGGTAAGGGGTTTGGTATTCCCTAGATTTTATACCTTGTTGATGCAAAGATCGTTTGCAGTACGTGTGGTTCGATTATGGAACTCACAAACAGTTATTCCTTTATGATGAAAGACATTTTGCACATTCAGTAAATAAATTTAAAGAAATAGTGGTGAAAAACCTATAGCATTATTTAACATTATTTATGATCGTGTGTTGAACTGACAAATCTGTGATATTATTTCTATTATTTGACTCCTCCGGTGTTCGTATCAATTTTTTGAAACAATTTATCCTGATTGCGTTGTTATTAAATTGTAAGACCTTGTTGGTAGTGATTGAAATGTTATGTATAAAGATTTAGTTTTTATTTAAGGTATTAATAATAAAATTAGTCTAAGGATGTATTCATGTCATTGTAATTACATATCTATCAATCATTAGGCCTTATTGGCTTCGGATTGATTAATGAAATAAATAAATAAAATAAAATAATTAAGTCTAATCAACCCACATCTTGCCTTAAATATCCAGGTTATATTAGACTGATTCATATTGTCGATAAAATAATTTAGACCACGGGTATGATCAAAACTTTTGTATATCCTTGAGCTGACTGCTTTATTTTGTAAGCACTGATTATGTTGATGTTGTTGTATTATGTGTAAAAGTTGATTATTTTGAGCAATCCATTGGTGTTTATTGGACTGTGTACTGGACCATGGTGTATTAAGTTTTTCTGCAAGCATTTTCAATTCTTTGAAACAAAACAAGTTTTTTTGAATAAGTATTTGCGTTATTTGAAACGGTAGCCTATTATTCTGGTATTGAAAAGTAACTCGAGTCAAGTACTGCATATGTAGTTCTAAGGTGTATAAATGAGTGTTTACTGCGGAAGTCTCCAGCATGAGAGCATAATTTGGAGTAAAATCTGGCAGCTTCAAAACTTTTTTCATAAAATATCTTTGAAGTATAGCTATTTCTTCAAAGTGGCCATAACCCCATACTTGGGCTGCATATGCTTGTATAGACCTGCATACCGCTAAGAAAAGGTTCCACTTTTGTCTTAATTGTATTTCTCTGTTTGAAATAAAACTCTTCCAAGTGTAGTTTATAGCTTTTTTTGCCTGGATATTTCTGCTTTCCACGTGTTTGGTAAATTTCATTTTGGGTGTAAGAATAACTCCAAGATACGTATACTCATTGGATATTTTGATATTGTTTCCATTTAGCTGCCATTTTTCTTGTGCTTTCAGTCTGCCACCATTTCTAAATATAACGATTTCCGACTTATTCAACTGTACTGAAAGATAAGATCTACAATACAAGTTTTTCAAAATTTGTGTTTTTAAGTGAATATTTTCTGTTTTGTCGCATTTTTTTGTGGTTATGGAATCGTTTTTTTTTAAAGCATATTTCTGGTTGCTCTTTTAATTAATAACTTTCTAGAATTAATCGAAAATTTTCTTTTCTTCTGGCTTAGGTTGATTTTGTTTAGCCCTTAGCTAAAAAATTGTTTAAAACTTTGAAAATTGTCATTTGATTTTCGTCACCATTCTGAAAAAAAAAAAATCGCTTACCCAAAATAAAATCCTGGCTGCACCCCTGGGGCAAGCTGATTTATATCTATGTGGCGTTTGGAACGACCCCGTACTGTTTAATATAAATGAAAAAAATAATAAGAAAAATTTTGTAAATAATATATATTTTTTTTTTTAGAATAACACAGTTCAACAAAATCTGAATAATTTGATGTTAGATATACTCGTAGCTAATGAAATATTTGGAAACACTTTTTGTGGAAAATTTAATTTTTTTGATAAAGTTTTTGCAAAAAATAGAAATTTGAAAATAATAATGATACTTTTTTTTTTAATAGTATGAACTACTCCTTTTAATTTGATATATTACATGCTTCAAAGATACGATAATATTCCGACAAACCTTAAAAAGTTGCAACCTGCATTCTGATGGAGTTTTGGAATTATTAAACTATAAAATTGCAAATTAATGATATAAGTTCAATTTTTCTCAGATTATGTAAATAAAAAAAAAATATAAACACAGCAAAAGTATGCACCTTTAATTTTCGGTTAAAACTTTAATTTTATCAGTACAGGGAAAAAAACACAATTTTGATTTTTTAAATTTTAAGCAATATTAATTTACATTTTGATCAGTAACAACTGCGTTATTGTGCCTATCCGCTCCAGAAGTAGTTTAAAAGTGTTAACTACTCTACACTCTGGGAACCTATGCTGTAAATATTTGTAGTTATTTCAGTTGTAATACAATATATTTATTTTTAAGTGTAAAAACAGTCATTTAATTTGTGACTACTTGATTAATAAGTTCTTTTAAAAAAACAAACCACATCAAATTACTGTATTATGATTTTACGTTCATTTTATATATACATTTTTTATTTTTTTTAAATCTAAAACAAATAAATGTTTGTTTATTTCTTACTACTTATGTAGTAAATGACAATATTAGTTGAATTTACTGAAATGTAAGTCGTCTTTTCTTCAAGTGAAATTTCATTTGTCTTTACCTACATAGTATTCTAATTAACTATAGTTACATCGATTTCTTTCGGAATTTAGGGCATTACACAGCTGGAATGCGGATATATAGGTGGGTGGCAGCATGCAAGCCTTTACCCTATTTTTCATCTTTATATTTTTAGTACTTAATTTTTGGTTATTTAATGCATATTTCTCTATGTTTACTGTTCTTTGATAAGGTGCATATTTTAATAATATTCATTTTTTACTCCATATTCAAAGCTCATATTTTCCTATGTTTAGTGCATGAAAGTCGCTGCCCTTTATAATGAGACAATATTTGTTTATTTATAGTACTACATGTCGCATGAGTGATATTAATTTCAATATAAAATTTAATAACGCTCATACGTCACGTTGTTCACATACCGGAATGGCATATAACTCTTATTATGTTGTTTATAAACTAAAAATGTTTGTATATGTATACGTGATTTAAATTTACTGAAAATCCTTTAATCATAAAAGCTAAGATAGATAGATAGATATTTGAAAACAAACAAATGTTTACAATAACAACTGAAATTGTGAAAACTAACGCTTTATTTTTGAAACGTGACAGACAAAGAGCAAAAATAAAAAAAGATATGAAAAGAAATGAAAAACAATCAACTAAGGTGACAGACAAAAGACTACTACATGATTGTTGTAATATGAGATAATGACACATAACCACAAACCCAAGCCAAATACAGCAAAACCAAACCAACACATTCAATACAATAGCACACAAATGAAAAAACCCAGTGAATGAGAATAAAGTAAACTAAAATTGGATTTGTTGTTTTTATTATTGACCACAATCGAAGAACATTTAAAAAAATATTTTTTCTATAATATGTCAGTTTCAACATTTGCACAATAACCACGTAAACGAATATAAAGTAATACATAAATGTTTTCAAATTTAGTACTGAAAAATATTTCGACATAATTTTATTATATATTCAATACCGTCAATGTCAAATTAAAAGAAATATTAGTCCTAATTATATAGATTTTAAAAATCATTTTTCATATTACTTCTAAAATACAGCATAAATTGAACATGTTTCCCAAAAAGTTGAACAATGTTTTGATCTCAACTGTTTGTTTAAAAGTTCCTATTATGCAAAAATAAAAAAAAAAAAATATGAGCTACTTCAAACATATTCGACACCAGTTGAAACTGACTTTATATGCCTTGTATTTCTCAAGGATTTAGGTATTGAGAGGAACAACGGACCGGGTTAGGTAGACTATACTTAAGAGTTAAGACCAGGGACCGGAAATTCATGCAAATGAATATTTTTTTTTTAATAAGTCTGAGAACAGAGAAACCAAAATATCTTTGCGAATCAAAGAATTTGCATTGATGCATATGCAAATGTTTGCATATTTTACTTTAAATGCATATTTTTATAGCATATTTTTACTTATTTTACTTTACTGCATAATTTTAATTATTTTGCTTTAAATTATTGTTTTTCGAAAAGCGGAAGATTGGAAAAAGATAAAAAGTGGTTTTACAAACAAAATCAATTACATTTTTTTTGTTATTTTTTATTTATAACGAGCTTCCTACATCCGTATGTTTACAAAAATAAAGCAAATCAAACATATTAGCTAGGTTGATACTAGTATTTCGATCTGGCTAAAGATCTCATCAGAACCCGAAGTTTAGGATAAGTTAGAGCCTCCATAATAGGCAGAACTTTAACAAAAAAACCCATTAATCATTAATTTTGCTCCATTCTTGTCTTCTTAGTAATCAATACATCAGAATTTTGCTATCCATGATCCCAAAAATGTCTTTTAGGAATCATGCAGAATGCAGAAACAGTGCTTCTAAAACCAGTATAAACTCAGCATGGCATAGCTACATTAACAAGCCAAATGTGTCTCTTTGCTCAAAGAGGAACATTTTTTAAGCAGGCACAAATCTGGGGATTTACGTCTTTCGAAATTGTACATAAGTTGCAAAGATATTTTTTGAAGAGGATTTTAAAACTGCCAGACTATATTCCCAATTATGCTTTGGGTTTCGAAGCAGGAGTCGAATATAGCCATTTCTATACTATGAGAGAATGTTAGACAGTGCCTCAAAAAGCGGCACATGTATCTACAGACACCTTACACCCAGCTATGAGGTTTGTACACATAATGGATGAAAATCTTAAAATAAATGAAATATCAGCGTTACTTATAGCACGGGCTGATGTTTTACCGCTAAGAAAACATCATTTTATCTCAATACAAGATGTCATGTTTAAGAAAGATAAAATATAACACATTTTATGGCGAAATGTCCAGTACGTATCAAATTCAGGGTTAGCTTTTTCGGTAGAACCTGTTTCAATGAAGAAATTTAATTAGTTTACAAAGTGGAGTAACTGAAATATGTAATTGGAAAAGTTTGGCTAATTTTGTAATTATAACGCTATATTATAGAAACACTTTGCTTGCGGAATTCAACTATTGAATATCTTAAAGATCTTTAAAAAACAAAAATAAATGAAAATTATAATGTAATTATACAGCCTGTCGATTTAGTCAATGCCTTTTAAAACTTTATTTGTACGTTTTTGATCAATAAAGTTTAGTCTAGTCTAGCATCTAAATGCATATTATTATATAGTCCCTCAAATAGAGAATACAAATTTAAGGGAATCGTGTCTTTTTTTTAATTGTGCAAGCTCATGATTATGCGTTATTAAGTGGGGTCTAATAAAGGTAAAGGTGAATGGTAACACTCAGCTCATGTCTGATTTTACAGATAATTAGTTTTATCCTTCCGCTGAACGAATATGGTCCGTATGTTCGTTATCTTGTAAAAAAAGTGAAATAAACTGGCATCCTCATCGATAAACCAAAGCGTGAAATGCCAAAAACTGTGCGTACACCCGAGAATATTGCTGCTGTGGCAGAAAGTGTGCGTGACGCGAAATCAACATCAATTCACCGTCGTTCTCAACAATTGAACATTTCGGAGACATCATTGAGACGAATTTTGCATAAAGTCCTTGGTACGACGCCATACAAAGTCCAATTGGTTCAGGAGTTCAAAAAAAAAAAAGTTATTTGGCGGACCCTTTATGACCCCATTTCATATTTTTTTTTTCGGTTTATTTAGTTTAATTTAAATTAACTAAACTGACAATATTTAAACAGTTTATTTCTTTATTTATTTATTTCTCTAATACTATGCAGACTTGGCTTTTTACAATATCGGGGTTTAAGCCTTTCACCTGTATTGGGTCTCACACGGCATATGCCGTCAGAATTGAACAAAATAAGTTTAACCCCGATATTGTAAAAAGACTTTCAAGCATGGGGGCGGTAATGTGATGGCGTGGTAGTGTTTTTTCAGGTCATGGTCTAGCGCCGTCCCACAGAATTTCTACCAAAATGGACAGATTTGTGTATAGGGACATTTTAGAATCTAAGATGTTGCCATATGCCGAGTTTAACATGCCACTTCGATGGGTGTTTCAACATGATAACGATCCGAAACACACATCGAAGTTGGTCAAGGAATGGATACAATCGAAACGGATTCAAGTGCTTGATTGGCTGGTCCAATCGCCCGATTTGAACCCAATTGAAAACTTATTTTCAATATTAAAGAGGAACATTGGATCAACATGATTTTCCAACAAAGCCGATTTGTTTTCGTATCTGGAGGATGAATGGAAACGCATAGATCCAAAAATAATTGATAATTTAATAAAATCTATACCGCGTCGGTGTGCCGCAGTAATAAAAAATAAGTTTTATTATACCAAATATTAAAAGTTTCTTAAGTGGATTTTTAAGTATTTTTTTGTTGTTGTACTATAATACCCGTTAGGTGAGAGATAATTACCAATTTTTTGTTTTTTAATTTTGTATGACACAGTAATTAATAAAACTGCATTAAAACGTTGAATTGAAATATGTTCATTTAAAAATAATTTGACTCAGAAGCTAAAATCAAGCAGTGTTTCTTAGGTTTTGCCCAATACTGTAACAATATGAACAATTGAAAAAAAATTATCGAAAAAACATTTGAACTAAAAAACAAACTAGTTCAATATATGCAAGTCAACGTAACTATGAACTGGAATGCCCAACTCTACCAAGCTGCTTAAGCTATATTAAGTGTTCTCTTATATTTTAAATTCAAGTTGGGATTAACAGTGGTTTTTTAAATGTGCAAAACAAGCAGATAATATATTAAGCATACCAACTAACATTAAAAATTAGTTAAAATTACTTAAAAATATGAAAAATATTAAAATGAATAATCTATAGAGTTTTTGTTTTCAAATTTATTAATTGACCACTTTTAGGAGTGTGTTGATAGATCTAGTTCGGGAATTTTCTAGGTCCCCATCATCAGAACACGTTTTGAAAGAAGTGACAATTCCATGCAAAACATCAAACATTCAAACATTTTCCCACTAAATGAGAACTAATATATGAGCTTAAAGTTAAAGACTGAACAAAAATAAATTGAAAAATTGTTTGTTTTGTGCAAGCTCTACTATGAAAAATATTTATTTAAAGTGCCTCTCTTTTAACGTTTTCTGTAATTTTTCTTCCAAACTTTATATTTTCGGTTTTTAAAAAACTTTTAAAAACCGAACACACTTTTTTAGTGTCACTTGCTATGACATTCAAAGTTTCATGTTGAAAAGTCTTCAACAAAAGATTTGATGGCTGTTAAAATAAAAAAAAAAATACTTGAAACTTACAAGAGTTTTTTCATACATTTTATTTTTTTTGCTCAAAGTATTTAACTTTCATATTCAGACCAATACAAAATGAAGGCACTAGCCATATCGCTACTTGGTTAACAATTACTTAGTAATGAGTACTTATTACTTTCCACAATACTTCAAATAATAAAATAATGGCTTACCAATAAGAAAATTATAATGCATTAGTCTCGTTCAAAAAATAATTGGTGAACAATAATAGGTTTTGCATCTTATTACTTCCAAACAAAAGATAATGACACAACATTTTTCTGGAAATCTATTTTTAGACTAATTATAATTTGTATTTTTGTAAGCTAAAGTGTAAGTTGTTCTCTATCAATTCGTTAAAGATATATTTATCGAATTCATAGAGAACAAAAATGTATTTATGTTTAAAACTATTAAATATTAAATAGGGTATAAATAAAGCAGTAGCCTGTTAATCTGACGACCCGTGATCGATTCCGGGTTGCACCATATTTTAAAACAAATTAATATAATATAATAATATATTTTTTTAAACTCGTATTTTTTTCAAAATCTGTATTTAGACCCATTATAGATTTCCTTCCGGTAATTACTTATTATTTATACCCTTGTATAGAGATAGGTAACCCATTATAATTCATATTTACGTAAGGCTGCCAGTAATGCAAAAACTCTTTACTCTTGGGACAGTTCATATAAACAGTTAGAATTATACACTCTAAAAAATGCAGGTAAATGTATTGCTGTGCACACTGAAAGTTCGTAAATTTAGGCAAAATGTGTTTACAATAATTAATTACATAATTTTGTCTATAAAAATACACACAAGATATAGTAATTTGAATGTTGGTAAATATATTTATAGGTTTGTAAGCATTTATTCTTTATAATTACACACATTGTGCCTAAATTTTCATATTAGGCGTCAACTGTGTAAATATACACACTTTCTTTGCCGGGGTGGTTTACAAGTGAAACCAACATTTACCGATTTTTTATTTTTCGCAGTTTTTTTTCAATAGGGATTTTTCGCGTTTAATGGAAATATATTTTAAATTGGGTAGCCTATTGTGGGAGCGGACAAGGGGAGTCTACCAATGGGTTATATCCGCTCTTAATGAAATTTGGATAAGTGATAAAGAAAAAAAAAATATATGGGACACAGATTTTTGTTAGCATCCAATCTCAGGATTAGAGGTTAAAAAGTGGAGTCAGAAATTCGTTCGTTTTTTCGGCTTATGTTAAAGTGTTTCAGAGAAGAGCTTTTGAAGGCGCATTAACTGGTATGCGAAACATGTCCGCTAACTTTGCAGCATTTTTGTTATTCAAAAAAATGTTCTTAAAGTTATATTAAAACTGGTATTTTGCTAAAGAATTATTGATAGTTGGTTTAAGCTAAAAAAATATGTATATTAATGTCTACCAAATTTAGTCGATGGGTTGTCTGAGCTTTTCCCGCTTTTCGTAATTGTTCGACTTTTATGCGAACATTTCCAAAGAGCTTTTTAACCGACATTATAAAGATTTTATATAAATGGAAAAATTTTTTACAGTTATATTAGTTTTTTGTTTTTATATACATCGAGATTATTTTTATGTTATTTTCAATTTTTAACGAGCTTTCAACCTCCGTATATTTACAAAAATAAAGCAAATCAAACATATTAGCTAGGTTGATACTAGTATTTCGATCTGGCTAAAGATCTCATCAGAACCCGAAGTTTTAGAAAAGTTAGAGCCTCCATAATAGGCACAACTTTAACAAAAAACCTATTAATAATCAATTTTGCTCCATTCTTGTTTTTTATTTTCACGAATACATCAAAACTGAGTTCAAAAATATTTGAATTTTATTGGTGTTTGGAAGGTTTAAAATTAAAACTTAAGCTAAGTATTAAGCCAGTTATGCTTGCTCCAAATTGGAATTGGACAACTAAGTGCGAAATGGTCAAATTATTTGTAAAAATTTTGTGATATATCCCACAGTGCCACATCAGTCATTAATATTTAATAAGCGCAAAAATTATGGCGGTTTAAAATTTTAAGAAAATTAAAAATATTAATTTACAAATGTTGAGATTAAGAAGAAGAATAAACGTTTTTCTCTAAAAATTATAAACACTATTAATTTTTAAATCAGACTAGACTAATTTCTGCCTCTTTTCTATGGACAGGCGTCATCAGTGATTTTCCATTTTTTAAATTGTATTATTATTTGTGTATTTATAATTGTCAGATTGTCCCTATATGATACATTTACCAACCTGCTACTGAAAGCATCAAACCTGCGCTTTTCTTACATTACAAATGTAACAATACCAAGTCATGACCGTTTAGCGATCACACCCAAGTATGGCCTCGAATGTAGTGCAGCTAAATTGCAGTTTTCTTTCCTAAAAGCTTTTCTGTTGTTATATATTATACTCAGAATTGACCAACACTAACCAACACAAATATTTTATTTTTAGATTTTTTGTTTATTTTTCTAATCTCCTCCTTCTCTATTTCGCAATGTTACCAAATTGACGTATGGTTTTTACGTTCAGTGTTGACAAGAATATTAATATTACAGTTTTTTTTTTTTTTTTGAATTAATCGAAGACTCATTGTTTTATATATAATTTTAGAATTAATGCCAAAAAATATAAAAATTATTTTATTTATATTTTTAATTCGCTTAAAACCGACATAATTTTTGTGCCGTTAAATATGTTAAATATAAATGATTAACGTGAATGGATTTAGTATGCTTAAACATCGGCTAACATACACACAAAAATTTATTCATGTCATTAAAAAATTTTATTCGCAAATATTTTACCTCAAAGTGTCTAAAATTTTTGAGATGCCTCATATATATCAACTTAAAGAATTTTAAACTAAAGTACTAAAAATAGCAAACATATGATATTATACCATCACCAAGAGCAAACATTTTTATGTTCAATACCAGAAAAAAATGTTCGAAATGAAAAATGAAGGATAAGTGTTGTGCCATCATGAAAATGAAATGAAGATGATATGACAAAATATGTACTATAGTTTAAAAATACCAGCAAAAAAAAAAAAAAAAACTTAAGTCATTTCATATTGACCTCATAGTCAGACATAGTTGCTGGTTAAAGCTAAACCTGGACAATGGAACATTCAAATGGTGTTAGTAAAAAGAACATACTGGTCCTGGTAATATGAGCGACAAGTTCTATTTTTATTTTTTTTATAAAGCCAAAGAAAATTAAGTTTCATCACAATACAGCTATAAAGTTAAATTATATAAAAAAAGGAACAAGGAGGAAAAGAGAAAGTAAAAAATTACACTATTTTTATAATATTTTTTTATTCTACACACACCCATACAAATAAATGAATGTTTCATTTTGCACAATGTTATAGAAACCCCATTAAAAATATGTTCTTAACTCTGAAGAAGCCATAATCATGGTTTGTATGCATGTCAACAGAATGATGCTTTATTTTTATAGTTTTGTGATTTTCTGACACTTTGTGGTCTACGGAATATTGTATTACATTTAGAATATGTATAAAAGTTTAATTTTTATTATTATTTTTTTTTTGTTAAAAAGTTTTAATTTTTTCTTATAGTTATTGTAACAATGGTTAGTTAACAGAACAAAGTGAAAAATATGAAACTATATGAAGGTAAGTTGATACAAAAGAAAATGTAATTGACATGTATCCTCTTTAATCGTGATGACATTTTATGTTTTGTTTTTTTTTTATACTACAATATTTTGTTCAGTGATAGTGCAATTTTTTAATTCGATTTTTAGCTCTGATTGTCCAAACGCAATTCTTGTTTAATTTTAAATATATCAAGGGTTGTGACTGGGCATCGTCGCTCGAAATAAGAATTCTACAAAACAAAAAACTTTTAATAACTTAAAACAGTGAGTATGATAAATATTAATTCCTTATTGACACAGTGTTCCTTTTTCGGCCCAGTACATTTAAAACTGCATTATTTTCTTAATGGATAAAGCAAATTAAGTGATTTAAAAATATTAAAATAATTCAACATCTTGGCGACAATCGTGAATAAAAAATGTCCAGAATTGTTATCCGGAGCATTTGAAAAAAGATTTGCAAAAAAATAATGTTGAACCATTTATGATGGGACATATTTAAAAATTATTTCAATATATAAAAAATCGTATCTTTAACATGTTTGATTTTTATGTCGATGAAAAAAACAACCTCCGTATATTTTGTAAATATACGGAGGTCAGAAGCTCGTTGTAAATTAAAAATAATCTCCATAAATAATAAAACTGTAAAAAATATTACTTGAGCCAGAGTATAAACTAAAAATTGGTTTTATATAAATAAAACATTTTTGGTCTTCATAGTTTAGTAACGTCATGATCATTGTTATACTCAAAAAAATAAGTTTGTAGAAAAGTTAGTAAAACATCTTGTAAATCAGGTATACTATTTTTCAGCAAATTTTTTGCTAAAATTATGTTTTAAACTAAAATTTTATTTATACTTATTTAGCACTTAACTGTTTTTAACTAATTTCTTACTAATATTTTACTAATGTTTTACTAATTTATTTTGCTAAAAAAAATTGTGTTGATTTGCACATCAATAGCTTGAACGACAACCAGACTGAAAGATATACGCAGAGTGAAGTAGATGTCGCGGCAAGTCTAGATATAGTAGTGACAAGGAAAATGATACTAAAAAGTACAGCTCTAGTAAGACATAATATAAAAAAATCAACCATGGAAGATTTTTGTATCTGTTTTTCATACATAAAACAAAATTGTGGATTAAAACAACTTAATCTATTAGCCTATTAATTAAATAAAAGACAAAATAAAATATTTAAATTTAATAAATATTAAATGTGTATTTTTAAACAAAATGTTTATATATATTAATAATATTGTGTGGTCAAATTGCAAACAAATATGCAATAAGTTGACAGACTAAAGCGAAAGATAAAGAGATACATCTAAGGTAGATTTTTCTGTTTCCTTTTTCTTATTGCAAAAAGGTTTGTATGCGTTATATTTTGTTATTTTTCGTTTCGTTTGTATAATTCTCTTCGGCATTTGCGTTCCTTTAAAAGAAAATAATTGATGTAAGTAGTTCAAAGATAATTTCGTTTATGTTATATATAATTATTTCTATTGTCTTTAGATATTACATTAATTCATATCGTCAATTTGGGAATATGAACATTTTTATATTTTGTAACGTATTGTAAATTATTTTAAACAGAATCACAAATATATGTTTTATGATTTTCAGCAAATAAATTAACTAAATTATAATTTTTCTACAAATTTTTTGAGTTTTTTTCAGTCTACTAATATTCAGCAAAATTTTTGCTGAATCTACTAATTTTGTGGCTAAAAAAGGATTTTGCTGACATTAGCAATTTTTTTCTGCAAGCACCCTCCTGACTAAAGTTTTGCTGACTCAGCAAAATTTTTTGCTGACTACTAACTTTTTTATTTGAGTGCAGGAAAGGATCCTAACCACGTGTTTGATTACTAAGAAGACAAGAATGGAGAAAAACTGATGATGAATAGGTTTTTCCTTAACGCTCTGCTTATTCTGGAGGCTTTAGCTTTTCTAAAACATCGGGTTCTGATGAGATCTTTTGCCAGATCGAAATACTAGTATCAACCTAGCTAATATGTTTGAGTTGCTTTATTTTTGTAAGTATACGGAGGTTGGAAGCTCGTAATAAATTAAAAATAACATAAAAATAATCTCGATGTATATAAAAACAAAAAACGGAACAGTTTATCGATAGTTCATATAGTTTATGAAAATCTAACCGATCGACAGTGTCACATTTGCCCAACGACAAAAATAAAAGTTTTCTGATAAGTTAAGTTTTTTAGTATTTAATAAAAAATATAATAAAAAATATATACAAATATAATATGGAAACAAAACATAAAAAATACGGGAAACTTCTTGAAATGTGGGTGCCCAACAAAAAAATATTAAAATCACTATATTTGTGTATAATATTTGTTAAGAGATATATGAATTTCAAAATCGTATACTTTCCCCAATAACTCAGATAGCAACTCAACCAATAAAAGAGTATTGAACTATATTAAAATCACTTTCTAAACATATAATGTTTTTTTATATCTTAATTTTATTGTTTTTGTCAGTGGAATAGAACTTATTAAGTTCAAAATTTTTAGTGGACTAGAACTAATGAAGTAGCTTCCATAAAACCCATATTTGAAAAGATTCGGTACAACCATCCACTGCCATAAAAAGTATTTGAAAACCCGTGGTCATCTATCCCACCCTTATTTACATCTTCTCTCTCTACGCACAGTGGGTTCCATGATACGTAGATTAATTCAGTTAAGGCGTAGTTTCAAACTTAAAAATTGTTTATTATTGAGTTTTCATAGATACATAAAAACACAGCATTTTAGAAAAAAAAAAAAATTAACCTGTTAGCGCTTTATGTTTTACGGAAATAAGATCTTAGTAGAATGTTTGGTCTGTAACTTTGGACCGAAAAGCGATAAATTAATAAATAAAATTGGAAATTAGAGCGTACTTACTGTGTTAATAAAAAATGTAAAGAATAAATATATAATATGTATTAATATTAGTATAAACTTATCTTAAATTTCATTTTTTGTTTTTCACTAAATCCCATAAATATTCAAATTTAGCTCAAAAAGTCACGAATGAAAATATTATAATTTTTTATTGTTGAATAATCATAAATACATAAAAGCACAGCATTTTGGTAAAAAAAAAGGAATGACAGAAAAGAATTTTTTAATCTTTTAGGCGTTTTTTTTTAGTTTTTGAAACGAAAATCGATAAATTTAGAAATAAAATTGGAAATTAGAGCGTATTAAAAATTTAAAGAAGAAATATGTAATATGTATTTGGGGGATTTCACCTCAAGTGACCGAGGTTTTAAAACTGAAGTCAAGAGATCGGGCTGAAACTTGCAGCAAGTTGCGTTCTCTTCGGTAGTAGCTACTTTCAGCGGATTCGGTACAGGGCTCTCCGGGTTATAGGTTGTTGAATTTTGACATTTTCGTCGAACAGACCATTTTTCGGATAAATATAACCAATTAGTTAGTTGTAGTTGGAAGATTTTGCCCAAAATATTTTCGATAGCTTTTTCTTCAGTCTTTAACAAAAATAAAAAAAAAATTCAAAGTGGTATTTTTTTTTTTAGAAAGCTTAGGTCTTTTCCGTTAAAATAAAACAAAATAAACGTTTAGTAACGCAAAACACTAATTTTTTAAATTTTTCATCATTTTTTTTTTTGTAAGTGATAAAAGTGTTTCTAAAACCTAAAATTAAAAATTATTCTACACAACCAACCGTAATTGCCTTTTTTTTTTTTTTTTTGTAATTTAAATAATACTCAGGGGATGCCCCCTACTCATGCAGTGCATTGCACAGTGGGGTGGGCCTAGTACATTTTGCGGCATCAACTAAACCGCTAAGTTTTTATACAAGTTATGCACATGGTTGAAAAGAGGATTACTTGTAGATATCAGAAACGTGAAAAAACATATTTGCGTAGTGCAAATATTTTTCGCAATTCGCAAAAAACCGAGTTCGCATACTCAACCGCCAAGTTTTTTAATAAGTTCTGCACATGGTTGAAAAGACAATCACTTATAGATATCAGAACCGTGGAAAAATGTATTTGCGTAGTGCAAAGTTTTTTCGCAAATCGCAAAAAACCAAATTCGCATACTTAACCGCTATGTTTTTATATAAGTTTTGCACATGGTTGAAAAGAGAATCACTTGTAGATATCAGAAACGTGAAAAAAAATATTTGCGTAGTGTAAATATTTTTCTCAAATCACGAAAAACCAAATTTGCATACTCAAGTACTTAGTTTTATTTTTAAGATATTCACATCGTTCAAAAGAGTATCACTTTTAGATAGCAGAGACGCGAAAAATATATTTGAGTGTTGCAAATATTTTTAGCTAATCGCAAAAAAAAATTATCATTATGGCCCGCTTAGTTTTAATGGCTGAAAAGGGGATTACTTATAGATATTAGATACGCAAAAAGATGTATGAGCTAACTTCCAAAATTGCTAATTTAAAAAAAACCAAATTCCTATCTATTTTTTTTTCTAATAAAAAAATGAAGTTAAGAAATAATGTATATATTTATATACATTTTAGAAGGGTACATATATTTATTTTAATTCATTGTTAACAGTAGTAGAAAATGTTATTTAAAAAATAGTAAGTTAATTAAAGCTAATAATAAGATTAATCATGATATAAAAGGTCCTTTGCCTCTTCAGGCAGTTCATTAATTGTCCTTATCGGACTTTTACGTTTTTCTTTTATTATTGGATCTGAATTGATAAGTAAGAAGTTAGAAACGTCTTGGAGGTTTTCTTTTCTGCCACATTTTCTTGAATTGAATTCTCTGTTTTTTTTTGAATATTTTATTCATAGCCTCTTGGGCTTCTTCTGATAAGAATCCAACAGGTAATTTTGAGTTATTAATAACATCTGTACTGTGTATTAATATTTTATGCAACGTTGGTGACATATTGTACCAGGGGCAATTTTTAACGAATAGTTCTGCTGTTTCGGTAGTAAAAAGTTTGAATTTATCAACTTTAACGTTATGTTTACTTGATATTATTATTAATATTATATAAACATTTTTTATAAGATTAACATCCAATTTGGTTATTTGGGCAGTAAGCTCATAATTTCGAGTTTTCTCTTAAATCTTCTGTTTTTAATATTTTGGTTCGTTCAGAACTTGACTCAAATTCCTCTACTGGACGACCAATTTTTTTGGAGTACTTTTATGGAAATGAAATGATGTGTTCAACCACTCATGATTTTTAGCAAGAAAAATACTCTCGATACGATTGCATTTATCATAATTCAATTTGTACTTACGATAAAATGATGAAAATAACTTTTTAAACTGAGCATCATCATCTTGGCAATTTAAAATTGTTTGAATATGATTTTTTAAATAATTTATTCTCTTTTGAACCGTTTTAAGTGCGAGCTCATCATAACGTTATGTAGCTCCAGACCAGTAAAAATAAACGATCTACGATCTATATCACAAATTAATTAATTAACCACTAAATAATAAGAAGCTTTAAATTTACCTGACAAGGCCATTTCGTTACTAATGTTTGCTAAACCGCGGTTAATCGTGCTGATTATTTTAAGAACAATAAAAGTTGTTGATAATAAATTGTAATTTATAAAAACATAAATTACATTGACAGGATGATCAAAGGAAATACTGATAGGCATTCATTTTTACTAAAGCTCAATATAATCACTACTATAAGGTTAAAAATAAAACTAAGGGGTCTATGATTTTTCGAAAGTCGAGCTTTTTAAAAAAAAATTATATTTTTTCACTTTCGTAGAAAATTCGTTATAACTTTTTACGGGAACAGCTCTTACAAAATATTTTTTCTGGTAAGGATAGAGTATAAAATATAGAAAATTTTACCGAAAACAAAATTCGAAATTCTGGCGCAGAAGTTCGAAAATTTTTCGATGTTATTAAAAAAATCGCGAAATTTTCGCGTGATACATTGCAAATCAAAATTAAGTATATATTTAATAAATGACATTTGTTCTAGTTATCCATGCAAAATTTCAGGCAGATCGGGTCATTAGATCGTCAGAAAAGTAAAAATATCTAACACAGCTCAAAAAAAAATAAATTGGCAATATCTTTTGCAAAAATCAAAATTTTGCAAAACTGTTCAAATTGTTTTTTTTTTTTTTTTTTTTGTTTACAATTCTTAACCGAAAAATTTATTTTTTTTGCATACTTTCTTGTTCATCAAAAGGGAAAGTTACATTTAATAAAACACTTTCGTAGAAAATTCGTTATAACTTTTTACGGGAACAGATCTAACAAAATATTTTTTTTGGTAAGGATAGAGTACAAAATATGGAAAATTTTACCTAAAAAAAAATTCGAAATTTAGGCGCAGAAGTTTGAAAATTTTTTGATGTTATTAAATAAATCGCGAAATTTTTCGCGTGGTACATTGCAAATCAAAATTCAATATAAATTTAACAAATGACACTTATTCTTATTATCCATGCAAAATTTCAGACAGATCGGGTCATTAGATCGGCAGAAAAATAAAAATATCTAACACAACTCAAAAAAAGTAAATTGGCAATATCTTTTGGAAAAATCAGAAATTTTACAAAAAAATATTCGAGCAAAGTTGAAAATCGAACAAGTGTGTTCTACAGAGCACGCCAGAGCACGGCGGGCATATTAAATTAGTAATCTAGATAGTATTAGCTTTCATATGCATACGGTTTTAGGGTCTCCCTCCCCTGCGTTCAAAATATAGGGCTATTGAAGCATTAAGTTTCTCTTAATTTTTATTAAAAAACTAATCTCGTCTATGTGCTACCAGCATCTTTTTTTACAAATGTATTAACATGAAAAATTAATGATTTTGTATTACTACTAATGATTTATTACTTAAAGGTAGTGACCTAAGTGGTTAAACACGCACAACACTGGCTTATGTTAGTACCTCTTTTTAATATGAAACATTTTTGGAAACAAAACTTTGACTTTGGCAGCTTGCCATCGTACCAATAATTAGAATATCTCGAAAAACTAAACGGAACTAGTTTCGGCAAGGTCTTATCTATTAGATTTGCCAATTAGTTTGAAAAAATTCGAAGATTTAAAATCGGACTTTTTGCAGGAGATCCCCTTAGGCTGCCCCAACGTGCATTGTATTAATCAGAAAAATAGGGTATGGGAAGGAGGAAAGAGGGAGAAGTGTTTGTGGATATTTGATTTAAATTTTTCTAAGTTGTAAGTAACAGGGAAGGCTTCTGCGGGAAGTTTGTTCCACATACGAATTTTTCGACTAAGAAACGAATTTTCGCTGTAATGCGTTGTGCGAAACACAGGACAATCAACTACAAACGGATGTGCTCTACTAGATAAGCGAGTACTACGAATAAAAACTCGAGCTCGAGGAATAAGTTCACTTATCTCAGATGAGCACCTCCCATGGTAATATCGATAGAAAAGTGTCACACAACCCACATTACACACTATACACTACTGTCATTGATAAGCTTCACCGCCCTCCCATTAGTTGTAAATCCTCGATCACTTGAGGTGAAATCCCCCATTTATATTAGTATAAATTTAACTTAAAATACAATTTTTGTTTTTCACTAAATCAAACAAATTTATCTCAAAAAAGTCACAAAATAGAATATTATAATCTTTTTACTGATGTAAAGGGTCCGCCAAATAACTTTTTTTTTTTGAAAATGCTATAAAAAAAACTACTGATTATTTTCTCAAATTTCTTTTTTTATTTGAAAGTACAATCCTTCCGGTTAATAATGTAAAATAATTTCATTGAAATGGCTGCCTCGGCTGGCCATGCAGCAGCCTACACGATCGGTCCAATTTTTAAGCACATTATCGATTGTGTGCAGCTGTATTTCACCAATGGCTTCACGAATATTGTCCTTTAAAGCGTCAATTGTCTCTGGCTTGTTGGCGTAACACTTATCTTTGACGGCACCCCACAAATAATAGTCCAACGGTGACAAATCGCAGCTCCGAGGTGGCCAAACGACATCAGCTCTGCGGCTGATTTGAATTTTCGCACACATTCTGCAACATTACCATGATTTTCAAAGTAATGTCGCAATATTTCCCAGCGTTGTTCAAGCGTATACACAACCATATTCGTTCAGCGGAAGGATAAAACTAATTATCTGTCAAATCAGACATGAGCTAAGTGTTACCATTCACGAAATAAGCACTAGTTGAAAAAAACGTTAGATGGCGGACCCTTTATAATCGAATAATCAACCTTTTAGAACAAAAAATGTAAGAACAATTATTTTAACCTGTTAGGCGTGTTTTTATTGTTTTTCTGAAATAAGATCTTAGTTCACAATTTTGGATGTAACTTTAGAACGAAAAGCATTAAATTAATAAATAAAATTGGAAACTAGAGCGTGCTGCATGTGTTATTAATAAATTTAAAGAATTAATATTTTATATTTATTTATATTAGTATGAATCTAACTTAAAGCACAATTTTTGTTATTCACAAATTTATCTGAAAGTAGTCACGTAAGAAAATATTATAAGTTTTTTAAATTTATTTTCATCGGGATAAACATTAATTGCATTTATAGTAATTAAATGTGCTAAAATCCCAAAACTTATTTAACAAATTGTGAAAAGCAATCTGATGTAGTCGTGTCCCTATCCGGATTTCATTCCTGCCTAAGGAATTCTTCAGGGGACTTTGTTATTAGAATTTCTAGAGATATTTGTTATGTTAAATCATAAACTCAATGAGAATTTCTTGTCCTCGTCTAGGAGCGAGATCCAAAATTTAAAATATCAAAGAAAAACCAAAACAACAACAAAAAATTGTCACAATTGGCTTTGTCATCTTCCAAATACTACTCTGTTTTTTTGACAGACCTAGCAATGTAGTGACGTTTATTCAAGTAAATAAACAATAGAAAATCATATGTTTTCTATTAGTGTCAGTTACATTTAAATTTGCACAAGCACCTGCATATTTGTTATTTAAATTTATTTTCATCGGGATAAACATTAATTGCATTTATAGTAATTAAATGTGCATTTATAGTAATTTATTGATGAATAATCATAAGCACATTTTGTTCATTTCCAATTTGTTCATTTCCAAAGGCGTAATAATCTTCAATTTGAAAAGATCCTCAACCAAGTTAATATATGTCATCTGTTATCTAGTAGTTGGATCACTGTTTGTTAATTCATCTGTATGTGTTAACATCATATTATTCATTCTTAAACTATAATCGCATAATTCTATAAAGATAATAATGTTATATAATAATAATTCCTAAAAGATAATAAGGATCTACATTAGGGTGGGGCAATTAGTATGGAAGGAAAAAAATCTTAATGGGCGCTTCGCGTTTCTGATTCTTGGGATTGTACTGAGCAAAAAAGTCCACTAGACCATACGTCTACGGTGAAAATCGAGCTTCCAGATTTTGACAAAAAAGCCCTATTTTGAAATTAAAAAATAACCCCTTAAACCCCACCCACAAATATGATTGATGCTTTAGTCTGCTAGATAATCTTCCAAAGAAGAGATTGATACCACAATCTTGGATAAGCTCCTCCTCCTTCCTGAGATATGTCCATCCCACACATTGTTACTTTCACAAAATACTGCTAAAAATCCCCACTTTTGAAATTAAAAATTAACCCCTTAAACCAAACCCACAAATATGATTGATGCATTAATCTGCTAGAAAATCTTCCAAAGAAGAGATTGATACCATAATGTTGGAGAACCTCCTCCTACTTCCTCAGATATGTCCATCCCTCACATTGTTACTTTCACAAAATACGGCTAAAAAGTCAAAATCTGGAAGCTCGACTTTCACTGTAGACGTATGGTCTAGTGGACTTTTTTGCTCAGTACAATCCCAAGAAACAGAAACACGAAGCGCCCATTAAGATGTTCAAATCGTCCCACAATAATCTACATATTTTAAATGATATCAGGGGAATACAACTGTGACAATGAATAAATGCAATTATGTTTTATAATGAATAATATATTAACACATATGAATTATCTAATAGTGATCCAACTACTAGAATGCAGATGACAAATAAAATTTAGTACAGGATCTTTTCAAATTGAAGGTTATTACGTCCTTGGAAAGGAACACATTTTGGACTAATATATCTGCAGCACCTAGATTTTATGGATTATCTTAAATCCAAAAGGAAAAATTCCCCGTAAGACCAATATGTACATTAGTTAATTCTGCATCTAATGAACTCTGTAAGTGCGTTACAGGTATTCTCAGGAAAGTAACTGAAAACTCAAAATATAATGTAAAAAAGATTCTTAACATTTTGAGGCAAAAATAAAAAAAATTAAAGATACAATGAAAAATTTATTTCACTTGATGTTGTATCTTTATTTAAAAATAGAATATATATACAAAACAAGGGATTTCCAATGGTATCTCCAGCTTCACCAGTTGTAGCTGACATTATAATATCCAAATTATATGTTGATGATTTGTTCTGAACTATTCCAGATAGTTCAGTGAATAATACTTTGTCAACATTTAATTAATTTCATGACAATATAAGACTTACAAATGAAAAGCTTATTGTAAAAACTTGATAAGCCACATTTACAATTTTCTAGTTTTCGCTGTTTTCTAGACATCCGTTGATTAAATATTGAATGATTTGTTGCTTAAGTAGTTGTCACACGCATATAAAGTATAAAAGTCCTGCCGCAGCCATATTTCACCTTTTAAAAGGCGGAAACTAACCAAAAACTAAAGGTGGCTTATCAAGTTTTTACAATAAGCCCTTCAATTGAAGAGGCATGTAGTTCTAAAATTCCTTATATAGATATATTAATAATAAGAATGGATAATAATTTAGTAATAGATTGGTATCAAAAACCCACAGCTTTTGTAAGAAATATTAACTATTATTCAAAACACCCTAAGAGGCTTATACCCAATACTGCAAGGAATCTAATTGAAAGAGTATTGAAGATTAGCGATGTAGAACTTCACGGAATTAATATAGAAAAGATTACGAATATTTTGAATGACAATAATCACTCAATTCAACTAAGCTGTAAATTAATAAGACAATATAAAAATCGAAATAATTTAAATATAAGAACGATTACTAAATTAAAAATTTATAAGCCTCTAACTTATGTTCCTCACACAGAGAAATAAAGTGCCAACCGAATTGAAAAGTGTAATTTAATGGTACCAACTTATAAATTCAGTTAGTGCAACGATATTTACATTGGATTTCTGAATATTTTGGGTGCTGAAACTAAAATTCAGTTGAATTAACCGAGCTTTGATGTGAAAACTAATATTCAGTTGTACGAACCGAATAAAATTCGTAATAACCGAATTTAAGTCGTAGTAACCGAATTTCAGTTGGCAAATAGCTAAATTCTTTTCTTTGTGCTCTTATATCTGAAAGATTAGAAAAATCAAAAATTTAAATGATAAGATATATTTAGTGACACATGGAACATATTACACATTAGGTAGACTATTCAACACAAGGAATGATAAAATAAATAAATTGGAAATGTTCAATTTAGTTTATAAGATACCATGTCAGGGTAATAATAATGAAAACTGTATTAAAGTATATGTAGCTACAACAAGGAATAAACTAGAATTACAGTATATAAATCTGATTAGAAACACAATAAAACTAATTCTACACAAAAAACTGCAATATTATTACACTGCAATAATTCTAATCATTATCCAGATTGTGAAAATATATCAATTTTGAACAGGGAAAATAATTACAAAAGCAGATATATAATATAAATGTTACAAATTATAAACTATTGCTCAAATTTACAGACATTTAGTTAATAGAAACAAAGATAATTATTATGATGTTTAATAATAAATGTATTTCTATATTCTAGTCAAGATTTTATATATTATTATAGTTATTTTTGTTTTCTGTGATATTTTTATTTTTATTTTTTTTTTCGATTTCTGGAATATTTTTATTTTTTCATATTGACAGGAAATATTTTTGTTTTCCCGCGATTTTTTTTTTAAAAAATTTGTTATACATATGTATATTAGGTTGTCCCAAAAAAAAAATAAAAATTTGGATTTTCTCGGAAGATCTTTCCTAATTTGGATATTCATACGGTAAAGTATTTTTGAGAATTTTATCAGATTTTTCGGAAGTGGCTTACCGATTTTGTACCAAAAATCGAGCTTTTTGGGCTTTTATTGAATTATTCTTAAAAATTGCTAAAAAATCGGTAATTTTTCGGCTTCTGAGTAAATATTCTTAAAGAAAATTTTCCGATCTTTAATTTTATGTGCATAAGTAATAAGTTTCGTCAGGGATTTTGCACATTTTGATACATTATATAACAGTTTTTGTAAATTTTCAACAAATATGAAAAAGAATGCTTTATAACTTTTAAAATTTGTATGAAGACTAAAAAAACTAATGATGCAGCTTAAAAGATTATGATTATGCAGCTTAAAAGATTTTCTCTTACCGTTCTCGAGTTATACCCTTTTAAAGCTTTGCACCCATTGTATGAAATTTTTAGTACTATAAGATTTGGGTATCCGATTTGTTGTAAACTTTAGATTATGAGATTTGAAAATGTATTTATTGTATGTCAAAGCCTAGTTTTAAGTGTTGTCAAGTTGTGGACAGCAAAAAAAGTAGCCAAAAAGCCGTTATCACTAGGTGGCACTGATATGGATCTAACTAAAATTCATGATTTATTGGATTTGGGGGAACTACAACCCTATTTTTGGCAGATAGTCTATAGGTTTAGAGATAACAAGTCACAATATAATTGAAATTTTTGTAAACTGATAAGTGGAAGATACCAAAACTTAGCGTTTAATGCTTAGAAACCTACATTTTTTTTTTTTCTTCTTTATTTAAACAAATTTAGATAAGTTTTGCTTAACATTAACCTACAAATAGTCTCATTTAGTGACTAACTAGTAGTTCATTTATAGATATTTATAAACCTACATGGACCAAGTAATAACAACGAATTAGTGAAAGAAAATTTAACAGAAGACATGATTGAAAATAAACAAATTCTGTGTTTTATTACAAAAGCCAGCCTAACTTTTTTTGAAGCCTGCAACATTTCTACTGATTTTTTACAAACGGATCCAGAAAAATGGGAAAACAACAAATCATTTCAGGAAGCAAAACACAAAGTTCAACAATTGCAAGTTGTAAATGATGTCGCAGAACGTGGTGTGGCCTTGGCTAATAGTTATATCAATATCACAACTTCTGAAACAGACTTTCAGAGTTTGCTGCAGGGGGTAGAGCAGCATCGCAAGAACTCTAATAAATGATTTATAGCAAATCTTTTTTTCTTTGTTTTTAATATAATTGTTATGTATGAGTGGTAAGTAACTATTATTTTATTTGTAAAAACATTTTCTAAATCCAATTATTTAAAGTTTAAACCAATGCAAATCTAGTTCACACCTTATAGTATTATACATTTCATACAATGTGTACAGAGCTTTAAAACGGTATAACTCGAGAACGGTGAGAAAAAATTTTTTTTTTTCTGCTAATTAATTTAAAACTTAATAATCTATTAAACTGCATCATTAGTTTTTTTTAGTCTTTATACAAATTTTAAAAGCTATAAAGCATTCTTTTCCATATTTGTTGAAAACTTACGAAAAACCGTTATTAAATTGTCAAAATGTGCAAAATCATTGCCGAAACATATTATTTATGCATATAAAATTAAAGATCTGAAAATTTTCTTTAAGAATATTGACTCAGAAGCTGAAGAAATATCGATTTTTTACCAATTTTCAAGCAAAATTCAAAAAAAGCCCAAAAAACTCGATTTTTGGTAAAAAATGGATTTGCGCGACCTCTAAACCATCTCCGAAAAATCTGAAAAAATTCTCAAAAATTCTTAGCCTTATGAGTATTCAAATTAAGAATCATCCCCAAAATTTTTTTTTTGAATGGGACACCCTAATGTATATAAGTTTTAATTATTAAAACAAAAATTTTATCAATTAGATTATAATAATAATTCACCCAATGTGGAGATGAAATATTGGAAATAAATAATAATAATTTATAAATAAAGGATCTTAAGCTCGTTTAAAATAAGAAGAATTAAATAAAAGAATAGCCAGGAAAAAAATAAAATATTTTGTTTAAATATATCTTCTGCTTAATATATAAACAGCTGGTGCATATGCTTGTAATCGCATCCTGTCGATACCACTGGACGTATCGAATTCAATTTCACAATATATGATCATTTGGTGCTCCGATATGTTTTTATGTACTTTTGGATATGAAAATGTTGTAAAGGGTGATTTTTTAAGAGCTTTCGGATCTGATTTAAAAAAACAACACATAAAATTTAGAGAAATGTTTGAAATCTTTATTTGAGTCGATAGAATGATCTATATAATTCAATGCTTAAAGGTGATTTCATGTAAATGTTGACTGTGGCTACGACTTAAATGGTTCATACTCTGGGTCGAATTTTGGCATACTCTCTCCAACATATTGGCCGGTATCTCGCGAATAAAGTCTTCAATTTTGGCTTCCAGTGCGTCAACCGTTGCGGGCTTGTTCCTATAGACATGAGCCTTAATATAACCCCACAAAAAATAGTTTAAATGCGTTAAATAGCACGATCTAGGCGACCAAGTGACCGGCCCCAAACGCGAAATAAATTGTTCACCGAACTCGCCTCTCAATTGGGAAATTTGGCAAAACATAATTTGTAATCATCGCACGGTAGCGCTCGCCATTCACAGTAACGTTCCTGCCTTCATCGTCTTTGAAAGAGTATGGTTCAATGATGCTACCGGTCCATAGTCCACACCAAACAGAGCAGTTTTCGGGATGCATTGGCAGTTCTTGAAATGCATCTTCTGGCTGCTCTTCACACCAAACACGGCAATTTTGCTTGTTCACGTATCCATTCAACCAGAAATGTGCTTCGCCGCTGAACACAATTTTCCGATAAAAAAGTGAATCTTCATTCAACTTTTGCAGCGCCCATTCACCAAAAGTTAGCAGTTGTGGTAGGTCGTGTGGCTGTGGCTTCAATTCTTGCACCAGCTGTATTTTAAAAGATTTTACACCCAAATCCTTCCACAAAATTTTACACGTAGTGGAGTAGCAGAGGCCCAATTTCTGTGAACGGCACCGAATCGATAATTCACGGTCATCGACAACACTGGCGGATACAGTTGCGATATTTTCTTCTATCCGCACTCTACGTATGCGTGTTGGTGTTTCAATGTAAAATAATGTAAATTTGGTCGCCCAGACTTACCATAAACTGGAAGAAGTGCACTATGTACTGTCTTAACCGAGTATGAATTTTTATAATAAAATTCAATAATCTGCAAGCGTTGTTCGCCTGCAAGTCGATTCATGATTAAATTATAAACCAAACTGATCATGTTTAACAGTAATATGTTACACGAAAACAGCTGAGCTGCCAAAAACAGTGTTGCCAAAAAGAAAGCTGATTTGACCAATAATCTCAATCGTCTATTTTTTTGAGTGTACAATATTCTATAACATTAAGGGTTCATGAGGCACTTTAAATCTTAATCGTCGATAACCCACTTTAATATTGATCGGCTCTGCGTTATTTTGAATTCAACATTAATATTGATCGTCTCTGGGACACATTGTACTCAACTTGTAATCGCCTCCAGAGCACTATCAATTGTGAAATTGTCAAAAAAAATTAAATATAAATATAATTCTGTTAATTGAATAAAATTCTTTTTTACAAAAATGCCTACACAAAAAAGCCGTACAAACTTGACACCAGAACAACGACTACAAATACGAGCTGCAATACGCATGAAAGCGAAGCAAAAACGTTTGAAAGAAGGTGGAGTGCAAATAAAACAGCGGCGGTACAAAAACAGCGGTACAACATTAGCCTAGTTATTACAACAAAACACAATTTTCTAGATACATATCGCACTTGATCAACAAGAGGGTATTAACTCAAAATTTTTAAAATATCACTTTTTTCAAGAAATCAACTAACAACATCAATATCTATCTGATGTAAAAATTTCAATGTATTCCGATTACTCTTTCATCTCGAAAACCACTTTTGAGACCATTTTCATGATAATGTAGTGATTACCTTTATTTCAACACAAAGGTATTATTTCGAGTTAATACAAAAGTTCAAATAGAAATGAATCGTATATTTTCATAAAAAAGAAATTATTTTGATTTGAGCCTTTATTTATGTTAAAAATAATCAAACTGTTTATTTATATTTGGTTGTATTTTGAGTTGATACTGTTTTGTTGATAAAATTTGTTTTATTCTATAAATTTAATTCGAAATGTGACTCTTTCTAAGAAAAAATTGTTCACATTTTTTTTAAGTTGTGACCCTTTTCATGAAAAAAATTCGTTAGTTATAACCATTTACATGATATCCTATTTTTAATAAATCTACTTTAACATAAATACTTGATAACGAAATCAATTGCTTATTGAAATAATAATAAAAATATTAATATATAAAAAATCATTGTATTTTATATTGTTCAAACCAACAATAGTTAATAAAAATTCAATATGACGTGTCCAAACCTACAACATTATTCTGCGTCTTTGCGTTTAGAGGATATTCATAGTGATAATAATAGTTATAGCTCTGCAGATCCATTCACCAGTGATTCGAATGACGATTTCAATCCGTCGTTAGTAAGTCAAAGCAGTTCTTCGGACATAGAAATGCAGGAAGTGGTTAACGGAAGAAAAAAACGTACTAATTATAAAGTACAAAACAAGAAACAAAAACGCCAACAACATTTGCGAAACTCAGGATGTTCATATACTTCGCTATCTAATCCTACATATAAAATAAAAGAAAAGCGCCTGCGAACTGCTTGTGGAGAAAACTGCCGTTTTAGGTGCAACGAAAAAATAACAGAAACTTCACGTTATCAAATATTTCAAAAGTATTGGGATACAAGTAACTTACAAAGACAGAGGGAGGTCATTTCAAGCCACACAAAACCTATAAGCCCCAAATATAGATATTCAAGCACTCAAAATTATCGTAGTTTAAACAACGCTTTTTTCTTGGAAATGGACTCAAAACTTATCCGAGTATGCAAAACATTTTTTAAAGCAGGAGTGCCCAAAAGTTCCTTATGGAAGAGCAAACACCAATACATTTAAAGAAAAACTAATTTTTATTCAACATTTTTTGTTGTAAAAACCAATACATACAAAGAAAAAAGAAAAAAATATTTCAATGTTTACCAGCAAAGCATACAAAAGTGTTGTTGCTTTGCGCTTGCGTGTATAAAGTGAAGAACGACAAAAAAACTAATAAGACAAAGTTGTTTGTGTATTTCGTATTGCTAGTGCTGAGCGCTCTATATGTGTATTAAAACACACAGCCTATAGCTAAGTGTTTTTACAAAAACAATTGAGTACCAAGCGCATAGGCCGTGGGCACCCCTGTTTTAAAGCAACTCTCGATATAAATGATAAAATTATTGCAACAGTAATTAAAAAAACGAGCGAAGAAGGATTTGTGGAACCTGATTATCGTGGAAAGTATAATAAGCACAAGTGCGTTAGCCCACTCATCCCGTGAGTTTATAGAGAGCGGTAAAAGTATTGCAGACTTATACAAGGACTATGAAGAAATCTGTAAACATAATCATTCAACACCAGGAAGTAACATGATGTTCCGCAGAATATTCAAGGAAGAATTCAATATTTCATTTTTTAAGCCGAAAAAAGATCAATCTGATCTCTGCGCATCATTTTCCAATTCTGATGAAAATGGAAAAAAAAAATTTAAATGAGGATTACACTTCACACCACGAAGAAAAGGAACTGTGTCGAAAAGAAAAAGATATAGATAAACAACATGGTAATGTAGCTGTTTATGATTTGCAATCAGTTCTTCCATTGCCAAAAGGACTAACTTCAAGCTTTTTTTTGTAAAAGCAAAATAAATTGTTACAACTTTACAGTAAGTGACCTTAAGGCGAAACACGTAGAATGTTACTTTTGGACTGAAACCGAAGGAAAACGTGGGTCGAATGAAGTTGGAACGTGTGTTTTGTTATATATTCAAAAAATTGTGCAAGAAGCAAATAATACTCAAGATTTGGATTTAATTTTTTGCTCCGACAACTGCTGTGGACAGCAAAAAATAAATACCTGCTTTCGATGTATTTCTATGCTGTTCAAAAATATAACACACGGAGCATAACACACAAATATTTAATTCAAGGCCACTCCCAAAATGAAGGAGATAACGTTCATAGTGTTATTGAAAAGCAAGTCAAAAGACATCTTTTAAGCAAACCGATATATACGGCAGCATCACGTTAATAGCCACCGCTAAAAAAGACTTTCATACCATATAAAGTTCATGCCTTAAAGCATGATCAATTTTATGATCTTAAGAGCTTACAAGAGCAATGGGGTAAAAATTTTGTTAAAAATGATGCCAATAAAAATGTTAACTGGCATAATATCAAAGTTTTGCGTGTAGAATACGAAAATCTTAATTCTTTTTTGTATAAAAATTCCTTTAAAGAAAAAGATTTTTCAAAAATAACGGTCCAGAAAAACAAATTCAAATGCACCAGCTATTGGGAAAATCTTAAGTAAGTTTTTAATTCGTTATTTTCTTTATATTAATGTTATATTAATTTCAATTATTTAGTTTATCTTCTATTTATTCGGAAATGCTACCCCTGTCTGAAAATAAGAAAAAGGATCTTAAGGAACTTGTAAAAAAAAATATAATCCCAAAACACATTTATGAGGTGTATTACAAAAATTTAATTGATACTTAATTTAAACACATAAGAACGCAAGAAGAACGCAATTTTTAAATCTGGCAACATTCGAAGTGTCATTGTTTGACATTTGAACAATTGTTATTGTTTACTAGTAGAAGGTACGAGGTTAGTAAAAATGGAGCGCTACACGAATGAACAACGCATTCTCATTGTGAAATTGTTTTACCAAAATGGTGAAAGTTTTGCGGCTACAGTTCGCAAATTGCGATCAATTTGGGGTCACAATAATGCTCCAAAAGAGTCAACTGTAAAGAGATTAATGGATAAATTTGCCGAAACTGGGTCTGTTAGTGATGTAAAGACAACAACGCGCCATCGACCAGGTCGATCGACCGAAAATGTTGCAGCTGTACGTGATGATGTCGCTCAAAATACATCCACCTCAATTCGACACCAAGCTCAGCAAATTGGTGTCTCCAAATCCACTTTGCAGCGAATTTTGACGAAAGATTTGCATCTTCGTGCATACAAAGTTCAATTGACTCAGGAACTGAAGCCAGCTGACCATGGACAGCGAAGGGAGTTCGTTAATTGGGTATTGGAGAGACAACATGAAAATGCTGATTTTGCCGATAAAATCATCTTCGGTGACTAGGCCCATTTTCATCTTGATGGCTTCGTCAATAGGCAGAATTGTCGCATTTGGGGTGAGGAAAATCCTCGAGTGATTCACGAGAAGCAAATGCATCCTCAACGTGTCACTGTGTGGTGTGGTTTTTGGGCTGGAGGAATCATTGGACCTTTTTTTTATGAAAATGAGGCAGGTCAAGCGCAAACAGTCAATGGTGTTCGGTGTCGTGAAATGATAACCAGTTTTTTCTTGCCTAGAATTGAAGAAATGAATGTGGAGGGCATGTGGTTCCAACAAGACGGCGCCACATGTCATACAGCCAGAGAAACAATTCAATTGCTGCATCAGTCATTTCCCGGTCGTGTTATTTCGCGTTTTGGAGATCAGAATTGGCCGCCTAGATCGTGCGATTTAACACCATTAGATTTTTCTTTGGGGTTTTTAGAAGTCGATGGTTTACGTGAATAAGCCGACGACGACTCAAGCCTTAAAAGAGGAAATTGGACGTTGCATTAATGAAATACCGCAGCATTCATGCAAAACGGTCATTGAAAATTTCATTAAAAGATCGCGTGCATACCAGCAAAGCCGCGGCGGCCATCTGCACGATATATTGTTCCATACATAACCTCATTCTGTCTACTTTACGATATAATAAAGTTTCACGATTTTTTTTTAAATATCTGTGTTTTATTTAAAATTTAAAAATTGCGCTCTTCTTGGGACACCCTTTAGTATATCTGAAATAAAGAACATGTATTCAAGATATAAAAACATTTTGAACTAATATCATCTCGTTGGTAAAATATCATTAGGTAAAATTTTAATTTATTTTTTCGAATTAATAGCTTTTTGTTGAAAAAAAAAATTTTGAAATATTATTAAAATTTCAACTAAAGCATCATAATTAAAAAAAATCGATAACATTTCAAAAAAATGGTATTAACTCAAAAAAATTGATTTTTTTTTGCAATGAGTGGTAAAATTTAAAACAAAAACAATGTATATATATTTTCAAATGGAATTTGCTTATTATGATATGTTTGAATTTTTAAATTCTGTTAAAATGTGGTCATAAACAGTTTTTTGACTCTACTGAAAATTTTAAAATTTTGAGTTAATACCCTCTTGTTGATCAAGTGCGATATGTATTTGCAAAAATCAAATCGCTGCCGAAAAACATATTAGGAGAGTTTAACGACATCGTACAAAAATATTTTTCATATCTCACAAGTTATGTGTATATTAAATAACAAAATTATGTTGCCGTAATCAATTTAAAAAACGTTTGGGATGTGTGCTAGAATTTCGTAGTCAAGTAGTGTTGGTCACATTAGTGTCAGCGAGCACTTTTTATTAAGCTACACACAGAAAAAAATTTAGCTATTTGCCAACTTTACATTAGTTTTCACAAAAAAGTTAGGTTAATTCGACAAAATTTTAGTTGCAACACCCGAAATATTCAGAAATCTAATGTAAATATCCTTGTACTAAATGAATTTATAAGTTCTTATCATTAATACACACTTTTCAATTCGGTTGGTACTTGATTTCTCTGTGTGTAGTTCTTAGCCGATCTTAGATTTGTTAACCTCCGGTACCGTGAAATAACTCCCAAAAAAAAAAATTAAATAACTCCCAAAAATTTTCCATATAAATTGGGATTTATTTCATTATGAAATAACTCCCAATGCGTTAGGACTTATTTCACAATATTCTGTTAGAAATTATTTCATTATGAAATAACTCCCAAATGAAATAATTCCAAACCAGGTTTTGTTGGGAGTTATTTCACTCCTTTTTGGCATTGGGAGTTATTTCACTTTTGTTGGGACTTATTTCATTTTCATTTTTAAATGTGATTTTATCGTTGGGAGTTATTTCCTTTTTGTTGGGAGTTATTTCATTTCTATTAAAATTAAATTTTGGTAAATTTTATGCATCTGTAACGGTTCTTAAAATTGTCGTAAAGTAAATAATAGAAATACGATTAGTTATTTTACCAAAAGAAACGCAGTTCTTGCTAGAATTTTGGTAAGTAAAGATCGGTATTAAAGTGATTAAAAATAATGGCAAATCTTGGATTTGAAATAATGAGTGGCAAAAGAAGAAATAGTAAAGTGTTATATGTAAAAGTCGAAAATCAAATTTATTTAAAAAATTCGGAAGCTAGAGGAAGAAAATATTATACGTGTTACGAAGAAAACGTGTTACGACATAAGGTCCATGCACATTATAATCCAGTGTGGAAACAGATCAGTAATTTTGAAGTTTCTTTTGTGTCGCAAGCAGAAAAAACTTTATTTCGCGAAGCCGCCTGCCGTGTTCTACGGAGGAAAAAAAACCCCTAAGAGCAGCCGAAGGCCGCCACCCAGAAGAACTTGTTTTTCAAATCAGATGTCGTATCCGTTAGGCCGCTCTTATGGGTTTTTTTTCCTCCGTAGAATGCGGCAGGCGGCTTCGTGAAATAAAGTTTTTTCTGCGTGCGATTATACGATTTATAAATTTGGTTTTCTGAATTGGGAATTATTTCATTTTTGTTGGGACTTTTTTCATTGGGAGTTGTTTCATTCTTTGTTGGGAGTTATTTTATTACTACGAAATAACTCCCAAATGTTGGGGCTTATTTCATTTTTTCTTTGGGGGTTATTTCATTTATTAAAATTGGGACTCATTTATTTCATTGGGAGTTATTTCATTGGGACTTATTTCATTCGGGAGTTATTTCACGCTACCTTAACCTCCTTTAAAACATAATTTTATCTTCATATCGATAAAGTTGTTATCTAGAATAAAACCTATTACAACATTAAAAATTTTTTGCAAAAACTAAAAAAAATTAATTTTTTTCCCCAATTTCAGTCAATTTCCGGCAATTTCCCAATCTATAGTTCCAATTCCAAAAATCGCATTTTGTTTTTATAAATACCACTAATGCATACGTTTTCGTGGTTTTATTTTGCCGTTGCAAAAAAAAGCGGTATGCATAAAGTGTAATTTTTTCGTAAATATAAAAAGTGAATAACAAACAAATTTTAGAAAATTTTCCATATCGAATTTTTGTAAACGGTAAGAATTTTCTTCACATTTTTAATCTGCCTACTGGAAGCTCTAGCTTTTCTAAAACTTTGGTTTCTGAAGAGATCTTTGGCCAGATCGAAATGCTAGTATCAACCTAGCTAATATGTTTGATTTGCTTTATTTCTGTAAATATACGGAGGTTGGAAACAAGTTAGAAATTAAAAATACAATAAATTCATTGGATATATTTTCTTATTTGTTTTCCAAGTTTTAGTCCTTTTCAAACGGTTTACGCATCGCTTTAACTATTCTTGTCTATTTTGTAAAAATTTTCAACATGTTTCACAACAAAACAAATATCGTTTGTTAACCGCAATTAAAAAAGTTAGTATTACATATGATAACCCATCCGCAGCTTAAAACGATACATAAAACGGTTTGAAAAAATATGTATTTATATACGAGTTTTTATCGGTTAAACTTAATTTTCAAACAATATCATATGCTTTAAGAGAATTTCTTAATTTAGGTCCACCTTAGGGTACATGATCACTAATGTGGACCTTTTGAGTTGTTTTGAAAAATAGTTGCCACAAGGAAATTATTTGTAGCCGAAAAACTACTAAGGAGTTTGCGTTTAAGCTGTATATTTAGATTTAGACACACACAGAGAAATAAAGTGCCAACCGAATTGGAAAGTGTAGATTAAGGTTAACAACTTACAAATTCAGTTGGTACAACAATATTTACATTAGATTTCTGAATATTTTAGGTGTTGCAACTAAAATTCAGTTTACAAGTTTTGTGAAATATTCCACTATGCATTCCAAATATAAAGTCCCTAGGTCCAGCGGATTGGACTGGGTGATTAAAGGGAAGACCTTTTTCCATTTAAACCCCATTTAAACCATGTTCTTATTGGATTTTTCAAAAATAACCTTGTACGTGGATTAGGGATTATATATGAAAATTTAATTTTTTTTAATAGAGAGGCTTGAACATGACGTCAATTAGGAGAGGTTTTCTCTTTTCGTCAGTCCTGTTGGGAATTTACAAAAATTCTATAAAACAAGTTCCAAACTTCAGTGGTTTCTAAATAAATGATATATGCATGCCGTCAAGAGCTTTCACGTTTTGTTCTTTTCGTAGAAGTTTTCAAAGGGAAGGAATATAATCACTATACTTCAAATTCCTGGTTTCGGCGGATTGACAAGGTCGTTAAGGGAGAAACTACTTCTTTTTATTACCCTCCTCAAATGAACTTTCAAAGATCCTGTCTAGGCGTCTAGGTAGCCCCCATGCCAAATTTAAAGTTGATTGCATAAGCGATGTTTGGCCAGGCCGTTAAGGGTCTGCCTTTCATCCACACAGAGAATGACGTGCCAACCGAATTGAAAAGTGTATTTTAATGGTGACAACTTATAACTTCAGTTAGTACAACGATATTAACATTAGATTTTTGAATATTTTGGGTGTTGCAACTAAAATTAAGTTGATTTAACCGAACTTTGTTGTGAGAACTGACGTTCCATAGTACCAACCGTCTGATATTCGTAATAACCAAATTTGAGCCGCAGTAACCGAATTTCTGTTGGCAAATAGCTAAATTTTTCTCTGTGTGTCATTATGCTCCTTCTAGTATGAATTTATAACAATCCTGTCTCAGCGTTTATCTGCGCAGTATTAGGAACCACCCTGCGGGAGATGGACCAGTCACTGATATGGTGACTTGACTAGAACTTTGTGTGTATGAACCTGTCCTAGAAGTAGGTAGTGTTAAAGCAGGACCATTTTAGGATTTATGTGATATGCACCAGAATCACTGGGAAAACATTTATCACGTGACTGGTGTAGATGCACACAGAGAATAGTTTAGTTATAAAACTATTGTGACCACCAAGATTCTTATAAACTAACTTTATATTAATTACTAGCATAAAATAATTACGCTTACAACTCATAGTTTGGTTTATAGACATAAATTTTACTGTTACAACTAATTTAATTCTTCTCTAAAAATCAATGAGGTATTCCAAACCGAATTGGACAAAATATAAACTTGTTACAAGAATTCCATAGCAACGATCATATTAAAATTTAATAAAATATCAATTTTAACAGATAATTGGCTATAAATATTGAAAACCAATGGTTCCAATCGAATTCAAATTTTAAATCGTCTATATTATATTATTTAGATTTTTCTACCAAGTGTTGGTCATATAGTGCTAAGATTTTCGGTTGTATAAAGCAATTTTCAAAATTATTTTTGTTTTAAATAATTTCGGCACTCTCAAATAAAAGTAGTTTGTTTCACAAGACAAAGTATCATAGTAACAATACAGTTGTCAAAAATAAAACATAAATTCAACATAAAAAAAAAACAAACAAAATGTAGAAAGGAATCTCAAAAAAAATATATATATACGATACATACAAATAATTAAATCCTAAATTATGGATCTTCAAAAAAAATCGATGGAAACTCAACATGAATTGACATGGCGTTAAACAAAATAATTTTTGCAAGATTTCCTCAATCTATTTGGAACCAGATGGAATCCATTCGGAACCAGAAGGTATTTTGTACTAATAAGATTCTATCCTGAAGATGCATTTATCAATCTAAGTCTTTTACAGAGGTAATCTAAAACATTGGCATGGACCAGATTAAAAGGAGAAACATTAAAGATCAACATATGGCATTATTTCGTTTACCTAATAACAATCGACACTTAGGAATTATGTCAGATGCAAAAATGCAATTTCTTTCACACAAAACATAAAGAACAGAGCAAGTTATACACAAAATGCCTTTAAAGTATAACCCCCATTACCCGGGGTTCGGTTTACCCGGTCTTAATCCCGGGTTTTCAGTCTACCCGTTTAGACTTTAAGACCGGCCTATTCGTAAAAGCGCGGTCAGAGTAGAACAAAAACCCGGGAACACCGAAAACCGAGTAGACCGATATACTCGTAAAAACCGGTCAGCGCGATTAGAACAAAGTACTTTTTGCATAAAAACCTTACCGGTTTTTACGAGTAGACCGGTCTACTCGGTTTTCAGTCCACACAGGTTTCCCGATATTTTCGGGTTTTCCGTGTTTTCGTTTAACCCGGTCTTTCGGTCTAACCGGGTAAACCGAAGACCCCGAAATTGGACTAGACCTTAGGCTGTACTTTTGAGTTAAAGTGTTAAAGTTTCCTGAAAAACTAAATCACCGAAAATTTTTTTTTTTTTTTTTATAATTTAACCAATACTCAGGGGATGCCCCCTACTCATGCAGTGCATTGTATTGATCAGGAAAATAAGGTATGGGAAGGAGGAAAGAGGGAGTAGTGTTTGTGGATATTTGATTTAAATTTTTCTAAATTGTAAGTAACAGGGAAGACTTCTGCGGGAAGTTTGTTCCACATACGAATCGTTCGACTAAAAAACGAATTTTCTCTGTAGTGCGTTGTGCGAAACACAGGACAATCAGCTACAAACGGATGTGCTCTACTAGATAAGCGAGTATTACGAATAAAAACTCGGGCTCGTGGAATAAGTTCACTTATCTCAGATGAGCATCTCCCATGGTAATATCGATAGAAAAGTGTCACACAACCCACATTCCGACGATGCTCCAATGAATCAATAGAGTTGGATACACTACTGTCATTGATAAGCTTCACCGCCCTCCCCTGAACACGGTCCAGAAGCTTCAGAATAGACAATGGAGCCCCTGCCCATATATGAGAGTTGTATTCCATTTTTGGCCGGATATAGCTGGTATAAATAGTAAGGAGATCGGATGGAGTGAAGTAAGTCTTGCACCGTTTTAGAAAACCGAGACACTTGAATGCCTCTTTCGACACTTGAAATACGTGCTTATTCCAACGGACATCACACTGTATTCTCATGCCCAGAACATCAAGAGTATCCGATTCCTCAATACCTATACCATCCATAGTTACAGATGACAATGTCAATTCCACAGCCCGTCTGTGGGTTAACATACAACATTGGGTCTGGCGTGCATTAAAATCGACCTTATTCCCGCGACCCCACTCGGAGATTGTAAAAAGGTCTTGATTGAGTGTGTCATTCATGTTCTGGCGCATGCCCTCTATCTCCAAAGAGCTTGGCCTGTGATCGAATGAAAATGAATGACAAATGTTGCTGTCATCTGCAAAAGAGTAGATAGGGTTGATGGTCTGACCAAGAAGGTCATTAATAAAAATAAGAAAAAGGGTAGAAGAAAGAACAGAACCTTGCGGTACCCCTGAATTTAGCTGAAACTCGTTTGATGAGACCCCATCTAAAACAACACGTATAGTGCGGTCTCTGAGAAAACTCGTTATAAATCGAGAGAAGACATTACCGACACCAAAAGCAACTAGCTTAGTCACGAGTGCCCCGTGCCACACACGATCGAACGCCTTAGAAATATCTAGAGCAACCACTTTACTCTCACCAAAGCGGTGGATTGACCGGCTCCAACGTTCCGATAGAAACGCCAACAGGTCTCCCGTAGATCGACCACTACGGAAGCCATACTGTCGATCATTTAAAAGTGAATTGGTCTCTAAATATTTCACAAGATGGTGGTTAACCATGGTCTCCATCACTTTGGAGAGCGCAGAGCAAATTGCGATTGGGCGGTAATTTTCAGGGTTGTTCGCCGCACCCTTTTTAGGGATAGGCTGGACATTGGCCACCTTCCAGCAAGAGGGAAAAATTCCCGCACGGTACGAAGAGCTGAAAAGTTTTGCCAATGGACGCGCCAACGTTAAAGAGCACTGTTTCAGCACCAGTGCTGATATGCCATCCGGCCCCGGTGACTTATTTACGTTGAGATCCGCAAGAACCCTTTTGACTGCCCGGGCCCGAAAGAAAATCAAAGGCATAGTATAGGATACCCTTTCGAGAACGGGCAGTGGTTGATCGCTTTCCGGCAAGAAAGAATTTCTTGCAAAAAGTTCAGCGAAAAGGTTGGCCTTATCAACCGGGTCAGTGAATGATTGATCGTCCTTTAAAAGAGTTGGAATAGAAGAACTAGCATTATCCCTTACTCTTTTAACAAACGACCAAAAGGTCTTACTGCCCCGAGGAGCAGAAAGAACTTTGGCACGTAGACGCTGTTCGTATAAAACCTTTTCGCGTCTAAGTACCTTGGCACACTCGGTTCTCGCCTTTTTGCGGTGCAGATCAGTAACGGCGTTCTTATTCGAACGCCAATTACTGAACGCTGCCTCTCTGGATCTGACTGCATTTTTGCACGTCTGGTTAAACCAACACTTGTGTTTTGATTTAGCCGAAATATGCTTCGTTGGAATAAAAAGTTTCATTCCTAGCATAATAATATTGACTACCATTTCTGCAGCGGCATCGACGTTGTCGTCGAGAAAACAGATTTTCCAGTTAAAATGCCGAAAGAAATCGTTGAGCTCGGCCCAACGAGCTTTTTCATATAGGAAAATAGAGCGTTTTGGCGCTAAGTTGGAAACGCTACGAAGAGTAGAATATGAAAAAGATGCAGAAATAGTACTGTGATCCGAAACGAATCTAAAGCTTTTATTATAAAACCAAATAAATTGTTTCCTTAGGATAACTAAGATTCTGGAGTACTTTTCCTCATGAAAATAGGTCAAATTGAATAATTTCTCAATAAAAAAAAACTTTTATGGTTTAAATACAGCAAAATCTCAGATATTTTTCAATAAGAAATGTTAAAGTTTTCTCATATTTGTTTGAGAAACGCATAAGAATATTGTTTCCTCACAAATATGTTAAAATGATTTTATATATTTTACATCAAACTCTTTGAGCATTATAAATTTTTTTTTATTGTTTTACACCATACATTTATTCAATTTATTTTTAATTTTTTATATGTAATATGTATAAGCATTAATATATAAAATATTTTTTTAAAATTTATGGGAAACGGTGTATTCTTTAAAAAAAAAATCAATAGGCTCAACCAAATTAATTCTATTGAACCAACAAACATATTTTTCTGATACGATTTGGACAATAAAATTTTACAATCACTCGAAATGAAAGTTTGGTACAATAATCGAATTAAAACCTGAATTTTAAGATAGTTCATGTGACTACAAAAATTCGGTTGGCAAAATATTCGGTTGGAGCAATGAATATGTTTTCTGTGTGTGTAAAACAATTTTGGATGGAAAACTAGTCACATATTAAGCGCAATGTGTTCTGTGATAAGGGTAGTTTGACTGGAATAGTTTTGCGACGTACCACTGCACTGATTTAAGGGGTACATGCAGCCGGGCTTTCGAAAAGTAAATTCTTAAAAAAAGCCAATTACTTACACATTAAAAATCGTTACCAAAAATCTTGTAATATATCTTAACAAGATATTTCGAAACCAGTACGCAGAAATTTATCAATTTTAATTTATATTCTTGTAAAATGTTTCAAGTTTTTGAATAAGTTCCGCAAAAAATCATATTCTGGTGATATATTTCTAGTTTTGTTTAGCAATATTTTATGTGTAAAATCGTCACTCGAAAAATCGGCAGTCGGCATTTCAAATAGTAACTTGCCAAACGAGTTTTAAGATTGCGACGTTTGGTGAGAAATCGCCACATCTGGCAACCCTGGGGACTATCTAAACAGTTCCGTATTCAGTTCTTTTAAACCAGTGGAGTATTGTGTCTTCGTTTAAAATAATCGGTATAGTCGGTACAGATAGAATTCCTTCAGTGTTATGTCCGCTTTGTAGTAGTCAAGGGAATGCATCCTTTGGCAGTAATTGCCATGTTTTATCCACTGCTAACGGTTTTGAACTAGTTCAATGACTAGTAGCAACTTCAACTGCAACGACCGTAGTACTTTGATGTTTTGAAACTTTTTCTTCAGTTACATGATATATCTGGTACCAATAAAAATAAATGGTTTAATTATAAATGTTTAAAAGCAAGAAAAAAATCATTTGAGCTTTTAAATGATTTTAGAAAATCAAAAAATCCGCAGGACAAAGAAAAATATCTTCAAGCCAAAAGGTGATATGTTTATGAATGTAGAAAGCAAAAGGAGAAATATTATGTAGAACTTAATATAAAAATTAGTAACACAAATAATTCTAAAAAGTGGTGGGAACTAGCGAAGGAAATACGAGGAGAATGTTTTAGAATGGGTTCATCTATACCTGCAGATAATTTTAAGGATTACTTTCAGAGTTTGTTGAATCAACCAATAGAATCTTTGGATATGCAATTTGCTCCAACATGGTACGAAGATGATGATCTAGATAGAGCGGTAACAGTAGAAGAAGTTAAAAAAGTATACTCAGAGAATTCAGAAGCAGGTATTTAGGTAAAAGTCATTTTAATGAAACTGAACTCATAAATATTTTAAATGGTAACATTGCTAACGGATGGAATAGGCTATATAAATTTGTTAATAATGCATTAAATTATAGGAAAATGATATTAGAAGAATTTGTATAATTTCTTAGTTTAAACTTAGGTTTGTTAAGATATATTTTTATAACAGACGACTATAAGTCATTGTTATGAATTACCTACTTTATTCATTTTCATATTTTTTTATATTTCATATATATCTGGTACCAATCAGTGAATGTTTTGGCACCATAACTATAGTCAATTGATTGGTCATTTCACCCAAAGTAACACTTTTTGGTGAACCACAATTTTAGTTTCTCCAGTTTTCCAATCATATATCACAGAATTACCACATTGGATCAATCGACCCTTCATTTCCCGCAGGCCATATACCATACCATATTTCAAGTTCCTTGCTTCAGCGGTTTGGTAAAGCCGGCATGGACATTATCGGTTTGGCTAAGTTCATGGGCAACTTTGTTCCCCCTTTTAAACCCAATTTTAGCACGCTTCTAGGTAAAATCCAAAAAAGTATTATACCATTGATTTAGATATTTTTCTTAGAAACTCATATTTGAAGTTTCAGGTTTGTAACCAAAGCAATATGTACAGGCCGCCAAGTGGAAGACATTTTTCTCTTTTCATCAGTTCCTATAGTTCTTTCCAAAAGTACTATCTTGTCTTCGCAACGTTATTATTCTATAAATATAGATAAGAATAACTTAAAAGACTTAAAATTTTATTTGAAATGCTTTAATTTACAATAATCCATTTGATTTAAAAAATGAATGTTTATCTCACCAGTTAAAATGCAATAGTTTTTTGTTTTCAACATAAAAAATCATATTTTAACGGGGTTTATATGCGAGTATTTACGATAGGATGACCCTTTAACAATTATTTTTCATTCATTATAACGCCAGTTTTATTGCAAATGGTTCCATATGGAAGAATTCGAATTTTTATTTTTATAATGCTTACCTGTGCCGAATTTCGGTCGAAAATAGCCAAAATTAAAAAAAAAAAATTTGCAAAATTTTTAAACTTTGAAAAATTTAGTTTTTTATTTTATTTATTCATTAATCATAATCAAAATTAAATTAATAATTTAAAGATATATCAATCGATTTACTTAGTAAACTAAATTGTTAGATATAACGTATACAAAATTCAAAAAAATGGAATGAAGTCATCGGTTATATTCCATACAATTCCCAAGGGAAAGTGTAGTGCAATTATTAGACCAAAAATTCTAAAACGATTTGCTATTTAACAAATATGGTGAAGTACAGTGGGGTCTTATACCCATATTTCGATATGTTACAATCGGAAGGACGAACATATGCATATATCATCACATGTGGTGGAGGGTATATAAATGCCCACATGATAAAAATAAATATTTTATGTAATTTGATTCATTTAGGGTTAACGTTTTCACTTTTACCCAAAAAAGACAAACTACGAAATTTTTAGAATAACTTCTTTCAGATTTTGATTCAATTTGAATACGTGATAAAGTGTACTAAACTAACGAACAAAGACAATACTATATTGTATCACATTTACTTTTAAGGTATGAAAAGCTAGGACAAAATATGCCCCAGTTTTCTCTATTTTGAGGTTTTCTACAATTGTTCAAAAAAAAAAGGAAATCAAATTAAATGCATTTTAAGTATCTATCTGCCGATTTACTAAATACATTTAAAGGGGTACATGTAAATGTAAGTAGATGAACTTTTTCAAAAATGTAAAACGTTTCTGAAAGCTACAGTTATCTACTTTTACGATCTGTAATCTAGAAATAACCGCTTCCTTCTAAAAATTAATTTGTGCTGCAAATGCAATTTTTGAATGCATTTTTCATCACCAAAGCATGAAACTCCTTCTAATACAAATGCAATTATTAAATGCATTTCTAAGGCTGTTTCACCCCTTCAATTTGTCAATTGCTAAAAGTTTTTCAAAATACATGTATAATAGTACAAATAAGATTTTTATGTATTCGGGTAAGGCAAGTTAACTACCCAGCAAACCCATTGAAAAACTATACTGCATTGAAAGCATACATTTGCATTACTAGTAATTTTATTTTACATTATTACCAATAAGTACGAGTATTACTTTAAATTGTGATAATGTAGCCATCAAATCACAGCTTTTCATAAGCGCTAAAATCCGCGCATATACGATGGCGGATAAATAAGTCCGTGACTTTTTGAATGAAACACAGTTATGTTTGCCAAAAAAAAATTATTTTTCAACATAATCTCCTTTTAGATCAATATACTTAGTCCAATGTTTCTCCAATAGGATTTTTCGTGGTCCATAAAATAGGCATTTCTTGGCCATATGGAGTAGTTTTTTTTTTTTAAATCCTCGTAAAATCGGTGAAATAAGTTGAAATAATATTCGACGTTTATTGTTTTTCCCTTTTGAAGGTAATCGATGCGGATTATCCCGCGTGCATCCCAAAACACTGTTGCCATCACCTTATTGGCCACGATTACGTTTATGGTCAATTGAGGGCAAACGCGGCACCCATCTTGCAGACAGCTTTCTTAAACCCAACTGACCATTTAAAATCGAAACCACACTGACATATGAAATGCCTATGGCATCAACAATCTCTTTAGTCTTCGATCGGCCAACAGCATATCGTGGCTTTTTTGGACATTTGCCGGTGTATTGATCTCAATTGGCCGTCCAGAACGTTCAGCGTCATTTGTACATGTGCGACCACAACGAAAGTCAGTAAACCACTTTTTTACCATTGAAATCTTTGATGCAGAGTCCCCATATTATTTATGAAGCTTTTCCTTGATTTGATTGACGGGTTTTTTCGCAAAAAATAATATTTAATGAGCATTCGAAATTCACTTTTTTCCATTTTTAAAAAATCTACGAGATTGTAAGTATGTTTTGAACAGCTGTTAAACGCAAAATTAATGACTGAACTTGCTCAAATTTGCAGTAGTCTATTAACAGGTGGTACTTCATGGTAGCAGTGTGGCATTTAATATAACTACGAGTTAAGTTCGAAAAGTCACCGACTTATTGATCTGTCCACGTATAAGCTGGTTTGTAAGTTATTATTTTTGGCTTACTCCCTTACAAACCTGCTTGCACGTAAGCAGCGTTTTTTTTTTTTGGATAGCAGCACTGACGGCATAATTTTTATAAGTTTAGTAGGATTTATATAAAAACCATATATAATTTATGTTTTGAGTGGAAACGAAATACATTTTTGAATGTTTTAGACTTTGCGTATTTGAAAAATTCATTGGTGGATCAATGAGATTTTTAAACATTATATACAGTCTAGCAGAGGAACTTATTTAAAATTTTATCATCAACATAACACTAATAAATATAAAAGATTAAGTTTTTTATATTTTTAAATAATTTTTGAAAAATGTTCCATCAAAACAGATCAAAAACTGACTTTTTTAAATATTTATTTGGTTGCTCTGGATAAGAATTTTAAATATTTTTTTTTTTCACTTACGATTGCTGTCAAGAAATATTTTAAGATTTATATACAACTTAATTAATTTTAAAAATTAAAAAACAAAAGCCGGTTGAATGTTTTAAATCGAAAAAAGAACACTATTTCAATAATAAGTTAATAAATATTAATTTTTTCACAAATGGGTTTTTCTGCCCAAAAATTGGCACGAGTTGAAGTTTTCCAAAAAAAAAATCTACTTATTCATTTTATAACAATTTGCAATAAAACTTGGGTTGTAATAAGCGAAAATCGACAAATGGTATTTAAGGGACATTATAATATAAGTGTTTAATTTTTTCCACTCAACATTGTATAGAAAAGGAAAAGAAAACGAGAAACTTAAACTTAAATACACAAAAACTATTGAATATAATACAATAATAAATTTCAAAAAAAAAATGAAGCGGAAATAACGAAACTATAAGATGTGTATACTAGAATTAACCACACACGTCCATCCACAAATACGAATGTATATGAAGAATTTCAAAAACGTTCGACACCTTGAAGGAAATTTTTTTAAGCTTTTATATGACATGACTTTTGTGTATTTTTTAGCCGATGTTTAGGTAAGGTTAGGTCGAAAAGAGGATTCGGAGAAGGGAAATACTTACTAATCCGACTCAAGTCCCTGAGGACTTACACTTAAGCCAGAATGTCGGCTTGTTGTGCGCTCTAAACAATCGGTTCTATGTCACCTTACTACCCCCAGGAACTCCGTCGCACTGACGAAACTCCTCAACTACTTCCATCCTATGCCCCTAAGATCCCCCAATGTGGATATTGGGTCACTGGATAGTATTTCCACCCGGATCCAGGCAAATGCCGGGCATTCACAGAGATAGTGTTCCAAGGTCTCCTCGTCCTCCCCACAGGCCCTGCACACTTCCGAGTCCGCCCTACCAATACGGTGGAGATGGGCCCTAAGTGTCGAGTGTTCCGAGAGGATTTCCATCAAAAGACTCAGTTCCTTCCTACTTAGATTCAGAATTTCCCTCGCCTTGTCCTTGTCCGGGTTGCCCCAGAGAATATTTGTAGTCCTGCCAACACCCGCATTTTCCCAGATGGTCCTATGGATGGTGTCAGCCCAGTCCACCAGCTCCGCCTTCAGAGCTCGAAAATGTTTAGCGTTCCCCAGAGTGACTAGTTCCAGGGAAGATCCTCTCCCAGTCAAATCAATAGCCACTTCGCTTCCCGCTATACCACAGTGTCCCGGCACCCATATAATCTCCGTGCAGAGAAATCGTTAATTTCCCCTTTACACCTGAGTATTGTCATTGATCCCACAGAGTCCGTAGATAAAGCCTTGATAGCCGCTTGGCTATCCGTGAAAATCACAATATCACCGGTCAAGCCCATGATATTCACCAGATTAATGCACTCCGTAATCGCGGTGACCTCCGCCTGTAGTACGGTGTTATGGTCAGGAAGACGAAAGCATTTGCGTACATTACAGTCAGCGTCACAGAAGCCCAGACCCGTTTTCCCATCCAGTTTTGATCCATCCGTATAAAAGTGGATCCCAGGTTGGTTCCTCAAGAAGGTCCCATTTAACCATGGTTGCCTGTCGGGGATTAACGTGTCACAGAGCGTCGTGACAGACCTCTCTGAAATCCTGTCCCAGTCCCATTCTGGGACGCAATACCCTGGCAATTGGTCCAAAATAGTACGGTGCCCGGTTATATGGCCATTATTGTCCCATTCCCCGGTAGCCCTCAGCCGCATCTTAGTCAATGCGGCCTCGTACTTCACCTGTACCTCAATTGGGCGAGTTGCTAGAATAATCTCGACAGCCCTTAGCCGATGTTTAAGCAAGGATTATAAACACCCCAACATGCCAATGCGCACAAAGGCAGTTATGGAGGCGATAAAATCTTAAGACAGTGGTTTTATTCATCCACTTTTAATATAATTTATTTATTTATTTTTTAGTAATTTTTAAGCTATTTCAATTTATAAAATAAATATAATAGAAAAAAAAAAAAAATGATTTTTGAACTCTTTTGAAAATTAATTGGTCAATCATAGTGTAGTTTGAAAATTTTGTTATTTTTTAGATGTTTTTAATCAAAATTTTACTAATATTTTCAATAAAGGAATTTTAACTAATATAAACTATTTTAAAAATTACTAAAAAGTAAATAAATTATATAAATAGTAGGTGAATAAAACCACTGTCTTAAAATTTTGTCGCTTCCATAACTACCTTTGTGCGCGTTGGCATGTTGGGGGGTTGACGCGCTGGCACGATGAGGTGAGCGTAGCGCACAAGTCTGTGCATCCTAGTTCTTTATAATCCTTGGTTTAAGCATGCTAAATCCATTCGCATTAATCATTTATCATAAACGGCGCAAAAGTTATGGCGGTTTTAAGTTTAACGCAAATCAAAGTTATTAAAATTACAGTTTGCTCTTGAATTTCATTAAAATCACATCAATGAATAGACATCATTGTATCACATGTCAAACTATATATTACACTAGCAAAACATATAAACATACACTCAAAAATATCTTAAAATAAAACCGCTATTATTTTGAAAACATGAATTGTTTGACGGTTTTATGATATTTATTTGAGTTTAGAGTTACTTATTAGCAGGAAATCATATAAAATACTTTTCAATTTGCAAAATTTAAAATTGTATATAAGGATGATATCTGGTGATAAGCAAAATTTGTTTACTCCATTAAATGGAAATCGCATAAAATTTGTTGATGACTTTTCGAATTTAGCGTTAAGATAAATATAATCAAATGTTTTACTTATAAATTTTAAAAAATTAAGTTTATTTTTCGATCTTTTATCATAAATTATGATGTGAGCAAGATTATTCAAGTCAAGATCATTTGTTTTTTGTTAAACAAAAAACCTGGATATATTTATTTATTAATTAAAAAAGTTTTCTGTCCGCTAATTTAAAGCAGACTTTATCTACTGACAGGTTCTCACATGTTTCATTTCGCGTCACCGAAAATCTTCAGAGAACCAATGTAGAAGGGGTAGAAGATTTTTACCCAAATTTTCGAAGGATTGTAGTCGAAATACTTAAAATCATCATGAAGTGATTAAAAACAAAATAAATTTTGATATAGAAATAATTTATAAAAAACAAAAATCAAATGGATTGCCATATCCAAATTTATTGGCTCAGTTTGAAAATAAAATTGTTTAATTACGAAATCGATATAAGAAAAGTTACACCTTTTGTATCAAAGCATTTATTAAAGACTACTTATTATATCAGAAGTGGATGACACTTTTTATTTTGGTTTTTGAATTTCGTTCGTCATGCATCAACATTTTTAAAATAATTAAATAAAAAAATTTTGTTTTGGTTTCATTTTAAAACCGTGTAGTGGAGAAAAATAATTTTTTTGTAAGGAGGAAAACCTTTTGAATATAAAAACATTTTTGTGTTTACACACCGTTTTTGAGGTAAAAAAACTGTTTCTGTGGTGAAAACAGTTGTTGAGGTGAAATAAAAATTCGAGATGAATTTGAAATATTATTCACCTCTTAGAGTATGGTGGGAAATATAATGTATATTTTTTACACCAGACGCTACTATGAAATTGTACTATTATACTCGTTTATTATACGTCAATTTGTTTTTAAAATTTATAGATACCTTGACATTTTCATAACTTTTGAACCGCAGGAACAAATTTACTAATTTTCAACGCCAAACTTTTCGGGAGGATGTACATCAATCTATTAATAAATATTAGCAGTCTCTATTAGATTTTCGAGTCGGTATCGTGGTTTCAACAAACAGACGGACATCGCTAAATCGGCTTAAAATTCAATAGGGATCAAAAATAAATCATTAATTACATGAAAAATCGCCACAAATCTGAACAAGGGTGGTGGGATTTTCTTAAAACTGTGAAAAGAAAGACTATATGTAGCCATAAAGACAATTCCGCTTTTAAATTATTTTATTTAAAAAAACTAGCGAGTTTATTCACCTTTTTCATTTTTCAAAAGCTTAAAAAAGTTTCAAAAGGTGTGAACTTTGAATAGAGATAGTGTGTTAAGTAGTTGGACTATCTCAAAAAGTTTCTGAAAGCTACAGTTATCTACTTTTACAGTCTATAATCTAGAAATAAACGCTTCCTTCTAAAAATTCTTTTGCAGGGACCGAAAATAACAGTTATCCCGAAAACTCTCTATATTAGAGTCAACGGAGACGTATTATATTATATACCAAACGATTCGTATTGAAGTGCTCTTTCAGAATCTATTGTGATCTTAAGGAAACGATCTCAACTCCACTGTTAAGACTTATTTTTCAACGAAAAAATAAAAGATCGGATGAAACTCTTAAGAAGAGAGTTTTATTTCGCCTTCATTAAATAAAACTGTTTTGAGGAGTTTTACTTTTTCCGTCTGAAATAAAGCTCATTTGAGGAGTTTTATTTTGAAACACATTTAAGGAGTTTTATTTTTCCGTCTAAAATAAAACTCATATTGTTTATTTTCTTCTTTTCTTCTTTTTTTATTGACTTTATTTGCTATAATGTATGTACTAATTTATTTATTTAATTTAACGAACATAACTTTTTCCAAATTTTCTGCGGAAAGATTTGAACGCAGGTCGCTCAATACCAATTTAAGAGCAGATAATGCTCTTTCCACGCTTACCTGGGTTCAGGTACACACTGTATAGTGTATTCTTTTAGCCTCCCAGAACTCAAAAGAGGTTTATCAATCGACAAGGGCCTTGCAGACAAAAAAATAAAACTCCTCAAATGAGTTTTAAAATAAAACTCCTCAAATGAGTTTTAAAATAAAACTCCCCAAATGAGTTTTATTTTAGACGGAAAAAATAAAACTCCTCAAAAGAGTTTTATTTAATGAAGGCGACATAAAACTCTCTTATTAAGAGTTTCATCCGATCTTTTATTTTCACATTGAAAAATAACTGTTTTGGAATTCTTTTTTTTTTCTTTTTAAGCCACACAATAACTGTTATAAAGGAACTTTTTTGATATCATTTATAACCGTTACGGTCCCTGTTCATTTGTACTGCAAGTGCAATTTTTGAATGCATTTTGCATCACCAAAGCATGCAACTACTTCTAATATAAAGGCAATTCTTAAATGCATTTTTAGGGCTGTTTCATCCCTTCAATTTGCTAATGGTTTAAAGTTTTTCAAAATACATGTATCACAGTACTAAATAAGGTTTTGGTATGTTCGGGTAACTCAAGTTAACTAATTATAACGATTAAAAAAAAAAACACATTTTTATTATTTATACTCCACAAAAGCCTATTTTAGTAAAATCAAAAACACGTATTCCACAAAAGTATCATAATTATTATCAAAGTGACTGTGTTTTGCAATTATAAAAACAGTTTACAAATCGAAGGATTTGAATTTGCCTCACTAGTAATTGCATTTGCATACACAGAAAAAAAACTAAAAACGGGTTTCAATTAAACAATTTATTGAATCAATTAATATTTTAATTGATTTTGCACCTATCACGGCAATGATACCATCAATTAAGCCTTTTATTAAAATTAAAAAGGAAAAAAAAGTTATAAATAACTTCTACAAAAAAAAATATGATACTCACAAAAAAAGTGTATGATCTATACGTTGGTATGTGTGTTTTTTTGCAATGCTGAGTCTGTTTGCGTGTGTGGTTGTTTTGTTTGTTAACTTCGAATGTATTTGGTATTTTATACTGAAAATTTTCTATTTATGCATACAGTTTATGAAAAAAATAATATGATAATTGCGTCCAAAATATGTATTTATATATTTAAAAGTCAATTAAAATATTCATTGATTCAATTAAATATTTAATTAGAAACAAATTAATTTCAAATTAGATATTTTAGTTTGACAATTTTTTCTGTGTAATTATCAATAAGTATTTATTTAATTCTACATATATTAGAAGACAATAGTATATTCCAAGTGCTTTTTAAATTATTATAATGTGCCAAAAACTGTCTGACATTAATATATGTATATATTCAAAGTGTTATACAGTCTCACATTTTTTCATATTTTGTACAAAAAAATTTGAATCGTAACAAAACTTCAATTGTTGGGAAAAATAAAGTAAGACTTAACAAAAAAATTATTAAAAAAAAAATCAAAAAAATCGAAGTTAAATTTTTTTAAAAAAAATGTGTTTTCCAAAAATGTAAACGATTTTTAAAAAACAAGGGTGGAGAGGGTGTGCTAAATGCATTCCAAAATTGTATTTGCAATAAAAATGCAGTTTTGGAAAAAAGCAGTTATATTTTTTTATTTTTTATCGTAAAAGTAGACAAATGAAATCTGGAAAATCTTGGCAGCCAGTTCGAATTTCGCTGCGTTAATAATTTTGAAGTCCTAAAAATGATATCATCAGTTAAGTCAAACTCCATTGGATATGACAATATTGACCCAAGATTCATAAAAATTATTCTATCACGTTTGTTGCCGTTAATAACGCACTTCTTTAATAATATATTTACCTCTAGTATATTTCCCATGCAATGGAAACACGCAAAAGTAATACCTGTGCCTAAATCAAATTCTGATTTCCTACCAATTGCAATTCTTCCCTACCTCTCTAAAATGATGGAAAAACTAATGCATCTACAGGTAAATTATTATATAAAAAATCTAAACTTCCTAACTGGGTTTCAATCTGGGTTTCATTCAAAACACCGTTGTGTCACAGCGTTAATTACTGTCAGCGAGGATATTCTGTCTGACATGGATGTTGGAAAAATAAACTTCCTAGTTTTGCTTGATCATTCGAAAGCTTTTGACACAGTTGATCAAACACGTCAAAACGATTAATCGAGTCATATTTGTCTGGTCGTTCACAGTCGGTTTTTGTGAATAATATGTATTAATCAACTTTGCCCGTCAACAATGGAGTTCCACAGGGTTCTATTCTAGGCCCACTGCTTTTTTTATTATATGTAAATGACCTACCGCAATGTATTAAGCATTCAAAAATACACCTGTATGCCGATGATGTGCAAGTTTACATAAGAAGTTCAATACAGACTTCAATGTTGGAAAACTAAATGATGACTTAAACAATATATATCTTTGGGCAACGTCAAATAACCTTTACTTAAATCCAAAAAAAAATCTTAATGCATCATGTGATTCAAATAGTATGGACAAGTTAAGAAAAATCTTTAACAATGTGATAAGATACGTTTTTGGCTTACGCAAAAATAGTAGAGTCTCGACTTATTCCAGGAAACTGTATGGAATGTCTCTTGAAAGCCTCTTGAACATCAAGATACTTACGTTACTACATAAACTAATATACATAAAAGAGCCTTCATATCTTCACAACCGCTTAACCTTCTCGAGGTCTGTGAGGGGTAAAAAGATTAAAACTTTTAGACATCGTAGTGAGGCATCAAAAACACAATTATTTCTTCATTCGGTCCATCTTTAGAACTACCTTCCGAATAGCATCCAAACAAACAACAACACAATCAATTTCAAAAGAGATATAACAAAAAATGTTTCTTGCTAACAATACAATCATAATCTTTGTATAAGTAATATTTAAAAAAAAACAAAAATTTATTGTCAAAATTACTAAATTTTTTTTTTCTATGCATAATTATAATTATTTTAATTTATGTTCATGTTTTTCTTAAACGTTTTTAATATTGCTAATTTATTTGGAATTTATGTATTGTTTATTAATTATTTTTTAATATTTTTATTATTTTTCTTTTTTATTTTAATTTATTAAGAACTATTTTTTATCAACTTATGTGATTAACTTTTTAAATTCCTATACTGTAATTATAAGATGTACAGCTTGTTGTATGGGATAGTCAAATAAAATAAATCAAATCAAACTTTCAGATAATTCCTGAATTTTTAAAATTGGTCATTCACTTAACAAACTACGGTTCTTTAAAATTCACAACTTTAGCATTTTTTTAAAGTTTTTGAAAAGTGAAAAACTTGAATAAAATCACGAGTGTTTAAATTTCAAAGATCTTGTTCAGAATATTTATAAAAACGAATGACATCAGCTCAAAAAATACGATTTTTTTAATGCTGTTGATGACATATATATTATGGGGGCTTAGGCCTATATTTAGATGATTTACAAATGGCAAACTTATATATACCCTCATCGCATATGGTCGATGGTATAAAAAATGATAATAAAAATATTTAAATTTCGCAAAATTTTAAAAAGTTCATTAAATGTTTGCGTTAATAATTTTAAAATGCTTTTTTGATTCTTAGGTGCTTTTTAATAAGAAACTCATTTCCCGCAATATGCTAGCCAATTTCAAATATATTTGTGAATATAAGACGCAAAAAACACACATTTTCAAAAAATTTACTCCTATGTCATATAAGTTTGTGATGTTCCTATCAAAATAATGGTAAGCTGACATCAACTTGGTATACCCCTTTATAAAATTACCCCGTTTTTTAAATACTGTTCTGTCCTAACAAATAATCTATGGAGTTTTTTGTTTTCAAATTTATTATTTGACCCTTTCAGAGGTCAAGAAAGAGAGAGAAAAACAAAAAAAGGAGAGAAAAACAAAAAACGTGTATTGAATATCCACCGGAGGTGGACCTTTCGGTGGGGTGCAATAACGTCTTACGAAATAAGGCCTTTAAGGCTTTATTTCACTTCCAATTGAGAAATAAGGCCTTTATTGCGAAAAGGGATTTATTGCACTTTGAAAGTGACATAAGGCCTTTATTGAAATTTAGCCAATGGTGCAATAAAGCCTTTATTTTGTATTTTTTGATTCTTTTGTTACACTGTTCAGTTTTTCTGCGTGGCGATCTTAGGGGTTTTCTCCTCCATAGGACGCGGCAGGTGGCTTCGCTGAATACAGTTTTCCTGCGCGTGTCTCATTATCTTCCCTAGTGTGACGCGCGCAGGGAAACTTTATTCAGCGAAGCCACCTGCCGCGTCCCATGGAGGAGAAAACCCCTAAGAGCGGCCGCAGGCCGCCACACAGAAAAACTTTATAAAGCAAAGTTTTTCAATATTGATGCAGTTAAATTTTTTGTTGAATTATTAATGTTCTATTAATTTTTGCTTATCATCATATTTGCAAAAATGTGTAATGATTAAAGTGATTTTTTTTCATTTTGGTGGGATTTATTTCGTTTCCAGAAGTGGGATTAATTATTAATGTTCTATTAATTTTTGTTAATATGAAATTTTTTTATAATTGTTCAATAAAATATAAGAAGAATAAGAATAAGAAATTTTATTGCTTCATTTAAAAAAAAATTAAGACCTTTACGGCTTTATTTCACTTTCAAAGTGCTATCTACTAGGAATAGACAATTGGTTATTCCGAAACTTACACCACTTTTGGGGCGATCTTTTTTGTTAGAGTTGCCCGTGAGTATAACAAATTACCACTTACTTTAAAATCGTTCGATTTTTCTATTAATACGTGTAGGAAAAAAATTGTTCTATTATTTTCACGAGACACTTAATTTTTTTAGGTTTGGGGGTTTTTGTTTTTAACTAAGGCTTGTTCATGTTTTTTTTTTCGTAACATTGGGGACTTAATAAATAAATAAACTATTATCACTCCTTTTTTTATATTTCTTGTTTATTTTTAATAATATTGTATTTTAATTATTATCTCTTTCTTATTATTTTATTTATGTATATCAAATTTTATTGTTTACTTTGTATAATTTAGTAGAAATTTGTAACCGATTATGGCCTTCAGGCTAGGTTATTGAAATGAATAAATAAATTAAAAAATTAAATTAAATTAAAAAAAAACCATTTTGGAAATAAAGGCCTTATTTCACTTTCCATTGAGAAATAAAGCCTTTAAGGCCGTATTTCGTAAGGCGTTATTGCACCCCATCGGACCTTTCACATAACAAACAAATTTTCAATTTATTTGTTGATCAATGGTTATAATCTTTAACTTCCAGCTCATATATTAGTTCTCATGTAGTGAGATTTTTTATTATTGTGTTCATTATTTTGCTTATTTTGATGTCTATATCGCGAAACAGCGCTTTAATCTGTTTGATCACAATCCGCGAAACACGTCAAATTTGAAAACGTTTGTGTACTTTAAGTTGGATATGCATCGCTATTGTCTAATTACGTTAAATTTTTAGCTAAATATTAATTTTTAGTTTAATTAAATAAAAAAAAAAGGATTATGCGGAAAACTTTTTGAAACCCGCGAAAAATGAAATTAATTTGCATTTTTATGTGCTAGTATACGTCTAGGGTAGCTAAAACTTGATAAATGTATAAAAAAAGTAAAAAGTTTCGACTTCTAATAACCCGATTAAAATTAATATGATGCTTTATATAATCATACGAAATTTAATATGAGTCTAAATACAGTTTTATCCGAGAAATGGGCATAATAATTAAATAACATCCGAATAACGACGCGATACAATTTAATACGATTTTATATAGCGGTTTAAATTTATATCTGAACTGATACTGATATATACAAAATAAGCTATAGTTGTATCCGGTTTTTGATTTTAAAACGTCATGAAAATCCGAAATATCTATTAATCCTTTTAGACTTTAGCCACTTACAAAAGGTTTACAACTTTAAAATTTGTAACAAATTCCATAGCATTTGGAAATTTTATTTAAAATAAAATTGCGTTTTTTTAAATATGATATATTATCAAAATATATATTATTTTGCAATGTCTAGGTATATAAATATAACGTAATTATTAATTGGATTAGTTTAAGCGTATTCGAAATGCATCATATTAAATTTTTTATACGAAATTAATTTTGTATATGAATTTATTTCCGGTTAAATGCACTGGCAGACAAAACCTTATGAGTGTATATAAAATAATGTATTATTTTATGCAAAAGTTTTAACTCGGGAAATTAAAGATTTATAACCGTGCAAAAAACAAATTAAAATCAAATATCCTATATAATTTGCCTGACACTCATAAGGACGCTTTTCCGATTGGTTCCCTTTGAAATTAATGAAATTCGGATAGGTGATAAAGTAGCAAAAATATATGAAAAACGTATCTATTTTTAAAATTGGTGGTGAAATTTTACACATCGTTGTATGAAAATATGTTTAAAGTTTAGGAAATTTAGACTTATTTAAAAACAGCTTTAAAATGCTCGAGAAAATACACATTTTGAAAACCATTTTGACACTATGTAGTGGACCCCGGCTGCCACTTATTTGAATTATTTTAACAAATTATTCACTATTTTTTCCCCTTTTTCATATATCCGACTTTTTATAAGATCGGGGGCTATACTTCATGTCTTGTATTAAAAAAATCGTAAATTTTACAAGCAAGCGTGATTTTAGTCTGAAAGTAATAATAATAAAGAAAAATATAAAATTGGAAAATTTAAAAATATACCTGACATCGCCTAGGTCTTATTTAAACTAAATTATGTATTTCGAATTCACTTTGATTTATATTTTGGACAATTTCAAACGCTTTTCAGATTGTCTTTAATCAATTTTTTAAATAAAAACCCTTTAAAATGTCTAAAAAAAACTACATCGTTATAACACAAAGACTGGTTTAGCTGCTTGATTTTAAAATGTCGCATTTCAAGGAGCGCCGATAGAAATTTGTTTACATTTAGTCTAAAAAAAATTGAAAAAATTTGAGTTACATTGGACCACGTTAACACATTATGCATATCGATCAAAGTTTAAGGCTTAAATTTGTTTCAAAAAATTAAAGAAATATATGAGATATCGAAAACTATGTTACCAGATGCATGCGTAGCAAACCAAATTTAAATAAAGAGATTGCACTGTAAGTAAAGTAACGACTTTTACGGCACAAGTAAACTTAATTTTGAGTCTTAGTGGTATCTCCATTTTAAAAGATTATGTCAAAATACACAGAAAAAATCATTGTCAAAAAAATTTCAATTAAACTTTTGTTCGATTTCAAACTTACTTTCAATTAACTGTTTAATTGAAAATGAATTTGGTATAAAAAAAATTTTCAGTTTTTATAACGTATAATAACAACATTGAAACAAATGCAAAAATTTTAACAAGTCGCCAAAATTAAAAAAATCAGTAGAAAATTCGCGTTTCTTTAATTTTGGTGATTTTTTTAAAATTTTTTTTCCAATTTTGGCGTTTATTTTGGGAGTTTTTTAAATTTCTGTAATTTTGAGGATTGTTTTTTAAATTTTGGCATTTATTTTTAAAATTTTGCGATTTTTTCAAATGGTCTCGGTTTTTTTAAATTTTTGCGATTTTTTTACAATTTTGGTGATTTTTTTAAAATTTTGTAATTTTTCACAATAGTAAACAATATTCAATTAAATTCTTAATAGATGTGAATTAAACTATATGTAATTGAAAATAATATTTATTAAATAGATACAAATTATTTTAGTTGTTACTACAATTGCTTCAATATGACCGAATTCAGTTAAACTTTTGCTGAATCAACAAATATTTTAATTAAAACTCAATTTTAGTTTTTTCTGTGTAGACATTTAATTTTTAGTTTGCATTGTCTCAAACAATTTTTTATTATATTTTAAGTCAAAGACTTCGGAATCTCTTATGAAATGATTTTATTTATTGCTTTTTGTCGAAAATCAACTCTAACAATGATAGCCGCCCATTTGTAGGCGATGTTTTCTAACGAAGTTTTAAGATTCGAACCATATAAAACTATTTCCTATTTGATCCAAGTCAAAAATAAATATTTTCAAGTTAACTTTATAAATAACATTATTACTTTCTAACGAATTGTATTAAGTTTATAAATTTGTCAAATCATTTCGGGAGGGGGCTCTAGCCCCCAAGCCCCCCCCCCCCCCCTAGCTACGTGCCTGCACTTCATTTACAATAAATATTGCTTAAAATATTCACGTTTCACGCATTTTTCCAAATCATTTCTGCAACATGTTTCTCTTCAAGAGCTATAATATTGTTTTTTTTGATTTATTTTCGTTGCATTGAATTAATATATAAATATAAAAGAACTACAAGAAAGAAATACAACATTTAAGTAAATATTCAAGTAAATAAGTTTATTTCTATTCTCAAATCTTAACATAATAAGGGGTGTTTTTTACGAAGGTAAATAACTTTTAGTTGGCAACACTTTTTTAACTGGCGGCCATTTTGTCAGCTGTAAAGTGATTTATGTTTACTTTGGTTTGGCATTCAACATGAATAGACTGACGCCTGAACAACGCTTCCAAATTGTGCAAATTCATTTTGAAAATCATAGTTCTGTTCGAAATACGAATGCGCACTACGTACATTTTACGGTTAACATAATCGTCCATCAAAGCAATTAACTCGATTAACTATGGAACGTTTGCGCATCTGCATAAACAGAGACTTCGTACAGTGTTTACAGAAGAAGTCATTGCTGCTGTGGATAGTAGCTTAGAGGAATACCCCAATCAGTATATCCGAACGTTACAGTCAATGGTGAGCTCGAGCTCGTGCCGTTAAAAGGGTTCTTGCTGATCTCAACGTAAAAAAGTCACCGGGGCCGGATGGCATAACAGCACTGGTACTGAAACAGTGCTCTTCGACGCTAGCTCGTACATTAGCTAACCTGTTCAGCTCTTCATAATGTGCAGGTGTCTTCCCTTCGTGCTGGAAGGTTGACAATGTTCAACCAATCCCCAAAAAGGGTGCGGCTAATAATCATGAAAGTTACCGCCCGATTGCAATATGTTCTGCGCTCTCGAAGGTGATGAAGAGCATGGTCAACTAACATCTTGTAAATTATCTGGAGGACAACTCACTTATTAGTGATCGACAGTATGGCTTTCGTAGAACTCGTTCTAAAGGAGATCTGTTGGGGTTTCTTTCGGAATGTTGGAGTCGGTCCATTCACATGTTTGGTGAGAATAAGGTAGTTGCTCTAGATATTTCCAAGGCGTTCGATCGTGTGTGGCAATGCGCACTGTTATCAAAACTAATTGCCCTTGGTGTAGGTAATGATTTCTTTCGGTTTATCTCGAGTTTTCTCAGAGATCGTACTATACATGTTGTTATCGATGGGGTCTCATCCGACGAGTCTTAGTTATGTTCAGGGGTAGCACAGGGCTATGTTCTTTCTAGATCTCTTTTTTTTCTCATCTTTCTTTCCATCTCTTTTTTCATCCTTGGTCGAACTATCAATCCTATTTACTCCTTTTCAACATTTGTCATTCTTTTTCCTTCGATCGTATGCCAAGCCTTGTGGAGGTTGGAGGCAAAAGACAGATTATGAATGACACACTCAATCATGACCTTTCGACAATCTCAGAGTGGGGTCGTGCGAATAGGGCTGATTTTAATGCTCGTAAGACCCAATGTTGTATGTTCACCCATAGGTCTGTGGACTCAACTATGTCATCTGTGTATATGGATGGGATGGTTATTGTGGATTCAGATACTCTTGATGTTCTGGGCATGAGAATGTCCGTTGGACAGATAACATTATTCAGGTATCGAAAGAAGCTTTGATCTGCTTACTATATACAATACCTACATTCGGCCCAAAATGTAATATAACTCCCATATATGGGCAGGTGCTTCAAAGTCTATTTCGGGGCTTCTGGATAGTGTGCAACGGAGAGCGTTGATGCTTATCAACAATAGTAGGGTTTCGAACTCTATTGACTCTATTGAAGCATCGGAATGTGGGTTGTGTGACTTTGTTCTATAGATATTACCATGGAAAGTGTTCTGCTGAGATAAGCCGTTTCATCCCGAGAGACCGGGTTTTTGTTCGTACTACCCGCTTGTCAAGTAGATCTTATCCGTTTGTTGTCTATAGCAAGGCAAATCGCAACGCTTTACAGAGAAATTGGTTTTTTAAGTCGCTCTAGCCGTATGTGGAATTGTCTCCCTACGGAGGCCTTCCCTGCAAATTACAATTTAGAAAAGTTCAAGTCAAATGTCCACAAACACTGCTCCCTCTTTCCTCCTCCCCATAACCTATTATCCTGCTATCAACACAATACAATTCATTAGTAGGGGGCAACACTCAGGGGTGTTGGTTCAACATAAAAAAAAAAAATTGGGACCCGTGAATTGGCCTCCAAGATCGTGCGATTTAATGCCGCTGGAATATTTGCTGTGGGGATAAGTGAAGTCGCTAGTCTACGCCGATAGGCCAGACACGATTGACCACTTGGAGGACAACATTAGCAGAGTTATTGTAAAGTTAAAGTTAATTTCATGTCAATTAAAAATTCATCTTTGTTTTATTCCATTTCAAAGTCCTATACCTCTATAAAAAAAACTCTTTATTTTATTTGTTTAATACAATTTGTTTTATTAATTCGTCTATATTCTTTAATATTATCTTTTGATAAAAACAGAAAAAACAAGTAGCTTGTTGCAGACGCCACATTGGTTTTTTGTTTTTGTATATGTTGATATACACCAACTTTGCCAAATAGTCTAAACAGCGGCATAAAATAACTGTTACCGAAATGCAGTGATATTTTTTACCGAAATGCAGATATTTTTTCAACTGCAATTGCAGTTAAAATAACTGCAAACGCACAAATAATTGTCATCTATAACTTTTCTGAGTGTCATTTTATTAACTTTTCGACTTTAAAATGGCCATCAATTGAATACTTTTCAACGAAAATCTTTCTATGTCAAAGTTCTTAAATAAATTCTACCTGTCCATTGTTTCTCTCAATTCAAAAACCTTTTAAAAAATAACATGCAGCTAAAATCAGTTCCAACACGTGTCGAAAATGTTTGAAAACACTCAAATGCATGTTTGTATGCGTGTGAATGTACATTAAAGTATAGAAATTCTTACCAAAGGCGGTTTTTCATATTATTTTTAAGATCTTTTAAAGCTATGGTTAAGTAAAAAAATAAACTGCGATGACTTTTATAGCTAAAGAAAATGATAAAAATTAAGGAATACGAATCATTGTATCTACACAAAAAATACAACTTCTCTATGTGTGGGTTTTGTTGTATATCTGTGTACAGCAGGAAATTGCAGGACATAGAATATAAAAAAAAAAACTCTACGAACAGTTCTAACGTTCAACGAACATAAGACGCATAAAGCGTAACTTAAGCGACCAAAATCATAAAATCTGTTAGTAAAAGAGTCAAGTAAAATAAAAGTACAAGTGTGCAAGTACATGCAAGACTATAACAAGAAAACCATACAGTTAAACAGGATAATGGAGTATACACAAAGAAAAATAAAAAAAAAAAATGCGCGAACAATGCATAAAAGTACTAAAGCAAAATATGTAATTTTTTTTTTTTTTTGTTCTGTATACAATCTAAACTTCATAACACTTACTACAACAAAACACCCGCAACACCTTAAAAGCATGGTTGGCAAACGCTAACCCTAAAATAACGATTCTTTGCCATTTTAAGGAACTATTTTTTAACCTTAAAATATCACTAACAAAATAACTAAAATACCCTAACGAAATAACTTGAAATATCGTTAACCTTAAAATGAACTGACGAAAACAAACTTGAACGTAAAAACTACCTCTAGTGCCTTAAAATTGCTAAAATGTCGAAAAATTTAAATTTATTTTCTATCTTTTTCCACCATTTTTGGCTCACAGCTCTCAAACTGTGGGAAATTTAGTAAAGCAATCTTCAGAAAAAATATTCCCTATAATGTAATTCATAATGCTTCAGAACATTATAATACTGAAAAATTTTTTTTTTACATTTTCCAGAAATTCGAGAAATGTATTAAAAATGTAGCAAAAGATACATTCCATATAAAACCATCAAAAATTCGACCTCTACCCCTTTCAATGTTAACCAAACTAACGGTTGTGAAAATATAGCGATTTAAATACTTAATATACTTAACTTAACTCCATATCTTTTTAACAATAAAATATACATGAATCATTGATATCTCATTTTAAAGCTACTGGCGGTGTGCTTGAAATAAAATAATCAAAAACTAATTTCTTTATGGTAAACAGCATTTTATTCAAAGTTCGCGGTTCAAGCCGCTGTTTTTTTTTTTATTTTCAAAAAAATATATGTTTATTATAATTTAGTCCACTATACCGTTGCCAAATTAATATGCGAAGCTCATATGGGATTCAAAGTTATGGATAAAAATCTTAAAATAGATACTAAATACAGTAGAAAAAAGAATAATTGGTTGAAAAAACTAAAATAAAAGTTTTGCAAAAGTAATTCCACATAATTGCCCATACCTTTTTAACAGCTTAAGCTATAAGAGTCATTGATATCGCATTTTAAAGGCACTTATAGCGTGGATTTACTGTTTCACAAATATATTTCACTTCTTGACTGTAAAATGCATTTTTTTTAATCCGTGGTTCAAACCGCTATATTTCATAAAACTGCTTTCCTAAAATTTTTAAAAATATATATTTAAATTATAAATTATTCTTCTTTACCGTTACCGAATCCCTATGTTGTACTAATACATGTTTCTAAGTCATCAACTTTTTAGTTAATTTTTTCACATTTCTATTCATAACTCAGGATATCGTAAGAGCTAAACATAGGGATTTGGATACGACATATGGAAGTAATTTATATTTAACATATACTTTTTTCACAAGTTTGTTATAATTTTTATTAAAAATAAAAATTATGTTTTTTCGACCTTTAATTGTGCAATGAAAATGAAAATTATTCAAGTTCGAGGCCATATACTCTATATTTCTTCATTAGGATATTGTCCTAACAAATAATCTATAGAGTTTTTGTTTTCAAATTTATTATTTGACCCTTTCAGGAATGTGTTGATAGATCTATTTCGGGAATTTTCTAGGTTCCCATCATCAGAACACGTTTTGAAAGCGGTAACAATCCCATGCCAAACCTCAAGCATTCATATGAACTAGTTTACTCACTACATGAGAACTAATATACATATGAGTTTGAAATTAAAGATTATAACCATTGATCAAAAAATAAATTGAAAACTTGTTTGATGTGCAAGATCCACCTCTGGTGGATATTCAATACACGTTTTTTTTGTTTCTCTCTCATTTTTTTATATTTTGTTAAGTTAGTTAACAAAACAGGGAAAGTAAACTAGGCGGTACTCTGCCTTTTTTCACAAGTTTGTTATAATTTTTATTAAAAATAAAAATTATGTTTTTTCGACCTTTAATTGTGCAATGAAAATGAAAATTATTCAAGTTCGAGGCCATATACTCTATATTTCTTCATTAGGATATTGTCCTAACAAATAATCTATAGAGTTTTTGTTTTCAAATTTATTATTTGACCCTTTCAGGAATGTGTTGATAGATCTATTTCGGGAATTTTCTAGGTTCCCATCATCAGAACACGTTTTGAAAGCGGTAACAATCCCATGCCAAACCTCAAGCATTCATATGAACTAGTTTACTCACTACATGAGAACTAATATACATATGAGTTTGAAATTAAAGATTATAACCATTGATCAAAAAATAAATTGAAAACTTGTTTGATGTGCAAGATCCACCTCTGGTGGATATTCAATACACGTTTTTTTTGTTTCTCTCTCATTTTTTATATTTTGTTAAGTTAGTTAACAAAACAGGGAAAGTAAACTAGGCGGTACTCTGCCTTTTTTCACAAGTTTGTTATAATTTTTATTAAAAATAAAAATTATGTTTTTTCGACCTTTAATTGTGCAATGAAAATGAAAATTATTCAAGTTCGAGGCCATATACTCTATATTTCTTCATTAGGATATTGTCCTAACAAATAATCTATAGAGTTTTTGTTTTCAAATTTATTATTTGACCCTTTCAGGAATGTGTTGATATATCTATTTCGGGAATTTTCTAGGTTCCCATCATCAGAACACGTTTTGAAAGCGGTAACAATCCCATGCCAAACCTCAAGCATTCATATGAACTAGTTTACTCACTACATGAGAACTAATATACATATGAGTTTGAAATTAAAGATTATAACCATTGATCAAAAAATAAATTGAAAACTTGTTTGATGTATATGGCCTCGAACTTGAATAATTTTCATTTTCATTGCACAATTAAAGGTCGAAAAAACATAATTTTTATTTTTAATAAAAATTATAACAAACTTGTGAAAAAAGGCAGAGTACCGCCTAGTTTACTTTCCCTGTTTTGTTAACTAACTTAACAAAATATAAAAAATGAGAGAGAAACAAAAAAAACGTGTATTGAATATCCACCAGAGGTGGATCTTGCACATCAAACAAGTTTTCAATTTATTTTTTGATCAATGGTTATAATCTTTAATTTCAAACTCATATGTATATTAGTTCTCATGTAGTGAGTAAACTAGTTCATATGAATGCTTGAGGTTTGGCATGGGATTGTTACCGCTTTCAAAACGTGTTCTGATGATGGGAACCTAGAAAATTCCCGAAATAGATCTATCAACACATTCCTGAAAGGGTCAAATAATAAATTTGAAAACAAAAACTCTATAGATTATTTGTTAGGACAATATCCTAATGAAGAAATATAGAGTATATGGCCTCGAACTTGAATAATTTTCATTTTCATTGCACAATTAAAGGTCGAAAAAACATAATTTTTATTTTTAATAAAAATTATAACAAACTTGTGAAAAAAGGCAGAGTACCGCCTAGTTTACTTTCCCTGTTTTGTTAACTAACTTAACAAAATATAAAAAATGAGAGAGAAACAAAAAAAAAAAACGTGTATTGAATATCCACCAGAGGTGGATCTTGCACATCAAACAAGTTTTCAATTTATTTTTTGATCAATGGTTATAATCTTTAATTTCAAACTCATATGTATATTAGTTCTCATGTAGTGAGTAAACTAGTTCATATGAATGCTTGAGGTTTGGCATGGGATTGTTACCGCTTTCAAAACGTGTTCTGATGATGGGAACCTAGAAAATTCCCGAAATAGATCTATCAACACATTCCTGAAAGGGTCAAATAATAAATTTGAAAACAAAAACTCTATAGATTATTTGTTAGGACAATATCCTAATGAAGAAATATAGAGTATATGGCCTCGAACTTGAATAATTTTCATTTTCATTGCATATACTTTTTTAAAAATTTAAAAACACTATTTTTAAATATAGCTTTTTGAACCGCGGTTTTGGAAATAAATGCATTTTGCAGTGGAGAAGTGAATAATTTGTGTGTAGTAGCTTTAAAATGAATGAAAATTTTCGAATATTTTTCATATTTTGAAACGCGATATTTCAAGATCCGCTATTTGGACGCGGTTATAGTTATATGATGTACATATTGTATACCAAGTTTGGTTGAAATCAGAAAAGGGTGGAGGATATCGAGTGGTTGATTTTATACGTTTTCAGTCAAGGTCAAGAAAACATTATTTAATCAATATCCATTGAAGTTAATTCTCTCGTTGAAGGCGGTTCAAGTCAATGATCTTAATCACAATCATGATCTGAGCTTGATAGTACATTCAATGTCATATCACTTTCGGTGTGTCCTTCAAATCTATCGCCCTCCGCAATTTCGGTTATGACTCCACCAATAAACTTCTGCAAGCAATGTATCCAGCTTTTTTCCTTTATATCGTTTTTCCATAGGCATGGTGACCTCATGTTCATCCGATTCGGGGGGCAATTGGTGCAAGAACTCACCAAAGTGGTGCTGCAGAAAATGCAATTGTTTTCACCAATTTCTTTGCTTCGTCTGGCTGTACACGATTATTTCCTAAAACACCCTCGATTACAGATTTTAGTCCTTCCGAGGCTCTCTCTCAGATGGTTGTTTGTCAGCATGTTCGTGAATCGTTCGCGTTTCATTAATTGTTTTTTTTTAGCAATACGAATAGATCGAAGTGAACAAACCTAGATATAAAAATATTTTAACAGGCTTTTAAATTTGTCATTGCTGAGTTTTGGAAAGATGATCTTCAAACAGTCCAAAACATCCTCATTTTCTTTGACGGCCATGATGAATCGCTGAATTTCATAGCAATTCCCATGCATTGGCGGCAGAGCAATATATCATCGATATTCTTTAATAAAGGTTTATTAAACAATTTTCACCGATTTTCGCCTTCGAGAGTTCTTTTTCTCCTTTAGTTACACTGATAGTGATCGACTTTGCTTCGCGAATCCCAATTTCGGTAAACCGCCTTTTGAAATATCACCTTACATAATGTTCACAACTTTCAGTTCACAGCAATTTATGTTCATTATATGTATATGATTTTATTCAATATATTGTCCAATGCTTCATAAGACTCCTTCATATGTATGCCCAATGCTAATGGAATTGACAGGTTTTTGTTTATTTTGTGCAACAGTACAATCTTCAAACCTGAATTAACTAAGAAGTCAATGAATAATCGACATTAGACAGCGTGATATTCCATTCCCAATTTATTAACTAAATCATTGATGTCATTGCACGTATTTTTATCTTCAGCGGTATATAAATGCTGAAATTCGTCCTGGCGTTGCCGGTATGCCGATTCGCTTACGTTCTGCTGTGTGAGTTTTCTGCGCTTCAAAACTGACGTCAAAAAATTTGAATTCCGTTGCAATACACCCTCCCATCTTAGCTACAATGGAATCCATTTCGTTTTGTGTTGGTGGTTGTGGTTCACCATCGGGAATTTGGCCGCATAATCAGGAATTTGCAAATTGGATGCATTTTCCATTGTTGTAATGTTCTGAAAAATTATTTTTTTGGGCTAGGTTGTTTGTACACTTTTTTCGACTGTCTATAGCTACAATTGTGCCGAGGACAGGAAAACACAATTTCATTTGGTTTCCGAGATATAGATAGCCATGATTAAAATTACATGTTCTTCGGAAAAATTAAGTTTAAGCCAAACTTTACATTATTCCATAAAATCCGAACAGCAGCTAGACTAGCAAAACTCAAATTGTGTTTCTGATAAGTACTTCGAAAAACAGCACACGAGAAGGAATTTGCATTTTATGTGTTGCACTGTGAAATACATAATTTTCCCTCAAAAACATCATTACTTAAAAACTATCAAAAAAAAGTGCATAATGGTTAATTTTGTTAATCATAAATATTAATAGGGGAGCTTATGTTCGACACCTTGAGATAAAATATTTTCAAAAATTGTTTTTGTATGACATGAATAATCTTTTGTGTATATGTTAGCCGATGTTTATTCATGCTAAATACATTTGCATTAATCATTTATCTTTAATGGCTCAAAAAATGTAGTGTCTTTAGTTTTCAAGCAAGTTAAAAATATTAAAATTACAGCTTTTGCTTAGATTAAATAAAATTACTTCAATTAAAAGATCTCAATGCATTTATCACATTTCAAAATATATATTAAACTAACAAAAACATAAAAATACACACAAAAAAAATTTTGTCATATATTGTATATTTAGATTCGAAAAATTAAAAATTTTTAAAGACGGCTTTTTGAATTTATGAAAATTTGATAAGCCCTATGAAATTTAAAGTCCTTAGAATTTGTTGATGCCTTTTCGATTTTAGTTTTAATCTCATTAAAATCTTTTATTTGATGTGAGGTAAGTGAGGTAAGTGTGTGTGTGGGAATTGGGGTCACCATTAAATTAATGTGGTACTATCTGGTGACCATGGTTGGGAGGGCGTATGTGGGGATTTTCGATCTTGTCCTCCCTCTTAAATTCATTGTGTGTGATAGTTTTTTTTTTGTGTTGATTTTTATTAGTTTTTTTTAGTGTGCTTGTCCCTGGGCTGAAGTGGTGGGTTGGAATCCGACCTGGGATGTATGCCAACGCAGGCTAGCTGGCATCACCACAACAGTGCCGTTGGGGACACGTTACAGTACTGAAACAGCGCTTTAGTTCATGGAACTGAAACAGCGCTTTAGTTATCACAAAGCGAAATTTGTTTGGAAAAAACTGCCGCTGTACCCGCTATGAATGAAAAAAAAAATTAACTTTTCTGATCTTTATCGATTTAGTCCGTCGTAAGGATTCACCTAGATACCTAATTATGTTCTTAAGCCATGTTTCTTTAAAAAAAAAAAAAAACAATGCGAAACAAAATAATGAAATTTCGCAAAATTTTGAAAAAATTTGTAAAATATTTGCGTTTGAAATTTTTCAAATGCCTTTTTGACTAGGAGGTGCTGTTTACGAATTAACTCAGTTCACGCAATACGCTAGCCAATTTCAAATAAAATTGTGAATATCAGAAGCAAAAAACATACATATTCAAAAAATTTACGCTAATTCCTTATAAGATTGTGATGTTCGAATCCCGTTATTGGTGCGCTGACATCAACTTGGTGTACCGCAAGCAGTATAAAATTACACAAATTTTTAAACAATATGAAAAAATCTGCGAAAGTTTAGAAATCGAAAAATTTTGTTCACCAAGCAGCGATATGGAAATTACATTTTTAGCGAATGTATCTACCAAGTCAAGTGAATATATTTTTTATTGGCTTGGATCTGAAAGTTAAAAACTATGAGCAAAAAATATAATGAATAGAAGGCTCTGGCAAGTTTTTTAATTTTTCGACATTTAAATGGCCATCAATTCTTTTGGTGACTACTTATTAAGGTAAAACTGTGCACGGCATAGCTCTCAATTCGTAAAACCTCGAGAAATACAAGGCATCTAAAGTCAGTTTCAACAGTTGTCGAACATTTTCGAAGTAGGTCATATTTTGAAGTAGAACATTGAAAACTTATAAATAGAGCATTACAGACATTCCCGATTTTAGACCTTTAAAATTTTAAAAACTCACGATTTTATTCACGTTTTTTTAGATTTCCAAAAACTTAAAAAGAAAAATTGAAAATTATTGTACTATGATGACCTGTAAAATTTATTATTATTTTTTTAGTTTTGGTAGTTAACGTTAACACTAAAATAACCCGACGAAAAAACTTAACCTAATGTTAAATATCCTAACGAAATATTTCCAAAATACCGTTATCCAATACCGATAACCGAATGAAACGGTTGACAACCATGCTTAAAAGTCAACATTGGTTTGACAAAACAAAACCGTAAAGTAACCATTACACTGCATTGCAAAACTATAATTACACATTAATTTCACTAACTTTCTTAAGTTAAAAAAAGGAGAATAATTTTAACCGGTATAAAAGTAACAACAATGGAAAATTTATAATATTTAACAAAAAAAAAAAAAAACAATTCATTTATTTTTTTGTTTTATTATTTAAAAAGTAATAACCAAGTCCGAAAGTGTTTTATAAGAGTTAAAATTAATAAAATCAAGAAACTGATTTCCATTAGCGCTTTAAAATTTGTTCATACTTGGCACAGCTATTGCCTTGACATTAATTTCTGGCTCAGTAGTTCCTTTGGTTCATATAAAAACTAAGCATCAAAAGTACTGAAGCTACGTGATTCCCTGAGGTATTAAATTATCTTTAAAATAATATTCCACATGATTCATTTTTAAAAAAGTTCAAAGGTCAACTTTTCATGGCAAAACGTTCACTGGCGAATATTTGAAAAAAATGTATTTTTAAAAATCTAAAAAGAAATATATTTTACTGATGAACACTTCCTCAATAATGTCCGTTAGTGTCATGGTGGAGAACAGAGATGAAAGCCGTGGCAAAACTTCGGCGACGGCGGCTCGAGCCAAAAATTTCATAAGAATTTTGTATATTACAACAGACAAAAAATGAACATTTTTCAAGCTAAATTTATTTTTGGGGTGCAAACACTTTTTCCAACTTTCTTTTAAGAAGAGTAGCAAAAACTGACCCAAAAAAAATCGCTAGAAATAGCAAAATTTGTTTTTAGATATAAAAGTGACAACAAATTAGGAGAAACTGCTAAAACTTGAAAATATATATGCAAATCAATTGTATATATACTAAAATATGCTTGCATATATAGTTTATTGGACAAGGAAATTACTTATTATACTTAAATGTTATATATTATATATATATATATATGAATATATAGTGCACTATATATAAAACAATGTTGTGCAAGATTGTTAAGATATAATTTGAAATTATAACGTATAGTTATATGAGCTGTTCATATAAAATGGTATAATTATGAATAATAATATAAGCCAGCACATAAATTTATCAAAACTTTTTTAATTCGGATGGGTAATATTTATATTTTTTATTGAATAAAATATTCTTATAACCGGAAAATCGAATAACATATTTCTTCTCCAATCTGAGTTTGTTATATGCTTTAAAGAAAATTTTGATCAATATACAAATAAAAATTTTAGTAAAAAAAAGAGTTGTATATAAAGGGTGGTTAAATTTCAAGGGCCGATGTTGATTTTGAATAAAACACAAACTATTTAGGAAATTATTGTAATTTTATTTTATTATGATATATTGGTATTACTTAATTATGTATGGAACAAAATATCGGCCAAATGGGCGCCGCGACCACGGCGGCACACCTCCATCCGATGGTCCGAATTATCTCATCCTTTAGCTCTTGAATTGTTGCTGGCTTATCGACGTACACCGTTTCTTTCAAATAACCCCAAAGAAAAAAGTCCAACGGTGTCAAATCACATGATCTTGGCGGCCAATTGACATCGCCATTACGTGAGATAACACGGCCATTGAATTTGTTGCGCAAAAGAGCCATTGTTTCGTTAGCTGTGTGGCAAGTGGCACCGTCCTGCTGAAACCACATATCGTCTACATCCATATCTTCCAATTCGGGCCATAAAAAGTTCGTTATCATCTCACGATAGCGAACACCATTCACAGTAACTTCCTGACTGGCCTCATTTTGGAAAAAATACGGCCCGATGATGCCGCCAGCCCATAAACCGCACCAAACAGTCACTCTTTGTGGGTGCATTGGTTTTTCGACAATCACTCTTGGATTTTCATTCGCCCAAATGCGGCAATTCTGTTTATTGACGAATCCACTGAGGTGAAAATGTGCCTCATCACTGAAGATGATTTTCTTCGAAAATTGATCATCCACTGTTGCCATTTCTTGCCACCATTCTGCCCATTCACGACGTTTGGAATGGTCAAGAGGCTTTAGTTCTTGAGCCAATTGCACCTTGTAAGCGTGTAAATGCAAGTCTTTATGCATAATGTTCATCAACGACGAGCGTGAGAGGTGCAATTGTTGGGCACGACGACGAGTTAAGGTGGACGGCTCTTCAGCCACACTATCGCGAATAGCAGCAATATTTTCTGCAGTACGAGCTGTACGAGCATGCACTGGTGTTCTCACATCTTCTACAGACCCGGTTTGCTCGAATTTTTCCACGATTTTAGCGATTGTACGCACATTTGGACGATCAAATTGACCAAAAAAATCACGAAGTGAACGATATGCATTTTGATTTGAACTCCCATTTTCATAATAAGTCTGGATAACTTTAACACGTTGTTGGATTGTGTATCTCTCCATGGTTCAAATTGAGTAAGTCTGAAATAGAGAAATGTCAAATAAAATTCGGAAAAAAACTTGGCGTTTAGGTGTGGTTCACATTCAACATCGGCCCTTACAATTTAACCACCCTTTATTAAGATTTAAGCGACTCAACGACACTTTCATAAAGTAATATATATATATATAAAGGGTGTTTTTTTATAGAGGTATAGAACTTTGAAATGGAATAAAACAAAGATGAATTTTTTAAATTGACATGCAATTTACTTTATTCGAAAGATAATCTTCTGGCATTATAATTTAATTATGAATTCTGACATATGTCCTCCAAGTGGCCAATCGTTTCGGGCTTATCGCCGTAGACTAGCGATTTCACATATCCCCACAGAAAATAGTCCAGCGGCGTTAAGTCGCACGATCTTGGAGGCCAATTCAAGGATCCGAAACGTGAAACTTTGCGGTTACCAAACGTTGCCTTCAATAAATTAATTGTGTGACGAGCTGTGTGGCATGTTGAGCCGTCTTCTTGAAACCACTGCTCCTGTACATCATTGTTGTTCAATTGATGATAGAAAAAGTCAGGCTTTATAGTGGTCACCATTCACTGTAATGTTCTGACCAGCATCTTTTTTAAAGAAGTGCGGGCCAATGATTCCGCCCATAAAGCACACTTAACAGTCAGTTTTTCTGGTGCCTCAACATACACTTGAGGATTATCATAACTCCAAATACGGCAGTTTTGTATATTGACATATCCATTTAACCAAAAGTGAGCTTCATCGCTAAACAAAATTCGCTTATGAAAATCGCGATCAACGGCAATCTTGCTTTGGGGCCATTCACCGAATCCACGCCTCGCTAAGTGAATGTGTATCTTCAATTGTTGCACGAGTTGGATTTTGTAAGCAAAATAAAGATGAGGGACACATATCCAATTAATGTGCACGATGGCAGATAGACTGATTGGGATCTTCCTCTACACTCTAAAAAAATAATTGTAAATTTACTACTATAAAACGAGTAAAGTTTCATGTATTATTACGCAAATTCGGTAAAGTTATGCATAAAAATGCGTAAAACTATTTTTACCAATTATGTGTTTAAAATTAAACACATTATGCATAAAAGTAGTATTAGTTAGTAGTTTGTAAATATACTAACTTATAATAGTAATAAATATTTTGACATTTTTAAATTGAAAAAAAAAATTAAACAAATTAAAAACGCCAAAAAAAAAAAATCTAAAAAATTTAATTTATTGAGAATTTTAATGAAAAAAAATGTATAGCTGTAGTATTTGTGATAGTGTTTAGTTTATAGTTTATTTCCAAGTGTTTGCAGCCTAATTGTGGAAAAATATTTTCAAAATATAATATATGTACAGAGCTTTAAAGAATAAAATTCTTCATTCGATTTATTCAGCCGGTTTTTACTTAATCGATTTAAAAATATCGCTAATATTGAAACAAATTGCCAAAATTTAAAAAATCGCCAAAAATCGCTAATATTGAAAAAAAATCTTTAAAAAAAAAAAACGTAAAAATTAATAAAAAAAAAAATCGCAAAAATTAAAAAAAAAATTTCAAATTTAAAAAAAAAATTGCTAACATTTAAAGAAAATCGCTAATATTTAAAAAAAAATCGCAAAAAAATTGGAAAAAATCCCTAAAATTAAAAAAAAAATCTGAAAAAAATAAAAAAAAATCGTTAAAATTAAAAAAATCGCCAAAAATTAGAACAATAGCTAAAAATGAAAAAAAATTTCAAAATTAGAAATAAAAAACTGCAAAAGAAAAAAAATCGCCAAAAATTAAAAAAAAATTCAAATTGGAAAGAAAGCTTAAATTGAAAAAACGAAAAATATTTCCGAGAAACTTAAAATAGTTGTAAATGTATCTTTATTAGTTTTCGAAACACAGGCGATGTTCCAAATAAATTCTCTTTTTGCTTTGCGATGCTTTGTTTTCGAGAAAAACGCGATCGAAGAGTTTCGAACACCTGTGCAAAAATTGAGTTTTTAGCACCGGTGCAAAAATTGAGTTTTGAACACCGGTGCAAAGATTTTTCCAGTAGATCTTTTATTTTTTGAGTTATGGACGGTTTTTATTTAGTCAATTTTTAAAAGGTACATATTTCGAAAACTAATGGAGCTGGAGGAAAAATGGTTGCACCATTGTTCAAAACTTCACCCCATTGCCCCTACAACGATCCTAAATTTCGATTTGATTGGCTGGAGTCGTAAATCGCGTTTTTTTCTCGAAAAGTAAGAGTCGCAGATAAAAAAGAGTATTTATTTGAAACAACGCCTATGTTTCAAAAACTAACAGAGATAAATAAATGACACAGATAACTTTTTCCAATTTGAGCTATTTTTTTTTATCAATTATGGTGATTTTTTTCGCAATTTTTTACTTTTGCCGTTTTTAAACTTTGAAGTTTTTTTCATTTTGGCGATGTTTTCACTTTCACAATTTTTCTTATTTTTGGCGATATTTTTTATTTTTTGCGATTTTTTTTAGTTTTGGTGATTTTTCAATTTTGGCAAATTTTAGTGATTTTTTTTTCAATTCTGGCGGTGTTTTTCAGTTTCGCCGATTTTGGCAAATTTTAAATAAGTTGAATAAAAAATAGACTGAATTCCCAATTACTGAAATCGCAATGATTGAATTCTCAACAATTGACTTCCCAACGATTGAATTCCCAATGATTGAATTCAATAATTGATAATATCGAATTAGCTAAATTGATTGAATTCCCCACTAGTGAATTCCAAAGAATGAATTATCTGCGGTTGATTAAGAAAAAAATCATTCGATTTACAAAAATCCGATCTGATTTTTTCAAAATAGAATTCAATCTTTGAAGCTTTGTATATGTACAACCACTTATATACAAATATTTATTATTAAATTTATTATTATACAAAATATTAATAAAACTTTTTCTAAAAATGAATTTTTTGTTTTATTTGAAAAATTTTACGCATATAAAAATGTCTTTTTACGCATTTTATTCGTATATTTACAAGTAAAGCATGTTTTTTTACCCAAAAATTCAGTAAAATTATTCATTTATTTCTAAATTTCATAACATTTTTACGCACTTGCATAGTACATTTACACACTTTTTGTTGACCAACTTACACGTATTGTGTGCATTTTTTTCATTTACACACATAGAGTAAATTTACCCAACTTATACACAGAAAAAAAAATTGCGTCAAGTACACATTTTGTTGAATAAAAAAAAATAATCAATTACTTTTTTAATTGATTCAATTAAAAAGTAATCAATATTTTTGTTTATTTAAAGTAATCAATATTATTTAAAATATTGATTACTTTTTAATTGAGTCAATTAAAAAAGTAATTGAGTCAATTAAAAAGGTAATTGATTATGTTTTTTTTATTCAACAAAATGTTTACTTGGCGCAATTTAAGAAATATTTTTTTGTGTGATAGTAGGAGTATAGTTTCCTACTATAAGTTGGGTTAATTTCAACAGAAATTAATTGAGTGTACGCTACGCTCTACATCAGCAATTACTTCTTCTGTACGCACTGTACGACGTCTCTGTGGATGCATATTATCATTTAGAGTAAACGTGGTACGAAAACGTTCCATAGTTAATCGAATTAATTTTTTTTTTTTTTTTTATAAAGAGAAGCAACATTCAGGAAATTCTTCCTATTAATTAATGTGTTGCTTTCTTTGGAAAGGGGATAGTAAAGAGATGAAAGGTGGTGAAAGATGAAGGGCTTCAAACATTCGAACAGAACCATGGTTTTCAAAATAAATTTGCACAATTTGGAAGCAGTGTACAGGCGTCAGTCTACTTGAAATGCCAAACCAAACTAAACATAAATTACTTGACAGCTGACAAAATGGCCGCCAGTTATAAAAGTGTTGCCAGCTTAGAGTTCTACACCTGTATAAAAAACACTCTTTATATGGGTAATCTAGATCCAAACAGAACAGAAGAGTTAGTGATAATAAAAGTTTTACCGATTTAAGTTTACTTTATTACAAAGATAATTCACTCCGAATTGCGATTTTTTAGTGTTTTTAATTCATACTCGTAATTGTTTTAAAATATCAAAATTTTTTAAAAAAATATACAAATATCCGATTACCAGTGCTTTTTTTTTTGAATACGTAGTTTTACACCCAAATAAATATGTTCGGGGGGTATTTCGGTCAATAACTCAACATTTTGTTTTACTCTATACAAGCTTGGAAAACCCTAATATACACATAATTTCTTTCAAATGCGTAAAAAAAATTTTTATTAAAAATCATAAATTGGCAAAAATGTTTGCCTACGCAATGAATATATGTTTAGTGTGTATTTTAATTTTATTAATAATTTATTTAATAATTTACAAATACTATTTATACATAATATCAGTTTAAACTTTAAAGTGCATGAGTGAATATGCATGTTTGTACGTAAGCATGTAGAAAACAACACCTTTGGGAAATTAATATCCTTTTGAAATGAACGAGGCACAGTCACGAGGCACGAACTTGTGAGCTTACTTAATAAAAGTTGCCTAGTGCAACTCAAAGAACAATAATAAAATAAAAACAACAGAAAAAGCAATATGATGATAAAAAGCAAAGAATACTTTTGTTTGTATCTATATATGTTGCATTTCAAGCCAACTGCCCCGCTACAGAAAAAAATATATCACAGCAGTGCCAAACTTATGCCCATATTTTGTATTACCCCTGCGTTCAATGTTTCACCTACGCCAACACAAACGCTAAGTAAAAAACATGTTATTTTATAAATCACTACGTCACCGCGTTGTCTCAACACTGAACTAATACGTTATCACTTCAATTGTCAAACCATTACGTTATTATGGTTTCCTACATACAGGACAGTAATGAACTAAAAATTCAAAAAGTTGAATGTTTTTATGATCTGGTAACTCCATAAGCTGTGATTGTGAATACAAATGTAAATACAGCTGATGAAAATTTAAAACCAAATTAAAATTTGTGTTTATAGCTTTTTTTCATTTGTTTTATTTAAAATTAACATATTTTTTTTAAATTCTAATAATTAAAAAGCAGTTTTTTTGTTTTATTAAAAAATATTACAAATGGTTGTTAACATTATTGAAAATAAACACAGAAAACTAAAATATTTTTTTTTCTATTTGTGGTTATTTAAAAATATGTAAGCTAAAGCTTAAAAAAATTGGGTGTTTAATTTGACAGTTCAAGTGATAAAAAAGTAAGCGTTGCGTTTTACACAATTGGCTTTTTCAAACATTTGAGTTTAAAATAACGTAATGAACAGCTGTTGCAATGCGAGCAGTCGCTTTTTTGAACGCGGTGATTTAAGAAATTCAAATAAGGCCAACGCAAGGTGAAGTGAGGCATAGCGTTTTACAAAATAAGGGCATTCAAGTATTTGTTCTCATATATGAAACTAATAAGAAATGGTACAACTTTTTACATTTTTCCAAAAAAAATGGGCGAACGAGGCGTGGTTAAATATTGACTAATTTTTAGCGTAAATAGTAGAGTACTCAATTTATCTAAAAATCGGTCAAAAAATTTTTTTTTTATTATTTTTTTATTTATAACAAAAAAAAAGCTTATACGTCTTTATTATCGATCCAGAAAGTTTCAATATGTAACTGGTATTAGTTTTGGGGAAAATATTCGTTGAATATTTTTTTTAATTCGCGTAATTTTTTTTTTGCAGTTTTTTTTTACGTTGCAGATAAAATGTATTTATTAAACTCAATTATACATTAAATTATAGCATTCGAAGAATATTGTGTAAAATTTTCATGAAGAAATATTAAAAAATACGGCAATGGCAGCGATTATTCGGAAGCGTCTTGCTAAAAAGTAGAATTATGGTGCCCCTCATAACTCGGTTCTGGATCATCTGAAATCAAAAAAAAATAAAAGTTCCTACGATATATAATCGCTTTCTCAAGATAACGCTGGAACACTTTTGGCAACACTTTGAAGTGAAAAACGCGATTTTTGCAAAAAAAAATCGAATAATTTGTTATTGAAAAATTAAAAATATTGTCAAATTTAAAAGTTATGTACAGAAATAGTGTTTCAGATTTCAAAAGGATCGCTGAAGCAGTTTTGAAGTTGTGAGAGCCACCAACTATGGAAACATGAGTTGTAGGAAAAATGCTTTAAAATTTTGAACACTAAAAGATATGGAATAAAACGTTCATAAGCAAGTTTTATCGGCTTACCACACACTGAATGATCAATGCCAGGTCCCTAAAGGATATTGCAATCATCCATGATGTCTCAAGCATATGTTTGCTCCTGCACTGAGAGAATTATCTTCATGATATTAATTAATTTTTGCATTAGATCTATGAATTGTCATTGGAACTTGCTCATTAAAACTTTTCATTAAATTAATAAAGTTTTCCATAAAATTTAATGAAAAATTTCATATTATTTATAAAAAATTTCATTAAAAATAGTTTCATTAAAACTATGAAGCTTTTTTATGAAGTTAAAGAAATTTTTGTTAAGAAAACTTTATTAGTATGGTGAAAAAATTCATTAAAACTTTTCCAAAGAATTGTCTCTGTATGTCTACGACTAATCCATTCTTTGGTCTGTTTTTCATTTTTCTGCTCGGCTCGGCTTATACGCATGGATTCAGTTGATCGCGCACATTCATGAGGAGCGGTTGTTTAAACCTCTGTATCTTCATTAGTTTTGCTCCGATTCATCTTAAATGTTCATACAATATTTCTGAAAGGTTCCCCATTCAGAAAATAAAATACAAAAAAAAACGTTACCTCCCCGCTTAACGTAAAAATATTCAAATATATATAAAGGTAATATTAAACAAATAGTTTCTCCAAAAGTAATACGGGTGCCGTTATGAAATTTTCTGGATCGATAAAAAAACATCGAATCTGCTTTTTTAAATATAATAATATAAAATAAATGACGATTTTTAAATAAATTTAGTTTTGTATTACTATAAAATATCGGAAGTTGTTCGGAATTATTTTAAAAAAATATTTTTTTTTCAATTTATCCATAAAATAATAATATAGTCAAGTTTTTAGCATTTGCAGAACGCAAAATTTTTCAATATTTAACCACGCTTACTTCGCCCAATTTTTGGAAAAATTGAAAAGGAAGTTTTTATAAGTTTTATAATATATGTTTGAGTTTGTGAATGAGGTAGCCACTGCTTTCTAAACTTGTTCTGATGATGGGGACCTAGAAAATCCCCGAAATGGAGCCATCAACAAATTCTTGAAGGTAGTCAATTAATAAATTGAAAACAAAAAACTCTATAGATTATTTGTTAGGACAATATCCTAATAAAGAAATATAGAGTATGACCTTGAACTTGAATAAATTCATTTTCATAAAAACAAATACTGTTAGTTTGGCATTGGTGCATTATATTTATTTTTAGCTGGACAGTTGGCTTGGAAAGCAACATATGTATTTGAATGCGTTCGGTATTTATAAATGAAAAAAAAAGACAAACAAACAAAAAAATATTCAAAACTAAATTGTACCTCATACACATTTACATAACAAATTGTATATACAAGAAATTTCAAAAATTTTGGACAATTTTACGCAAACTATTTTCGAATTTTTTTTTTTATATGACCTGAACAAGTTTTAAATTATTGCTTTGTAATACATATTTTTTAATAGACATAAGTAGGTACGCTGAATCCAAATCTGTAAAAACATTTTTATTATTGGCTGTTTCTGAAATCTTGCTGTTTTATATACATTTACATCATTTACCAAATGGTTTCATATAGTTTGCTTAATTTTTCGAAATTTAAACGTCAAATCATAACAGTTTTTAAAGAATATAAATCTTGACAAATATATCTTTCATTTAAGTCGGGGTTTATTTTATGATTTCTTACCGGTATGGCAAGGAAATTGAAAATTTTGCATTTTTAGTTTTATGCGATTACATTTTACGTAGGCACTCGCGGATCTTCTGCTGTAAATATTTGTAGTTGTTTGAGTTGTATCTTTACTTTGAAGTGAAAAAACAGTAACTTCTGATGACATGTGTAGATAATTTAAAAAAAAAATTATTTTACATTAATTTTATATATTTATATAAATTTATAATTTTATAAATGTTTCTTTATTATAAACTACATATGTAATATGTGTTTAATTTTTACTGCAATTGTGGTTCACTTTTAGTAGAAAAAAACAAATGACAATGTTAGTTGAATTTACTGAAATGTACGTCGTCCTATTTTCAAGTCAAATTTTATTTGTTTTTAACTATATTTGCAGTGGTCTTTAACCAAATAATATTCTAAGTGAACGTGCTTCAAATATGGAAAAATAAGTTATAATTTTAAGTTAAATTCTAAGTATTTGGTATACAAGTTAATAATGTCGATTTTTTTTTTGCTTAAAAAATATATTTGCTATAATAACAAAATGAATTGATACATTATTCAAAGTACTTTATATCGTTAGCCTCTACTTTTTCCCATTTTTCTGGTAGCATATGGATTCGGCGCCAAAATAACTGCTCCAGTTTTAAGGTAAAGAATGAATCAAGCCAATTTCTGACACCCTGTTCTGAAGCGAAGCGTATTCCAGTAAGGGCGTTCTGCATCGATCGAAATAAATGGAGACATATCTGGAGGGGCAAGGTCTTGGCTATACGGCATTTGAGCCAAAACATCCCATCCCTGTTTTCAAATAGTTTTTAACCGGTCTTGCAACATGTGGCCGAGAGTTGTCATGATGGAAAATTATTGCCTCGGCTCTATGAAACAAGACCCCAATGAAATAAGTCCCCAAACCAAAAATGAAATAACTCCCCATTTTTTGGGGCTTTATTTCATTATAAAACAATGCCCCCAAAAAAAATGAAAAAAAGCACCAGCAAAATGAAACAAAACCCCAAAATAAAACGAAATAACGCCGCAATTTTTGGGGCTTTATTCATAATGAAGTAAAGCCTCATTTCGAAAATGATATAAGGCCCCAATTAAAAAAAAAAACTAAATTATATATTACATTAAAATATTTTTTTATTCCTAATTAATACCTAGTTTTTGTGTATATACCTGCAAAGAACATAAGAAAAATTAGTAAATGAAACCTGTAAATATGAACATTAAAAATATTTCACTAAAAACAATTTTAAACAATATTCACTGGAAGATTATTCTTGTACCTTGTGAATATATGTTTCTTGTGTCGCAAGCAGAAAAAACTTTATTTCGCGTAGCCGCCTGCCGCGTTCTACGGAGGAAAAAAACCCTAAGAGCCACAGAGCCACAAAGAAAAACTTGTTTTTACAAATCCAATGTCGAATCCGTTGAAATCTTATTTTTAAGACAATAAGTAATATAATTTGACCAGTCATAGCTTTGTCATTTAAACAGCTAATTGATTGTTTTTATCTTCTGTTTATTTAACGTTTAGACACTAATATATACGTAAAATTTTTAATAAAATAGACTTTTAAAAAAATAATCATTAAAAAACACTAATTCTTGGTGTGGGTTGGTAGTTTGGGACACAAAAAGTTATGACAGGTCAAATAAATGTTATTTGATGTCTTAAAAATATAAGATTTCAACGGATTTGACATATGATTTGAAAAACAAGTTCTTCTAGGTGGCGGCCTTCGGCCGCTCTTAGGGGTTTCTTTTATCCGTAGAACGCGGCAGGCGGCTTCGCGAAATAAAGTTTTTTCTGCGTGCTTTGAATGAGATTGGTTGCTTACATTCCTTAAAAATTTTGATTTTTAAGAAATTGAAATAACACCCCAAAAATATTATTTGGGGACTTATTTCATTTCTCATATTGGGGCCTTATTTCATTATGAAATAAACTCCCAAAAAAAAAAATGAAATAAAAACAAAAAATTAAATAAGACCCCAATTTTTTTTATTAGAAATTTTTGAGGCCTTATTTCATTTTTGGTTTGGGGACTTATTTCATTGGGGGTCTTGTTTCATAGAGCCTATTGCCTCGTGTCTGGTCGAATATTCTGGTCGCTTTTCGTTGATTACTCTCTTCAAGGGAATCAATTGTGTTCGGTACAGGTTCCCTTTGATCGTCCGACCCGATTGCAACAGCTCATAATGCGAAACACCCTTCTGATTCCACCAAATATGGAGCATTATCTTGGCGCTGTGGATATTTGGATTCGGCGTTGATTTGGCTGGTTGGCCGGGCTTTACATATGAATTTTTGCGCTTAGGGTTATCGTAATGTATCCATTTTTCATCACCAGAAACAATACTATGTAAAAATTACTTCTTTTTGCAGCGTTCAAGCAGCATTTCCGACATGCAAAATCGTCTTTCAACGTATATCGGTTTCAATTCCTATGGGAATCAATTTCCTTGCTTTTGAATGAATCCCAATGCTTTTACACGAATGAAAATGGCTTGTTATGTGACTCCCAATGATAATGCAAGTTCTTCTTGTGTTTGACAACAATCTTCGTGGAGTAATGCTTCCAATTCTTTATCTTCAAACTTTTTCGGCTGACCAGACCTCTCCTTGTCTTCTGTGTAGGAATCACCACTTTTGAGTCGCGCAAAACCATCGTTCACACGTTTTTTGAGTTGGTGCATGTTCACCGCAGCAGCCGTTTTCTTCAAATGAAAGGTTATCAGACTTCCCCGCAAAACATCGTTTTTAGGCACAAAATTCGACACTTTGGAGTCTATCGAATACTGAACTATAATGACAGATGTTTACCCTCCAAAATACCATATTTGTTATTATTGAAACAAACCATGTGTGATAGTTCTGCCATATGCTGTCCAAATCGATATTATTAACTTGTATATAATAGTAGTTTTTGAAATCTTTTTCGTATTTACTTGTCAAATTTTTAATCAAATACCAGAAGTTATTCAAAACTACTAGCTTCTGCTTGTAGTATAAATGAAGTATTGTACCTCATTTGTACTACAACCAAAAACTATTAGTTTTTGATTACAATTTAGTATGGAATTTGACAAATAGAGACATTTAGTTTTCATACTACTGGTTTTTGGTTTCAGTAGTTATAAATGCAGTAAGTATTAGACTTTTTAAAACACAAAAATTATTTGAAATTCTGAAACATTTGTTAAATATTATTTGATGTGTAAGTAATTTTAGATATTATTTTTTAAATATAATGTGAAATGTTTCATAACACTAATAAAACATTTAATAAAAATGTATAAAACTGATTCATCCTGTTTATGAAATATTGAATAACAGTATAATATCATTAAATTTTTAAAAACTCAAAAACTAAGAAAACTTATTTAGTTGTTCTTAAGATTAAATAGAATTTTTTGAATATAATTTAAAACTTCGAAACTGTAATTGATTTTTTTTAAAAGCGATAATTATATATTTAATTTAAAATTGAAATGTTTAACTTGAATTGATGTATAAAAATTATACACATATAAATATATTTTTAATTTCATTGCAGAAAAATGAAGAACAAAATGTTGAACATCACATTATTTGTTCTTTTTTTGATTGAGCAAGTTTAGAATTGTTAGTTTTTACGTAAAATACACTGTTACCAATTTGGCGATTTTCCAGCTAGATTTGGCGTTTTTTTCTTCATTAGCTGGTAGAAAAAATTTAGCTTTAAGCTAGATATCTAGCGATTTCTTTTTGGAAAAACTGGTTTTAGGTGATATTACAAAGTAATGCTAGTAATTAGCATTGTTTCGGAAAATTAACAAATAATTTTAAATAAATTATATGAAACAATTTAAAGCAATAAAAGCAAGTACAATTTGTTGTTGTCTCGCGTGTGTTTTTTTAACCACGTAAAGTGAATGGTTTTTTGCTATTCTTTATTTAACCGGTGTCTTCAAATACAATAAAATATAGTATACCAAATCGATTGCAGTGAAATGTCAAAACTATGTAAATTGCATATTTTGTTACTAAGAAATGTCGTATTTTTTTTCAAAAATAATAAAATTTAATTCAAAGTTAATTATTTTCTACAAAATTATTTAATAAATGTTATGTAGTTTTTGATTGTGAAATGAAAATTGAAACTAGTAACATTTGATGGTAAACATCATTGCGAGAGCCGATTGCATGTCAAAGATATCTTCATATTGAAATAACATTGAAATTAATGGCGTTTTCTTTTCTGGCAAAAATGTCACATTTTTTTGCACTTCGCCCTCAAATTACCTGTTTGTGTTCTTTTCTAAAATAAGGTAAACACTCTGAGAGGATGCCGTGTTTCTTTATGAAAATGTTTCCTTATAAAAGGCAAAAAATGCAACATTTTCTGCCCTCAAAAAATTTACAGGGTTAGATGTTGCCCTGCGTTTTTGGTTTATCAATCTCATGTGTATATATTGCAAAGTTTTTGGCGAGGAAACTCTCACCTTGGTAGCAGAGTGGTAGTGTGCTGGCTTCTGACACAGAAGATCCCGAGTTCGAACCCATATTGGTATCACATTTTTTTATATTTTTTTTTTTGTTAAATTTAATTTACGATTTTTTTTAATTTGTTTTTGCTATTTTTTTTAATTTTTTCTTTTTGTAAGTATTTAATAATTTTTTGAATCTGAAATTCGCTTACAAACAAAATTATAAAAAAAAATTATTAAAAAAAATGTATGGAGCTAAATCCACATTTTTTAAATAATTAAAAAAACAAAAATTAATTATTAAAAAAAACATTACATTTTTTTTAAAGTTTGCTGGGGTTCGAACCCGAACCTTAACAAAACTAAAAACCAGATTTGTCTAAATTAATGTAATATGTGATGAAATTGTGTTCTATTCTGATTGTAAAAATGCTTTATTTTAATGGGACGAGGGCAAAATTTTAAAAATGTTGCACATTAAGATGGCAACACTTTTTTGCAGAAAAGAAAACACCATAAGTGTCTTCACGTGAAATTTATTAATCTGAAATCATTTTAAAAAATTAATTTTATTGCATGTGAAGACGCGTGGTTATACTGTGTGCTAAAATGTTATCATAACGTCTCGCGAAGATTTGTCTAACATACCCTTCATAAAGGGCGTAAAGGTTGTGCTAAATCTGTAAACTCTAGCCATCTCCGCTACACAGAAAACAGTTTTGTAGTTGCAACCGAATTGTTTGTCAACCAAATTTTTGTGGTTCCACGTATTATCACTATCAAATTGTAATACTATTCTAACAACCGATATTTATTTTCAAATTTTGAATTTTTATTGTAACAATTAAATATTTTATGTTTAAGAACTATAATATTCTATAAATAGATTCACGTACATTCAACGAAATTTATTTTGTTAATAAAAAAATGTATGCCTTAAACTGGGCTCGAACCGACGATCTTCTGTTTATCCTAAACCCAATTTAAATATGTGTTTTTTAAATTTCAACCTTGAATATTTTCTAGTTTCAAATTTAAATATTTGTCTAAAAATAGATTTGTAAGTACAGCAGAAATTCGGTTGCTGATCTCAATATTTTGTTAGAGTTACCAAAACTATAAAAAAATTAATATATTATTTTAAAATTATTTTATTAAAAAAAATTCTTATGCCGCTGGAGTCCGGTGACCTTCTACTGGTCAGGCAATTGCTTTACCTCTAACTCACACACTATTTGAATTTTCAACTTTCTACCTTGAATATTTCTTTTTCTTTCAAGTTTAAATATGATTGTCTAGAAATCTTAATATTTTATTAGAGTTACCAAAACTATTTAAAAACTTTATTTGATTTTAAAATTGGTAGCGAAAACTAATAGTTTAGATAGAGTGATTGTTGTTATTGCAGGCGAAACTAATATTTAATTTTAACTGCAAATATTTTGTTCAAGGGATAAAATCTCGAAAAGCGGTTGGTTGTTGGTATTGAAGCTAATGTAGAAGATAATATTTTTTCAATATGGATTAGGAAAATCAATATTTTGAATGATGTGACTGTGTTTTGGTTAATTTTATATATTTTCTGTCTACAATATGGTTTAAATAATATAAGTTTGTGATATTCCTATCCCGTTATTGATGAGATGACATCAACTTGATGTACATCAAACTGTACCGTTTTTCAAAAACTCTTCTCAAATCTAAATTCCATTTAACGAAGAAAAAACCTGCGAAAATTTAAAAATCGGAACATTTTGGTTAAAGGTTAAAGACTTTTCAATTTGAAACTTTACAATTTGAAACTTTACATGTCTTAGTTTTGAAGTATAGTCTACAAAACTCTGTCACCGCATCTCTCAAATCACACAACCTTGAGAAATAAGAAACATCTAAATTCAGTTTCAGTTGTCGAACATTTTTGAAATTACACATACAAACATTCTACAATTACCCAGGTAGAAATTGTGACAAAGCATCCGAACTGGAAAAGCAAAAATCATAAATGTTTTGCTAGCGTTTAAAAAAGGTGCTTTTCCAGCATTCGTTTTTGAAAAAATTGCTCCGGTTTTCTTTTTAAAGCGCTAGAAGTCTATGGTCTTACCAAAGTAAGCACTCGCAAATCACAAAACAGAAATAAGGTGCTTTTCCAGCAATTTTGTTTTTAAATCGCTGTCAATGTACTAAATTCGGAATCTTTGCCAACGCCTGAAAAGTGTGATTTTCTAGCATTTCACTTGTGAAACATTTTATCGTTGTAGCCGTTTTCTATATATTTTTAAATCGAAAAAATACACGATTTCTTGTCTTTTAAGTATTTTCTCAACGATTTTTGAAGCATTGATAGCACGTTGGAACGGTGTTATTATTTGGGAGTTGCGAAAGCACCTACATTTTGTTTATTTGGGCTATGGGAATGCACTTGATTTTTTCCCCGCCAATGCTTTCAGAAATTTTATAAAGCGTGGAACGGTGTTAACATTTTAGCGTTTGGAAAGCACTATTAGAAAGTACTCATTCCAAACATTTCAGTGCTTTGCCAGTGCGGACCCTTTGTATTTTTCTACCTGGGTATATACTACTATCACATGTTATGTTGTTGTGACAACAATAATAATCGTAAATGCTTTTACTTCTATCCCTGCAGCATTTTGACGCTTATAACAACTTCTTTACATCATGGTATACATATATTCTGAAAAAAAAAAACTTGAAAGAATGAACTTCTTTCTTTTTGTTCACTATTTTAATGAAATTGCAAAATACACTCATATAAAAACTACAAAATTTAGTAAAATATTTTGTGCCAAATTTAAGTACAAAATAATTTGTTAGTAAAAATGTTTCCTATTCTCTATTTGCATCAGGCGCGGATCCAGGAAAAGATTTTGGTTAGTGAAGTTAGAGTATTTATGATAAATTTTCTATTCTTTTTTATTTTTTTCTATTAAAAATTTTTATTTTGGGGGAGAAAATATCCCATTTTCCCTGCCCCTGGATCTGGATCTGCGCCTGATTTACATGAAACATTTTTTTTTTTTAAGTTTTAGTTGCTAATTTTAGCAACAAATTTTAATAATTTTTTGTTTTTATAGTTAAGATCAAAGTTTTTTTTTCAAATTGAACATATTAATACCAGAGCGCTAGAAAATTGACCAATAAAAACGAAAACAAGAGTACCAACCAATGATCCTAAATATTTCGGCCACGCTGATTTTAATAGCGTACCCAGTTTTTTCACCTAGTTGCATTTTTCGCAAAATTGCATCGAAGTTTTCCATATTTTAACGAAGTTTTTTTATACATAAAATTTAAAAAAAAAACATATTTTCTCTTATTTTTTTATGGCAAATATTGATGAAACCTTCAACAATATTTGGGCATCTAATTTGTTTTATAATTATGCAGCATTCACAACTAAATCCTCATTTTTTTCTTAGATGTTACTATATTTTACTATTGTTGCACAATTTATCATACCATTTGGCAAATGATCAAAGAATTTGTGTACATAAGCAAAAAAAGAAATACCCAGTGTTGAAACGCATTACCATATAAGTGGTTATATAAGCATATATTTATTAAAGGCAAGTACTTACAAATCTCGTTAGAAATCTCATTACTTTTATATGACGAACTCGCGCAAAATAATGACATATTATCACCAAACACATTACGAAAACACAAATAATATGTGGTTACTTATATGCTTAGTAGTATGGGCAAAAATAATGAGTCTAAAAATAAATTTAAAAATAAAAACTAAATTTAATGAAAAAATATTTTGTTTTAAAAACATTTTTTTAATACAATGTGCCCACAAGGGATTTGAACCTGGTACCCCAGGTTGTAAGTCAACCTCTCTACCATCTGAGCTATCTCGACATTTTATACTTGATAGATAAAATCATAGATGATAAAACATAAAAAGTCAGAAACAAGTAGTTATATATGTACCTACTAGAAATGAAAAAATAATGACACTAAAATAGATTTTCAAATAATGTTTTGATCATTACAATATATTTAAAATAATGTTAAAAATATTTACTAATTTGTAACTCATTATTTTTTGTATTAAAGTAGTGGAGAAATTAACTACTTATTAGTAAATCATTATAAGTTGTGTAAAAGTAATGCAGAAAGTAAGCTGGTGTCATTACGCGTAGTGAGAAAGTAATGACATGTCCTTTTCTTACTATGTACTGGGTATGAGCAATTATTTCGTGTAACAAAAAGAAATTGCGGTTTAAGAAAAAACGCTAAATGTGCCTAAAATTTATACGACAGCATAACGAAAAAGAATGACCCATGAGTTCATATCTTAGTATAATACGTAAACAGCTAAAACCGCTCTTATTTTGCCCAAAATAATGCTTCCTAGTAAGAATTGGCCATATAAAAAGCATAGCATATGTAAGCAAGTTTGTAAGGGATTATTTTTGGCTTACTCACCAGCTTACAGGTAAGCAGCGTGCTTTTCTACTTAAGAACCAAGGCACTCAACATTTGTTAAATCTTCATAAATATGATGAAAACTTCATGGATTTTCATCCAATGTAACACTTTATAAATATGATGAACTTGTTTCATAAAAGGGAAAATTGATGACAGGCATCTTCGTATTTATGAAATGGTTCATAGATATGATGAAGTTTCATAACATTTTAAGAAATCCTTTATAAATGTTATTATATATTTAATAATAGAATAAAGCAATTTAAAATAATTTTATGAAAACTTTATAAATTTTTATGAAATGTTTCATAAATGTATTGAAACTTTTCATAAAAGCTTTACATTATAGATTAAGATGTGAGCCAGATTATTCAAGTTCAAGATCATTTGTTTTTTGTTAAACAAAAAACCTTGCTTACATCATAATTTACGATTAAAAATTTAAAAGTAAAGTTTAACCCTCTAACCGGCAAGCCCCCATCCAGGTGGGGGTACTTTAAATTTGCCATAAATGAGTCACATGAGTGTTTTATAATAAGAAATTAAGTCATTTCGATAGAAAACTAAATTTAGAAAAAATCTTGTGAAATAATTTTTTGTGTTCATGGCATCGTTCGGAAACGAGAAAGCGTTAAAATAAGAATTTTGTAAAATTTCAGCAAGTAAATTTTTTGAAATGAACACAATTTTCAAAAATCTTGGAAACATATTTACGTGTACAGTAGATACTTCACAAAAAAGTAAGATTGAAGCTTAAACTTTTCAAAAAGTCTGTATTTTTGGTCCAAGGACATACAGGATATGAATAGCATACCGTTAGAGCACATCGTATTAAATAACGGACGGATCTTTAAGAAATTTGTTAGAAACATTATATTTAGTAGTATTAGCAAAGCCTTTAAGTTTAATATATGCGCGTTTTCGCTTAATTTCGGGTTTTTCAAAAAAGGAAAATGCCCATATCTTCTTAAGTAAAACCACAAAAAGATAATTTTTTTAATGTAATTATGTCTTATCAAGAGGAATAATTTATGCCTAAATTTATTCATTGTTTACAGTTTTATTAATTTTTAAGATTATTTTTATGTTATATTTAATTTATATCGAGCTATCCACCACCGTAAAAAATAAAGCAAATCAAACATTTTAGCTAGGTTGAAACTAGTATTTCGATCTGGCTAAAGATCTCTTCAAAACGCAAAGTTTTAGATAAGTTAGATCCTCCAGAATAGGTAGAGCTTTAACAAATAACTATTATTCACCAAGTTTGATCCATTCTTGTATTCTTAGTAATCAAAAACGTGGCTAAGGTCATTTCCTAACAAGCATCATGTCGTTATTAAACTTTGAAGAACAAAAATGTTCTATTTATATAAAAAAAATTGTAGTTTTTACTCTGGATCAAGTAGTGCTTTTTATATTTTTATTTATTAGTATCTGAGATTCACTGTTAACCTGTTTTAAACTATATTGTCTAAAATAGGGAACGAAATAAATTTTTCTAGAAGAAGATAATGTTTATTTTTCGTGCTGAACAAGTGTTATAAATTTCATTGCAAAAAAAGGTATGCCTGTTTGTGGGTTAAGTGATGTTTTGGATTTTCAAATATTTTCTGGTAGTTTTTCAATTTGAAAAAAATCTAAATTGCAAAATTTACTCTTTTATGAAATGATGAAGGTGTATGAAACATTTGTCATACATTTTTATTAAACTTTTCATCATATTTATGAAAACTGGCAAACAATATTTGAATATGGCGAAACTTTTTTTCCTGATATCATACACTTGTGTTTTTTGGTACCTAATTAATAAAAAATATTTATTATTAAGGCAAAATTGCACTTTAAGGGTGCAGTTTTGCCTTAATATTTAGTTAAAAAAAACTAAATACGACATGCTTTGGAGTTAAAAAATAAAATTTTTAATTACAGATACCGGGTTTTGGGCCCTGGGGTATGCGTAGAAAAATATAAGTGTGGCTACTCAAATGAAAGGAAATTTCCTCAAAATTTTAAAAATTATATTATTTTTATGATCCATGATACGTAGCGACCTCTAGAGCTATTTTAAATATATTTGAAGTACAAAAATGGTATAAGAGTTTTTTAGTGTTTTTTGGTTATTTTTGTAAAATTTACTGTTAAAATAATTCATTTACATGCAAATTATGACTTTTTATTGTGGTGGTCAGGGATTTTCTCCTCCATTCCGTCCAAAGCGCAGCTTCGCTGAGTAAGGTTTTTTTTGTTTTGCGCCTTTTTTCAAAAACAGAATTTATTTTGTTGTAATTTCGATGTATTTGTAAGAGTTTCGAAAAAAGCACTTGCAAAATTTTTTTTTGGTAGGATGGTGGGGGGTGTAGATGGCGACAAGGCCTTCACTAGATTATGGGGTATTGACCGTAGGGGGTTTTGGCATTGGGGGGCCAGGGTGCCCGACCCCCTTAACCGAAGATAGAAGAAATTTTCTTTTTTAATGCTGGAGCTGAAGCTGACCCACTTTTTCAGGGACACCCCATGTGCAATTTGGCCATTATTAATTGCTTTGTTTTAGCTTTTTTTATTTGTTTGGATTTCTTTTTCAAATTTAATTTGTTATCTTTTTGTTCGATAAACAGGTACTAAATTTATGGATTTTTGTTTCTATATAAAGTGTACAGTTTGTTTAATCGACTATTCGTTGAACCGGAATATCATTGCATACGAAGTAACCAAATTTCAATCAAATTGCTAATTTAAGCAACGTAGTAAATATGCAGAAAACAGTACTGAGAAAATACTTTTTGATTGGTACTTTCATATTACGTTGTCCCAATATTATTTTATTGTTCCGTGGGCATATGGAAAAAAACAGTGTTGTCCCCTGACTTTTTTTTTTGTACAGTGGGCAATTTCTATCTGTGGCATAACTATCACATATGGTATGTGTCAATAATAACAAATATGGTATTCGATAGACGCCAAAGTGTATTATTCATTATTTTCAATCGCTACAATAATGTCGAATTTTGTGTTTAAAAAAGACGGCTGCTGAAAATGATCGATTGTTGGTAGAAGCTTACGGTCAGCATGCACCAACTCAAAAAACTTGTGAACGATGGTTTACACGATTCAAAAGTGGTGATTTCGACATAGAAAAGAAGGAAAGGCATGGTCAGCCGAAAAAGTTTGAAGATGAGAAATTGTAAGAAATACTCCACAAAGATTATTGACAAACACAAGAAGAACTTACATTATCATTGGGAGTCACACAACAAGCCATTTCTCTACGTTAAAAAGCATTGGGATTCATTCAAAAGCAAAGATATTGGGTCCCATATGAATTGAAGCCGAGAGACATTGAAAGGCGATTTAACATGTCGGAAATGCTACTTGAACGCTACAAAAAGAAGTAATTTTTGCATCGTGTTGTTACTGGTGATGAAAAATGGATACATTACGATAACCCCAAGTACAAAAATTCATATGTAAAGCCCGGCCAACCAGCCAAATCAACGCCGAAGCCGAATATCCATGGCGCCAAGGTAATGCTCTGTATTTGGTGGGATCAGAAGGGTGTATTGTATTATGAGCTGTTGAAATCGGGTCAGACGATCGCAGGGGACCTGTACTGAACACAATTGATTCGTTTGAAGAGAGCAATCAACGAAAAAGGACCAGAATATTCGACCAGACACGAGGCCACAATCTTCCATCATGACAACGCTCGGAAACAGTGGATTTGGAAAACAGTGGATAGGAAGTTTTGACCTTATAGCCAAGACCATGCATCTTCTGACTACCACTTATTTCGATCGATGCAGAACGCCCTTACTGGAATACGCTTCACTTTAGAGCAGGGTATCAGAAATTGGCTTGATTCATTCTTTGGCGCAGAATCCATATGCTACCAGAAAGATGGGAAAAAGTAGTGGCTTATGATGGACAATAATTTGAATAATGTATTAATTCATTTTGCTATTACAATAAATGCATTTTCCAAGCAAAAAAATAGACATTAATAACTTCTATACCCAATATATATACTACTTTAACAAGTAAAGGTTCGTTCATGTATTAAATATAATTTAAAGGTTCGTCCATGTATTAAAAACTTTTATGTTTAATTTTCCATTTACTATAAATTCAGCAAAAAAAAAAATAAAAAGTACAAATTCGGCATTTTCGGAAAACTTATTTCAAGGACCCTCTAAAACAGTTATAGCCTTAAAGTAGTGCGCTTGCGTTTTGCGCATATGCAGTCATTAAAATTTAATCGGATTTTGTATTATGAAAAAAAATTGACCACTTAAGGTTCGTACTAACACATCAATTTAAAAATTTTACTTATGAAAAAAAATCATGTTTTTATTTTCAATTGAATAATAACACCTAACGTCCAGTTAATAATTAAGACATAAAACTGCAGAGAAAGTAGCTTCAATAGAACCTAGTTTCAATGAAAATCGGTGCCAGGTGAATTTTAAGGAATTTTTAATGCATAATTGAATAAAAAAAAATAGACTGTAATAAATAATAATAAAAATATATTTTTCTTTCTGTAAATTACCAACCAATTTGTATTACTTATAATCTATTGCGTTCAACTTAATCATTTAGACACTAGAAATGTCAATAAAATGTTAAAAACAACAATAAACAAGATTTAGTTTGAGACGAAAACACCAGTGAATGCCAAATCGACGTTTTAAGTTGTTTAGAAATAACAAAAATTTTTAATAATTTCTGTGAATGCGTGTCTCAGTAAAAAGTTGGAAGAACTTGAGACAAGAATCTATTAAAAAAGTGCTTTAGATATCAAAGGTGATGATTTTCAAAGCCTTGGTAACAAACAATGTACAATTTTTTGAGTAGTAGTAAAAATAGATTTATTGTGACTAGTAGAAAATATATACATGGGGCGTTTCATGTCAAGTGACCCAACTTTTGAAACCGTTGTCTTCCGATCGGGATGAAATTTGCACCAAGGTTAGTGATATTGGAAAGTAGCTTTCACACAGTTTTTCAACAAGATCGATCAAAAACTCTCAGAGTTAGAGGGGGTCAACATTTGACATTTGGCCAAACAGGTGTTTTTTCTCATCCATGTAACTTATTACCTATTGTTCTTAGCAAAATTTGTCCTAAATAGTTTAGATAGCCATTTCTTCAATCTTTCAAAGAAAAAAATTAAAAAAAAAAAAAAAATTTTTACCATTTTTTTTCAAAATCAAAAACTTTTTTGACTTTTTTTTCAAAATAACTTTTTGCTCAAAAGAACGCTTAGGTCTTTTCCTTTAAGAGCTTTTTGGTCGCTTAGTGGGATGAGAGTGGGGCATCTATCAATATAAATGTTTTGTAACTCAAGACAAAGATTTTTCAATTTTTCGCATATGCACTATTTTGGATTTTTTGCTATTTGTGTGTAAGTGTTTCTAAAACCTTAAAAATAAAAATTCTAATGAGAAACTAGACAAATTAACCTTTCCGACGGTTGTAACATACCTATATAAAATTTCATACCCTTGATACTGTAATACCCACAATATGTTAAACCAGCAACATTTTGCTACCCCCCAAAAATTTTTTCAGAGTCTTGTGTCTGCCTTTCATTGCGGCTTTTTTTGTCAATCCTATAGGTAGTAATTTTTATTGTCAAAATATCAGGTACCCCAGAGACAAGTTTTAGAATCTGGTTTAAATATTTTATGACCATTCCCCGAAATACCACTTTATTTATTATTTTGAAAAAAAGTCAAAAAAGTTTTTGATTTAAAAAAAAGTAGTCAAACAATTTTTTTTTATTTATTTAGGAGAAATTTTGCTAAGAACAATAACTAATACGTTACATGGATGAGAAAAAACACATGTTTGGCCAAAATGTCAAATGTTTTCCGCCTCTAACTCAGAGAGTTCTTTACCGATCTTGTTGGAAAATTGTGTCAAAACTAAACTATCCAATCTTACTAAAGTTGGTGGAAATTTCATCCTGATCGGAAGACGTCGATTTCAAAAGTGGGGTCACTTGACATGAAACGCCCCATATATAAAAAAAGAAGCTTATTTGTTACAAAAATATAATCCATTTTTTTGCTATTTTTATTGACAAATTCCACTTATAATTTTAATAGGAAATTATAAACATATTTTTTTTTGCAATTTTTCAATATGTACTCCTTTTTTTTACTCCTTGTTAAAGCAGTAACATACAATTTCTTGGTACCGAATTTCCATGGAATTGTGTTTCTATTGAATTTATTTGTTCTACGATTTAGCATGTTAAGTATTAACCCTTAAACCGGCCTAAGCTTTTTGCAATGAATTTTATACCACTGGTTCGTTGCATTTTCACAGAAATAAATATTTGCCTACTTTTTCTTTTTAACTTAATTAATTAAATTGTGATTAATTAATTATGATACGAGGGAGGATCAATAAGTCCGAGACTTTTTGAATAAAACACAGTTTTTTTTTGCAAAAAACAAAAAAATTGTTTTTCAATATAATCTCCTTTTAGCTCAATACACTTAGTCCAATGTTTTCTCCAATTTTTGTATCCCTTGCAAAAATTGTATTTTTCGAAGTCCATAAATTTCATCGTTGGAGCTAAATCTCTTTCCACCGAGCCATTTCTTTAGGTTTGAAAATAGAAAATAGTCACTGGGGGCTAAATCCAGAGAATATGGCGGATGATGTACCAATTTGTAGCCCAATTCATGGAATTTTGCCGATGAGACTGCACACGTGTGCACCCGTGCATTATCTTGATAAAAAAGAACTTTTTCTTGGCCATATGGGGCCGTTTTTTTTTTAAATCCTCGTTAAATCGGTCCAATAAATTGGCATAATATTCGTCGTTTATTGTTTTTTCCCCTTTGAAGGTAATCGATGTGGATTATACCGCGTGCATCCCAAAAAACTGTTGTCATCGCCTTATTGGCAGACAAACTTACCTCGGAGCAGGTTCACGTGGAGTAACCCATTGTTTAGACTGCTCTGTCTCCGGAGTGATGCGATGGATCCATGTTTCATCCACAGTTACAAAACGCCGCAAAAACTCATTCATTTTGCGGTTAAACAACACCAAACAATCCTAAAAATTTGTCACACGATTACGTTTATGGTCAATTGAGAGCAAACGCGGCACCCATCTTGCAGACATCTTTCTTAAACAGAACTGATCTTTTAAAATCGAAACCACACTGCCATATGAAATGCCTATTTCATCAACAATCACACGCACTTTTACTCTTCGATCGGTCAACACCATATCGTGGATTTTTCGACATTTTTGGGTGTATTGAGCTCAATTGGCCGTCCAGAATGTTGAGCGTCATTTGTACTTGTGCGACCACAACGAAAAACAGTAAACCACTTTTTTTACCACTGAAATCGATGGTGCAGAGTCCCCATAGTATTTATCTAGCTTTTACTTGGTTTGCTTGACGGTTTTTTTTCGCAAAAAATAATGTTTAATGAGCACTCGAAATTCACTTTTTTCAATTTTTAAAAAAATCCAGGAGGTTGTATGTTTTGAACAGCTGTTAAACGCAAAGTAAATGACGGAACTTGCTCAAAATTTGACAGTAGTCTAATAAGAGGTGGTAACTGATGGGAGCAGTATTGCATTTCATATAACTACGAGGGAAGTTCGAAAAGTCACAGACTTATTGATCCGCCCTCGTATTGCTTAAATTTTCGTGTCGATTTTCACGTTCTAGTATTTGCGATTTTAAAATTTTTCTTCAGCCGTATAATTTGACGCCGCTATTTCATTTAATGTTAATGAATAAAATTATTTGAAAATGTTGCCAAATATTTAAAAAAAAATAAATTAGTTTTGTCGGTCATTTAAAATGTAAACAAATATATTACTCTTTGGTTTTCATATTATGGAGTAACTACACACACATAATACATTCCTTGTGGCATTCTAATTCGTTGCCAACCAAATTTTGGTACACTCAAAAAAACGTCAGTTAAGTCAGCAAGAAATTTCGCTGAGTGAATAAAATTTGAGTCACTAGAGTGCTTGCAAAAAAATTGCTAACGTCAGAAAAATCTTTTGCTGAAAATCGGCCATCTGATTTTTAGCAACCAAATTAGTAGATTCAGCTAAAGTTTTGCTAACACTTCGTTAATACAAAATTAAAGAATTCTGGCTCAAAGTTAATAAAACTATTGCTGAATATTAGTAGAATGAAAAATCGAAAAAGATTTGTAGAAAAATTATACTTTAGTTAATTTATTTTATTTTTTTACAATAAATTACAAAATATAAAAATGTTTATACTCCCAAGGTGACGACATGAATTAATGTAATATCTGAAAATATTTAGAAATGATAATATATATAACATTAACAAAAAATTTTTTCCACTACTTGCATCAATGGTTGTCTAAACGATGGCATCTTTAAAAGGAAGACAAATACCTTAGATAATTATAGAAACGAATCGAAAAAATAACAAACTATGACATATCCAACCTGTTTTTTACAATATGAAAAAGGAAACATAAAAAATTACCTAAGATGTGTTTCTTAGCCTTTGGCTTTTGTCAGGCTACCTTAACATATATTTGTTTGCAATTTAAAATTGCCAATTTGACCACACTTTATTAATAATAATTTTAACATTTTGTTTACAAATATACTTTTAATCTTTATTACATTTAAATACTTTATTTTGTCTTTAATTTAATTAATAGACAATTAATTTAACAAGCCAATGACAACACAAAATTTAAGTTGTTTGAATTCACAATTTTGCAATATGCATAAAAAACAGATACAAAAAATCTGCCATGGTTGATTTTTATATCTCTTACATGAGTTCTACTTTTTAGTAAAATTTAGCAATTTTAGTTACAGTAGATTAGTAAACCATTAGTTAAATATTAGTACAACATTAGTTCAAGACAGTTAAGTGCTGAATAATTATAACTAAAATTTTAGCTGTAAACGTAGTATTTTGCAAAAAATTTGCTTAAAAATAGTATACTTGATTTACAAGACGTTTTACTAACTTTTCTACTAAATTTTTTGTTTGAGTGCAGATAAACATATTATCTTAACTTTATTAATTGTCATTCATAGTGAATGCCAACTTGATAGCAAACAAGTGACATGTGTAAAAAATCACCACAAACGCGAGGTTCTTTGCTGTGGTTTTTGGGCCAACATAAACAATGTTCTATAAACGATTTTGTTTAATCAATTTATTTGATAAGTAAATAAGTCGTGCATACTGTTCATTAGAATACCCATATGTGCAAAAGTTTTCTTTTTACAGCTCCCCGCGCATTTTCCGGTACATTGGGGAAAGAAAATAATTTCAGTTAAAAATGATTTTATTTGAAATACCTTTATCCCTAAAATACCGATGAAAAACAAAGAAATTGTTAACTGAATTCCATTAGAAATATGCTTTCTTTGAATGATTTGTTGACAATTTAATAAAAAAGTAAATTACTGAACCTATCGAAAGGTAATATTATATTAACGTTAACGGTAGTCAGCAATTTCATAGCATGCCGATCGATAATTTTATACAAAAATAAAACCAATTATCAACTAAATATTTTTAAAATACTTAATAACCACGTGCAATTAAAAAAGCAGAAAACTGTAAATAACGATAACGGTCTTTTATTTTAAGGACAAAGGTTTTCCGATTAATTATGTATGGGTATTTAAAGGGCAACGGTAGAAAGTTGAAAGAGTTTTTAATCGATAACAGTATTTTGGCAGTATTGCTAGCCACCCAGTTACCAACTTACCAATTCTTAACCCTTTCACTACCGATTTTCGTTTGTGAATTTATTTCTATTTCAACTTTAGATAGTTAGCGGTCCTCTAATTAAAAAGCAAACGTATATGCCCCCTTCCTCGCATAGCCACAGAAAAATTGGTCCAAAAATCGAATTTCTGAAATTTCTCTGTCCATTTTTACCAGCATCTTTACCACTAAATATTTCATTCGAATATTTATATTTCGTTCTCGTCATTAGATAAAGCCACTTGCAAAATTTAGATATTCTAGAGTTGTTAGTTTAGGAGATATAGTAAATGGCCCTTTTTCGAATATAAAGGCCGATTACAAAAATTGGACTTTGTTAACAAATATCGCTACTACATATATATCCCTGATGGACAGTTCATGCATATAATGATTTTTTTTTCAATGACAATATTCTAATGAACATATGTAAACCAAAATATAAAGCAAGAAAAATGAAAATTATTCAAGTTCGAGGCCATACTCTATATTTCTTTATTAGGATATTGTCCCTTCCGGAAGCGCTTCGTAATTGAATAATGCCTTCCAAAAGCGCTTCTTTGAAGCACTATTTTTTCAGCTAGGAAGTTTCAAAAAAATTAGACACATGATGTACAGAAAATATAATATATTGGAACTAAAAATGTGAATTTTGGTAAGTTGGCCATGGATTAAACCATTATATTTTTCAAATGTTATTGGATTATTAAAATTACTTGTTATACCATGCAATATGGCGAAACCTAAACTGAAATAAATTTAAGTTAATATACAGGAGTCGTTTGAAAAAAATCTTTCACACAAATTTTGACTTTCACCGTATGACGCGTCTTAATAGTTAAAAAAAAATGATTTTGAGAAAAATTTTACATTTTATTCTGCATAAAATGCTTATGCAGCACTTTTCTCTAAAACCACTAGTTTAAGAGTTATACCCTAAAAAAGATTTGAACTATTTTTAGTAAATTTTTATTGGTAAAAGTCGATTTTGACTGGCCTGTTTGCATCCGAGTGGAACACATTTGGAACGGAAATTTTTGTTCATCCTCAATGTACCGGAAAATGCCCGGGGAGTGGTAAAAATAAAACTTTTGCACATTCCATATACTTTGTGGGTGCTCTAACTGTATGCTTCATGAATTTAGCCCATAATTAATAAAAAAAAATAAGAATTAATAAAAAAATTTTTGTTTTGGGAAAATGGGAAATAACTATTAATTTGCTTGCGTAAATTAATGGAAGACACAGAATTGACGTACATTCTCTTCAAAATACATTTAAATATATACAAGTGTAAATACGTATAGCAAACATGTATTTTCTTTTGTTCTAAAGCAACGGTTCCCAAATGGGGGGTCCGCGGACCCCAGGGATCGGTAAGAGTATTACAGGGGGTTCGCGAAAAGTTCCGATAAAATTATTGTCTAAAACAAATTTAAAAAATTTCACAATTATTTTGCAATTTTATTAATAATTTAAATTATTTAAAAAACTTTAATTGAAATTTTTTTGTTGGATTTCAATGATTATATTAATTAAGTATATTCTAAAATTTCCTATCACTCACAATAACTTGGTGCATTTAATAATTGTTCGCCATAACTGATAAGTACCTCTAATTGTTTTATAATTTATACCGTTAAAAAATTTTAAAGTTGTTATTTATTTTTAAATTTTAAACATAAATGTTTTAAAATCCAATTAAATGTTTTATTTTTCTTTAATTTAAATGCCTTGCTAGCAAACGAGGTCAAAAAACAGACAAATTTCTAAAAATTAATATTTTTGTTCATCAAAAATAGTTTTTTTATTCAAAAACTAAAAAAAAAATGATGGTTCATACATTAAACCTCTTTTGATTGTTAAAAAAACATATACAAATTTTAATTATACTTGTTTCTGATAATTCGTTCTACAAATCTTATAAATTGGTGAGCCTCGGTAGACTAGTTGGTAGCGTGCTCGCTTATCAGTGCGGGGGTCGTGGATTCGATTCCCACCAGAGGCACTGGTCTGTTTTCGCTACAACGCGCAGAAGGGCATAGTAGCTAGTGCTCGGTTAGGTTATATAACTTGTAATTATATGATTATTAATTAATAAAATAAAAATAAAATAAAAATCTTATAAATTAAAACTCGTTTAGTGCGAATTTGGTTAGAATAAATTCTTGTTAACTACGAAGTAATTTGAACGTCCTGAAGTTTTGTTAACAATTTGAGTGCATAATATGTTAATATGAACTTTAGATGAACCATCGGTTATGATGGAATGTTTAGATAGACTCACAATATAATTTTCATTTAATTTTCGATATTTAATACAAAATTTATAGAGTTTTATAAATTTTCCTAAAATTACTTTGAATTTTAAAAGATTTTAAAACGAACACATACACTAAGGATATAATTTGGCTAAGTCGACAGCAAATGTAGTCAAAAACAAATGAAATTTCACTTGAAGAAATGACGACTAACATTTCATTAAATTCAACTAACATTTGTCATTGGTTTTTAATGTTCAAAAAATTACTAATAACTGTAGTAAAAATATTTGTAACATATAAACTAACATTTATTTATATTTTATTTTGTAAATAACAAAAAATAACTGTAAAAAAATAATGTTTAATCATAAACAGTCATTTCATGAGGTTTGTTTAACACAATTGTAGTGAAAATTAACCACATGTCGGTAAAAAATAAACAAACATTTATGTTTGAGTTTGAGTTTGAATTTCTAACGTCTTTTTCGGACACTTACAATTAATACTATAATTAATATGCAATTTTTATTTAATTTTAATTGTGAAAGGCGTGGTAGAGAAGAATGAGTGTATTTTCTAAAAATCGGAACTACATTGCAAATTTTCAATTTTCTGAATCAGACTGCGCAGTTTTTGAATTGTACTAACTAACTGTATTGAATGTTCGTCAGTGACCCTGTATTTTTTTGAATAATGTAGTATTTGTTATTTTTTTTTTTTTTTTATTTGTTCGATTGCGTCTATATGAAATTTTCTGTGCAATCACTGACCGTGGTATAGATAAACTGATTTCTAATGACACACGCACTCTCACTACACGTGAGATAGAGCGCTTTAGCCCACTGATCTATCGTCAGGTCGAGATTTTGTTGTGATTAAAACTAGTTTATTCAATACACGGTGTTTTTGTTCTTTCATACATAATCTCAGAAGTACAACACCAACAACACAACAGTTCAATTTTTAGAAACTTACCTCACTCTAATGTCCACTGTTTTCCCATATGTTGCAAGTGATGCCACATCTATGATATATTCTTTGTATATTCGATAGATGGCGCTTACGTAGTTAGGGAAGAATTCCCAGAGAGCAAAGTTTGATTTTGTTTGAGTTGCAATTGTCTGAAAAAGACGTTAGAAATGTATTTTTCAGACAATTGCAATTAATAATATAATTAATATGCAATTTTTATTTAATTTTAATTGTGAAATGCGTTTTTTTTTATATTTTTTTTAAATAACACAAAACAACTGCAGAAAATGAATATAATCAGTTGATGTGGTTTGTTTTTTTGAACCAACTACAAGATTAGTAAAAATTTAATTTGTCCTACTAATGATCGACTCTTAAATTAAAAATAAAGTAACTGTATTACAACTCAACAACTACAATTTTTTAAAGCAGAAGTTCCTTGATTGTAGCAATTCTTTCTCAAATGTAACTATCTATTTCTGTAATTTAATGTAAAACAATCTATTTATGAAATCAAATGCAAGAATATCACAATATTTAAAAAATGTTATATATTTTTTTTTTAATATTTTGTGGACAATAAAACAATTGTAATGTAATTTTAATCGGCTTAAGTGTATTATTTTAGTTAGTCTCTTTAGAGGAAGAAGAAGAAGAAAACATTTTTATTGAAAAATTTTACGGACACAAGGGATACACCAGACTGCCGCAGTTTCGTCCCCCTCCTGGGACTCGTCAGTGGTTAATTTATGTGTCAATTGAACAAAGTATTTTATATTGTTAATTTGCTCTATATGAAAAACTTTTTTATTTTTTGGTGTCGTACTGGTATTTGAACTCACTGCCTTAGCATCAAGCTAATCGTAATCTCACATCTTAACGAGTTTAGCCACGGTCGACACAGCGATGACTGGCTAAAGTGGAGTTTGGTCACACTACGTACACACAAGTATTGTTTCGATCAGAAGAGACAGAATTAACTAATACCAATGCACATTTCATTTCTCAACTAGAATGCTTTTTCTTCTTAATCCTATCTCTTTTTCACAAGTAATTATCACGTTTTAAGTGTATTATGTTTTTGCGATGCGTTTTTATTTTTAAAACAAAATCCAATTTTTGTTTGTCTAGTTACTGTTTAATTTTTTTTAAATTTAAATTTTTCAATAAAAATGTTTTCTTCATCTTCTTCCTGTAAAATCTAACTAACAAAAATCTTCAGTAATTAATTGTAATAAAATGAATTACGATTGTCATTATATGACGGTTACAAACACTTTAGCCCACAAGCAATTAAAAAACTTGCATATCGGCAACTCCATCTCTAACATACACTTGATATCCAACTAATGATTGTGAATAAAACGCATGATAATTACTTGTAGGAAAAAGATAAAAATACGATAAAAAAAAGAGAAAGCATTCTAGTTGAAAAATAAATTGTTCATATTTAGGTATTAGTTAACACTGCCTCTGCTAATTAAAACAATACATTGTGAATGCTGTTATTGACAAAACTTCACTTAGCCACACTCATTGCTGTGTCGACAGTGGCTCAATTCGCTAAAAGGTGATGCTAGGATTCATAGCCTGATGTATGGCTGTGGGTTTGATACTCACTACGACACGGCGCAATTTAACAATTTAAAATACTTTGTTCAATCGACACATAAACTAACCACTGACGAGTCCTTAGAAGAGACGAAACTGTGGCAGTCTGGCATCTCCATTATGTACGTTACATTTTTCAATAAAAATGTTTTCTTCTTATTATTGTTCCTGTAAAAATTTAACTAACAAAAATCTTCAGTAATTAATTGTAATAAAATGTATTATGATTGTCATTATCTGACGGTTGCAAACACTTTACCCACAAAAAAAAATAAATTTTTGGTCCTTGAACCAGCAAAAGTGTCTCATGGGCTCCGTGAAGCCAAGGTTAGGAGGAATCGCTGTTGTAAAGGTTTAAAGGAGATGAGTTTTGCATTGACATTTAGCTTGTGTATAAATTGTAACTATTTTCACTGTAAAAGTTATACATATCGCACACCTAGTTCAAAAGTGACTCAACTCAAAATTTTTAATTTTTCAGAAATCGAAAAAAAATATTTACAACTTTGTACCAATTGAAACATAAAGAAAGACATAAATGTTTTTTAACAACAGTTAACAACAACAAAATATACTGATATTTTTTTATAGATAAACAAGTGTATTGTGCATAGTTTTAGCATATAAGCCCGAAAAATTAAAATTTTGAGTTGAGTCAGTTTTGAACCAGGTGTGCGATATGTACATGGCTGTTTTAACATATTAGTGATATATAAAGTTTTTAAAGTGAGGCTATATAAAGGGTCCGCCATCTAACGTTTTTTTTTTTGCAACTAGTGCTTATTTCGTGAATGGTAACACTTAGCTCATGTCTGATTTGACAGATAATTAGTTTTATCCTTCCGCTGAACGAATATGGTTGTGTATACGATTGAACAACGCTGGGAAATATTGCGACATTACTTTGAAAATCATGGTAATGTTGCAGAATGTGTGCGAAAATTGCAATTTTTCTTCGAAAATGAGCAAGGAGTGGCCGTTACAATCAATGGCGTACGTTATCGGGCCATGTTGAACGAATTTTTGTTCACAAAAATTGAAGAGGAGGATATTGGCAACATTTGGTTTCAACAGGACGGAACAGGAAGCCATTGGTGAAATACAGCTGCACACAATCGATAATGTGCTTAAAATTGGACCGATCGTGTAGGCTACTGCATGGCAACCATTTGAATGAAATTATTTTCCATTATTAACCAGAAGGATTGTACTTTCAAATAAACAAAGAAATTTGAGAAAATATTTAGTAGTTTTTTTTTATAGCATTTTCAAAAAAAAAAACAAGTTATGTGGCGGACCCTTGACATTTTTAGAATAGCACTGTTTTTTTTTTAATAATCTCCAACAAAAGCATAAAGTAAGTTTAGGATTCTTTTAGGATAATCCAATCAAGAAAAGTTTTGCCGAAACAAACTATTTCTCAAAATGAATTAATATCATTTCCTAAATTGTTCGTGTATTTTCTTTGTAATATTCAACATAAATAAAGTTCTGGATTCATGAAATGTTTCATTGATTTGAGGAAACAAATTATTTCGTAATATTAAGAAATTTTGTTTTTTTCAACGCAAATAAATTTCTTCTATTTTCCATCGATACTCGGAGCTTTAAAGTACCTAATTGTTGTCGTCTAAAACTGTTTAAAATAAACATCTTAAAATCAACTAAAAAAGTAAGCACCGTGATTACACTAACCTATCAGGAGCGTTCCCCATTTAGTATTGGTATATATATATTTTTTTTTTATAATAATAATTAAGAAAATATTGTTAGAAAGCAATTCTTGTTTTAACATTAGTTTTTATAGCAAACTTTTTTTTCAATTTTTTGTTTTTTACAATCATAAATTTGGGAAGTTCTACATTATTTACAAAAAAAAACTCGCTGTGCTTCATTTACAAAATTGTGTTCATATGTTCAATGGGATCTCCAGCTTCTCCGATTGTGGCTGACATAGTAATGGAAGAATTATTAGATTCTTGTATTGAAAAATTAGATGTAAAACCAAAAATAATTACAAAATACGTTGATGATTTGTTCTGTATTATTCACTATAACTCAGTTAATAATATTTTGTCAACATTTAATTCTTTTCATGAAGATATAAAATTTACGATAGAAGAAGAATGTAACTCTAAAATTCCCTATTTAGATACATTGATAATGAGAAGGAATAACATCTTAAAAACAGATTGGTATCAAAAACCAACAGCTTCTGGTAAGATTATAAACTACCATTCAAAACACCCCAAGAGAATAATAATTAATACTGCGAAAAATCTAATTGACAGAGTATTTAGAATAAGCGATGTAGAATTTCATGAAACTAGTATAAGAAAAATTAAGGATATTTTGAAGGTTAATAATTACCCAATACATTTAAGCTGCAAATTAATAATACAATTTAAAAAGCGGAATAATGTTAATACGATAAGGTTTGCGGAACCCAAAATTTATAAATCTTTAACCCTCCGATGAGTGAGAAGGTCCCTAGGGACCTTTTTGCCTTTTCAAACTGAAATTATGTTTTATAATATGCTGGTCGTCACTGCATTGGCTGCTTTTACGATTTACAACAAAATGAAGCCTATAAAAAGGAGTGACAGACGGCGGTCGTTCTTGTTACTGTTAACGAAACAATTGGCCACACCAAATATCGAAGAACGTGCCCTGAACAACCATATAACCTCATATCCAAGGATACGCAATGCGAAGGAAAGGATTCGATGTCAGGGTAAGAAAAACATCTTCAAATTCAAGAATAGAATATATGTTTATTTGTTTTTTATTTTTCTTTTCATTTCAGGTATTACCAAGACCGATGGAAGGCAATGCCCGGTCGTTTGCGGCTAGGTCAAGTAGACCGTCATGTCGCCTTTGCCGTTCTGAGTACGGGCGGCAGCGGAAAACGCGGGCATACTGCTTCGGCTGCGGCAACGCTGTTTGCGGAGAACATAGCACACTGTTACATCGCTGCAACACTTGCGCACAGGGCGGCGGACAAGAAGTACACGCTCAACAACAATAATTTTTAAACTTTTTTATAATAGTCTTAAGAAAATTCAAGCAAAAAAAAAAAAAAAAAAATTAAAAAAATTGAAAAAATTATTTTTGTATGTAGAATTTTGTTATAAACAATAAAAACAAAAAAAAAATCAAAAAAAAATTTTTTATATGAAAAAACATGATTTACAAAAAAGGTCCGTAGGGACCTTTTCACACGGCCGTGAAGTTCAGAACTGTCACTCATCGGAGGGTTAACTTATGTTCCTCTTATATCTGAAAGATTAGAAAAATCCAAAATTTTCGATGATAAGAAATACTTAGTAGCACATAGAACATATAACACATTAGGTTCACTATTTAGCAAGACAAAAGATAAAATAAGAAATTTGATATGTCCAATTTAGTTTATAAGATACCATGTAGGGGTAATGACACAGAAAATTGCACTAAAGTATACGTACGTACCACAAAGAATAAACTGAAAACTAGAATAGCAGGTCATAAATCCGATCAAAAATACAATAAAACCACTTCTACACAAAAAACAGCATTATCATTACACTGCAGCAACTCCAATCATTATCCAGATTTTGATAACACATCAATTTTAAAAACAGAAAGCAATTACAAACGAAGATAAACATTAGAAATGTTACAGATCATAAAAGTACCATCAACACAAAGGATTAACTATAAAACAGACACATCCAATATTGCACAGAATTACAGACATTTAGTCAATAGGAAATAATAAAATTATTATAATTCTCATTTAGATTTTAAGAAACTATTAATTTAAAATTGTTTGCTATGTTATGATATTTCAATTATTTATACTTTGTTTTCTGGGTTAATTTTTTTTTTTTTAATTTGACATTAGAAAATATTTTATTTCCCGCCTTTTTTGTAATTATTATTTTTAAGTTTTTTAATTATAAAAAAATTTCCCTGAAGAAGTCTTCCAAAGCGAAGACGAAATATTGGAAATAAATAATTATAATTATAAAATAAAGGATCTTTAGCTCAATAAAACAAAAGACAAAAATTTATATATTTTCTTAATATACGAATTTAGTGTTACAATCGCAATTATGAAATGTATTTATGTTTTTCTTTTTTATTGAAGAATTTTTGGTCTTCAAAGTTTAGTAACGTCATGTTGCGTGTTAGAAATATACCCTAACAACGTTGATTACTAAGAAGACAAGAATGGAGCACAATTGATGATTAATAGGTTTTTTTGGGTGAATGCAATAACCCCCACTGAAATAACCCCCACCGCCGAAATGAAATAAGCCCCACCAAATTTATAAAAAATTTAAAGTGGGGCTTATCTCATTTTTGGTGGGCAAAGTTTCATTTTAATACGTGGGTATTATTTCATTTTATTACCCACCACATTTGGTGGGGGTTAATTCATTTTCATTGGTGGGGATTAATTCATTTTGGTGGGGTTTAATTCATTTTAATTCTAATATCAATTCTTGGTTTTTTGAATTAATTCCTACTTTTACAGTACTAGTTTTATTTTGTAAAGGTGATATTAGAAAGTACGAAAAAAGAATACGTTATTTCAATTAAAAAAACGCATTTCTTCTTATTAAAAATCCATTCGTGCCCATATCACAATGTTCCTTAGTTGGTAAAAAAACTAATAATTTGTCCTTTTACAGAATGTTGACATAAAGGTGTATCCATATTTTAGAAGGACACGGTGGGGTCCAATAACACCAACTGAAATAAAACAAAAATGGAAATGAAGTCAAATTCACAGGTTGACTTTATTTCCAACAAAAATGGAAATAAAACCAAGTTGGCTATATTTCCTTTTAAAGAATATCGTGTTATCCAATTTTAATCAATATTCCATTTATTTAATCTCAACGTGAAAAAAAAAATTAAAAAAAAAATGTTTATTGTTTTGTGTCGCGGGCAGGAAAACTTTATTGAGCGAAGCCACCTGCCGCGTCCTACTTACTGGAGGTAAAAAACCCCTAAGAACGGCCCCAGGCCGCCACACAGAAAAACTTAAGCTTGCGAAGCCATATTTCATTATTTGCCTCGTATTGACAAAATGTGCCAACTTTGACCCCTTATATCTTCTGTATTTAAATAATTTATTTATCTAAATAATGTAAAGTGGGGCTTATCTCATTTTCGGTGGGCAAAGTTTCATTTTAATACGTGGGTATTATTTCATTTTAATGCCCACCAAATTTGGTGGGGGCTAATTCATTTTCATTGGTGGGGAATAATTCATTTTGGTGGGGATTAATTCATTTTGGTCTGCACAAATTTGGTGGGGGCTTATTTCATTTTCGGTGGCCACAAATTCAGTGGGGCTTATTTCATTTCGACGGTGGGGGTTATTTCAGTGGGGGTTATTTCATGCACCCGGTTTTTTTGTTAAAGTTCTGCCTTTTATGGAGGCTCTAGCTTTTCTAAAACTTCGGGTTCTGATGATATCTTTAGCCAAATCGAAATACTAGTATCAACCTAGCTAATATGTTTGATTTGCTTTATTTTTGTATATATACGGAGGTTGAAAGCTAGTTATAAATTAAAAATACCATAAAAATTATCTTGATGTATATAAAAACAAAAAATTTATAAAAGTGTAATGAAATAAACTTTCGTTTTGCTATACATGAATTATTTTCAGTGTAGCCATATACAAGTTTGATCAAATGGAAGGATAGATGTCTAATATTAAGTTGTAAGTGCAAAAATAGATAATCCGGCTAAGGCATTTTACGTTATTATGAAAGATGTTGTTTCAATGTAGTTTCGTATATAAATGTACTGTTGTAATTGTACTGTGTTCCATCTTTGTACTTTGTTGGTACCAGGCCCATTCAATTCCCAGTTCCGAAATCAAAAATAGTTGATGCATGTTTAATTTAATTTTTCTCATAATTTTCAGCATTTACTTTTCTATTATAGTTTTTTCTTTTTTTTCGCACAAAAACTATAATTTTCAACTTCATTATAACCCTGATTTTTTAAAATAATATATATGCGAATATCAAAACGTTCTGCAAATTTAATAGAACACCGTTTCCAATTAACCCGAGATTTGTAAATATGCACTTTATATCGTCCGATAGTGTATATTCAGTTGGAAAGCTTGTGCATTAGGGTGACATATTTTTACCACTTGGTGGAATTTGCTGACTGCTCTTAAAAATTGTGATAAAGGGTGTAATTTTATATACATTAGCCAAATTTCAACACTCTACGATGATTTGAGAACTTTATTTTATTAAGTTCTATTTTAAAAACATGTATTTTAGGACTTTAATGGCAAACAGAAATTCATCCATTCTGTTGACATGTAAAAAAAAGATGCTAAACTATGTGGTTTGAGGCATTTTCGATGTTGATGGGAGCTGATAATGACCAGTGACCAGTGTTCAAATGTCATAGGGAAAGAGAAAGTATTGCGAAAACCAACAAATAGCAATGTCATTCAAGAACATTTAGTACCGCAATATAAAGTTTTATTGCCAAACTTACATGTCATGGCATTGCGAAAAGTTTCTTGAAAACCGTAGGAAAAAAGAAGTTAATGTAGTTTTGGCCAAAATTTTTCCTGGTCTCAGTTAGATTTAGATAAAATAAAACAGCAACGCTCAATGAAATTTGTTGTTAAAATAAATATCGTTAAACTTTAGTCCTCAGTTTTTATTACACACAATTTACACTGTTGTTTCGGTATATTACACCAGAGTGTGAGGACGGTTAATCAAATTTGTTCTGAACGGCCCAGACATAAAAAACAGTTACAAATTCAGTCACTTTTTATTATATCGATTTTGGCGAAAAATAGATCTCATAGATCTTAACATGTAGCTCCCGCCAACTTCGAAAATGTCTTGTTGTTCATAACATATGCCAACTTAGTAAATGGTCAATATTCAAGTATAAATTACTGCTGAACAGGCATGTTTTTTTTTTTTTTCAAAAAGCATGTCAGTAAAATCTTATATTATACGCATTACTGTAAATATTCAAAAGTGAAAAAATTCAAAATGAAAGATGTTAAACAAAACAGTTTAAGAAAAAATGTCTATTATCTGCTTGTTACATCATATCCTTAAGGAAAAAGTACCACGTAGCACAATACATTCCATGTTCAAACGATTTGAAAATAGAGTGGCATCAACCGGGATAAAAATAAAGCACGGTTAAAAAAACTGACTGTATTTGAGCTTGTTAAATTCATAAAATCGGCGATAAGTCTAATTGGGGCATCAAATCGTAAATTTCGAGTTTCTAAGGAAACAAGTCGCCAAAACTTACTCCAAATGAACACATAGTAAAACACTTTTTTTTTTTTTTTTTTTTTATTAATAATCATATAATTACAAATTATATACTATTACCCTAACCGAGCACTAGCTACTATTGCCTTCGGCGCGTTGTAGCGAAAACAGACCAGTGCCTCTGGTGGGAATCGAACCCACGACCCCCGCTACCAACTAGCCTACCGGGGCGCACATAGGAAAAAAATAAAAAACTCTTGTCAGAAATAACAACTAAATGCAGACAACTGAGAAAAAACTTTATGAAAGGAAATGTTTAAATAATTTTGGATAATAAAAAAATCTTTTGTATTGCTTGGAACAACGGAAGTATTAATTCTCGATTTCATTGTAATGACTTGAAGAAAAAAAAAACTCCCGGCAAAGTACGGTATTCGGCCAAAGCGAAATTTCAACCAAAAGTGTGGGCAGCCATTTCGTCAAAAGGTATAGCACAACTTTACATCCACGATTCAAAAGCCGTGACTGTAAACGCTGATGTTTACATTAATTAATGTTTAGTAAAACTGGAAAACAATTTCAGAGACAGACACTCTAAAAACGACATATTATTTTGGCCAGATTTAGTCAAAAAAAAAAAAAAAACATTAGAATGGCTTAATGCAAAAAACATATATTTTGCACCGAAATACGCAAATCCTTCGAACGTTCCAAAAGCACGTCCAATTGATGACTTTTGAGGTATTTTAGTTATGCTAAAAAGTGCATGTAAATGGTTGGGAAGCCAAATGCACTGAAGTATTGAAGAAAAGAATTAGAAACAGTGTAAAACAATTGTACATGAACGTCGTCCAAAGCACGATTGGAGGTATCAAGCATAAAATATGCCAAATAGAAGATCGCGATCCGCTGGCTCTCTATAAAAAGTCAATTAATAATTTATAGTCTTTACTGTGTTATAAATAAAATACTTAATAAAAATTAATTAGTTTCTAAATTAATTAATGTGTTTTTTATTTGTTACATTTGAATATCAAATCTGTTTTTTTATTGCAATGCTTTAAAATTTTTTTTTTTAATTAAAAAGAGCATTTATTTTTTTACAAATCGATTGTTATCTTATGCAAAAGATTCAGAATAAATTCCAAAAATTTATTCTATATACGAATGGGAAATTCCCCCTTCCAAAATGATATTTTTCAATACAAAAATGTAAAATAAGTTTGAAAAATGAATTACAAATACTCTAAGAAACCAAACACCCCCCCCCCCCCCCCCCATCCACCAAAACCTTTTCCTGCATCAGCGCCTGTTATTATAGTAGGATATTATAAATATGAGAAAACAATAGTTTCTTCGAATTTAGTTCTTTTTGCATGTATGTGTGTGTGTGCATCCTTGTTGTTATATCTTTGTTGTTTATTTTATAAATGAATAGCAAATTAAGCCCGTTATTAAAAAAAATAGTATGCAGATAATATATATTAGGATGTCCCCTTACCCACAGTCTATACTAGAGATAAATATGTAGAAATAAAATACGTCAGCAAAATAATGGTATAAAATTGCTTATTGCTGAGCTTATTTGTGTTAAGGATATGGAAATACGTATTTATGTTAACTCATATTAAAAAAAAATAAAAATCAAGGAGGATGGACCTGAGAACTATTGCTATATTACCCTACTTGTCTAAAGTTCTCGAAAGAGTTATACGAGATCAAGTCAACGCCTAGTTTGAAAGAGACAAGCTGTTGACAGAGAAACAATCCGGTTTGCGGAAAAAAACACAGTTGTATTACTGCCCTGGTTGATGTAACAGAGGAAATTCGTCGTGAAATTGATCTCAATAATATTAGTTTTCTAGTTCTCCTTGATCATTCAAAGACATTTGACACTGTTGATCACACTATTATGTGCTCTAAACTAAGACGGCCGTTTCATTTTGCAATCTATTCAACAAAACTAATTGAATCTTACCTATGTAACCGAATACAATCTGTTTTTATAAATAATATAAATTCTAAACCAAGACTGGTCCCCACATTAGTACCTCAAGGCTCAATACTGGGCCCGTTGCTATTCTCAATGTACGTTAATGACTTACCTAGAAAAATAACCAGGAACCGTAATCATTATGAGTTTTATAATAAAAATTACACAATAATGATTATGTTATGAGTTTTAATGATTTTCTTCAATGGTAATGAATTTTTTTGAGTAATAATAAAAAAATCAGCAATAATCATTATTTTTGAGCAAAAAAAATAAAACTCAAAAATAATCATTATTTATGATTTTAATTTTTTCGCTCAAAATAAAACTCACTTCCATGTAGGTGTAAATATATATACATATTAGGGTGCGGCGATTAGTATGGAAGGAAAAAAATCTTAATGGGCGCTTCGCGTTTCTGATTCTTGGGATTGCACTGAGCAAAAAGTCCACTAAAACATACGTCTACGGTGAAAATCGAGCTTCCAAATTTTGACTTTACGGCAAAAAAGCCCTATTTTGAAATTAATAATTAACCCCACCCACAAATATGATTGATGCATTAATGTGCTAGAGAATCTTCCAAAGAAGAGATTGATACCATAATCTTGGATAAGCTCCTCCTCCTTTCTGAGATATGTCCATCCCACACATTGTTACTTTCACAAAATACGGCAAAAAAAGCCCTATTTTGAAATTAAAAATTAACCCCTTAAACCTCACCCACAAATATGATTGATGCATTAATCTGCTAGAGAATCTTCCAAAGAAGAGATTGATACCATAATCTTCGACAAGCTCCTCCTTCTTCCTGAGATATGTCAATCGCACACATTGAAAGTGAGTTTTATTTTGAGCGAAAAAAATAAAAATCATAAATAATGATTATTTTTGAGTTTTATTTTTTTTGCTCAAAAATAATGATTATGGCTGATTTTTTTTATTATTACTCAAAAATAATCATTACCATTGAAGAAAACTTTAAAAATCAAAAATTTAAAAATCATGACGGATATGCAAAGATTGTCAAAAAATGATAATAATGGTGCAATAAATTTTTTTTTATGTCTCTTCTAAGTGATTGATTTTTTGATTCAAAAAAACGAGCAATAATCATTATTTACGGTCCCTGAAAATAACCCATTGTGCAGTACATATGTACGCTGATGACGTTCAAATCTATATAAGTAGGCTGATAAAAATTGTTGATGAAAATGTAACCAAACTCAATGATGATCTGAATAATATTTATAACTGGGCATCTGCAAATGGACTATGTTTAATATATAAAATTAAAAACAAAATATATTTATCTTTGATCTCAGTGTATTATGGTAAATACTGGTAAGACCTTCATCAACATTCGTGTATCAAATTTGGTTAATAAATGTCATAGCTGTTAAGTAATGATTACTAACCGCAATAATTAGTAATTAGATTATTTTTTTTTTGGAAGGTGAAGTAATGATCATATTACGATTATCTTCAGCTTTGCAAGATTACTAATTCATTACGATTACAGATAATCCAAAAATAATCAAGATTAATAAAAATTACGAGAAAATAATCAAAAATAATAAAAAGTAATCAAAAAATAATTCGACTACTTTCAAAGATTACTTTTAATTGTTTTTAATTATTTTTTTTTTTCACATACTCGGCACAACCCTTTTGCTTTTTACTTAAATTGTGCTCTATTTGTATAAAGTATATATTTCTTTTACGTATATTTTTTGGTAAGTATTAAACTCTTATTTTTAGGTCAAAATGTCTGAATAGGTTTCCGAACACGATTTTTCCAGCAGACGACAGTATTGAAGATCCGGACGTTAATCCTACTACAAGTAAACGAAAAAGCTCATTAAGTGAAAAAAGTATGTGTGAATTCACGAAAAAAAATTTTCAAAGAAGAATTTTACACAGAAGTAGAAAAAGTTAGTTCTAAAGTTTTTAAATTATAGCATACTATGTATTTATAATTTTTATTGTTAGATTTCCGATAAGACAACTCGTGTTAAGTGTGTTGCATGTCATCGAGTGATAAGAGGAAGCGGTGAAGTGACTTCAAATTTCATCAAACATTTGCAAGTCAAGCAACAACGGTTCAAATTTTGTAAAAGCGTTCAGAGTTTACGGTGTGGGAAATGAGTTTTTCGAAGATGAAATTAATGACCAAATGTCTGTCTTTGATAATGAAATGTTGTTGCCTACACATCAGAGATGTTTCAGCCACACTCTGAATTTGCTTGCTTCAACTTATTTCGAAAACATAATTTATATTTTTCATAAAAATTATATCAAACTTGTATAAAAGACAAAGTACGGTATTGTTTACTACTCCCCCTGTACATTTCGTTTTTAAACAAAACAAATGTACAAATAAAAAGGAAGAAAAAACAAAAAACGTGTATTGAATATCCACCAAAGGTAGACCTTACACATAGCAAACAAGTTTTCAATTTATGTTTTGATCAATGGTGATAATCCTTAACTTCGAGCTCATATATTAGTTCTCATTTAGTGGGATAACTAGGTTATATGAATGTTTGCATGTGATTGTCACTTCTTTCAAAACGTGTTCTGATGATGGGAACCTAGAAAATTACCGAAATAGATCTATCAACACATTCCTGAAAGTGGTCGATTAATAAATTTCAAAACAAAAAAACTCTTTAGATTATTTGTTAGGACAATATCCTTATAAAGAAATATAGAGTATGGCCTCGAACTTGAATAATTTTCATTTTCAATTTATATTAATATTATTACAGGATTTGAATTGAATACATTGAATGTATTTGTTTCTCTTTATTATTTTTTCACGTATTTTTCCTTCTTTGTTGATTTGGGAAGTACTAAAATTGTTATTGATTGTTTTGTTATTGAAGTGAATATACCTATATTTTGTTTACAAAAACTATCTAATTTTGTTTTATTTGTTCAGAATTTTTTTACGTAGTAAATGCAAATTTTTCAAAATAAAATGTATGTATAAAATGATGTAAATTCAAAAATTTTTAAAAAATAATCTAAAATAATCAGAAATAATACTTGAAAGTAGTCAATTATTTTTTTGATTACTTTTGACTATTTTTGATTATTTTCTTATAATCCTAATTAATCTTGATTATTTTTGGATTATTTGTAATCATAATTAATTAACAATCACACACAGAAAAATATTTAGCTATTTGACAATTGAAATTCGGTTACTACGACTCAAATTCAGTTATTACGAATTCCAGATGGTTGGCACAACTTAACATTAGTTTGCACAACAAAGTACGGTTAATTCAACTAAATTCTAGTTCCAACACCCAAAATATTCAGAAATCTAATGTAAATATCATTGGACTAACTGAATTTATAAGTTCTTACTATTAATATACACTTTTAAATTCGGTTGGCACTTTATTTCTCTGTGTGCAGGAATTGTTCAAAAGAGAATTATGTAATCAATACCATTCTTTTTAAAATGTAATCTAATTGATTACTAATCGTAATCCGAATTTAACAGCTCTGATAAATGTGCAGCATTAACAAGTAAGCTCGCGGTTTTCTCAGTTTTTACTATATTTTACTATTATTGCACAATTTATCATAATATTTCACAATCGATCAAAGCATTTTTGTGCATTAGCAAAATGACAAATCTTAACAATTATTTCGTTTAAAAAATAAAAAATAAGAAAGTGGTTTTCGTGGAAAAATAGCGAAATGTACCTAAAAGTTATAAGCCAGCATAACAAAAACGGATGATCATTTTGTTCGTCTTTATATATGATATGCAAAAAGCTTAAAACATTACGTGTTAGGTGAAAACATATCAACTCAATCAAAAAAATTGCAGTTTCGGATCGACCATATCCGATTTCAATGAAATTCACCAAAACTCTTATACCTTTATACACGAAACATAAATTTCAGTTTCCGGATCCTTTCAGTTTCCGCAATATGACGTCATGAAAATTGCAAAAAAACGATACAATTTGACTAATATTTCCTTGCAAAATTGATTATTACTTACAAACCCTATTTTTACGCTAAAATGTAGTCTTTAAAATTATATGCTATTGATTTTTTTCATGAAAGGGTCAAAGATTAATTTTTGGGGTCTTGAAATCAAATGCCCACATCTGGAAATGCGCATCCTGTTAAATTCTTAAAAAATATGTTCGTATTATTGAACCCGTCTCTACAATTGTGGAATAATTTACTCAATCATGGGAAATGTTGGGTATCGCAGAATCTATTCTTTAGCTGGCCGTGTTTATGTTAAAAAAAGCGAATTGTCAAAACCTAAGTTAATTAAAACTTTTGAAGAAGTTGATAACATGTTACTAGAAAAATCCTATTATAGAAGTTCCGGATAATAGTGATAATGATTTTCAATCACCTTTTCAATCTAATGCTTAAATTTTAATTTGGCTTTTTATTAAAACGTATTATATTTTATATTATATTTAAACATTATGAACTTAAATAATCAATATTTTCATTCTTTTTCATCTTATGAATCATATTTAGAAAATCAAAGCAAATCTTATTTATCAATTATATCTGTAAATGTTAGGAGCATTTCGTCACTTACGAAGTTTAATAAATTCAAAACCATAATTTCTCTTTTTCCAAAACTACCTGAAGTTATATGTATTCAAGAAACTTGGTTTGAAGATAAATTGGTACAACTTTACAAAATTCCGGGTTATAATTCAGTTCACTGTTGTAGATCTGACTGTTACGGGGGAACGTAGGTATATGTTCGTAAAGACGTTTTATTTTCTTTATTGAATCTATAATATTAACCATACAAAGTCAAAACACTGCTGTAAAGCCAATAAAGTTAATATCATTTTATAGATCGCAAAAATGCAATTTCGAAAAATTCTCTGAATATTTGGAAAATTGTCTTGTATCATTGGCTCAAAGTCCATGTATATTTGTTGGTGATACAAATGTTGATTTCCTGACTAATCCTCATGCTCTTGTTTTAACTGATTTATTTCGATGTTACGATTTTAAAAACTGTCATAATATAATTACTCGTCCTAGTAGTGGTTCCTCAATTGATAATGTGTTTAGTAATCTTGAAAAAGATCTTAAAATTAGTTCTATTGAATGTGAGTTGTCGGATCATAACCTTATTAATATCAGAATAGATTCAGCAGTAAAAACCAAAGAATTTATACAGACAGTCCGTTATAATTGTAATTATGAAAGAGTTAAGGAAAATCTTAGTCATACCTTGTTAATGTCAGATTTTACAGGAAATCCTAATAATGACTTTTTACATTTGATAGATTGTGTAGCAAATGCTGTTTCTACTTCAACAATAATTAGTAGGACTAAAAAAGATTTAAAATTGGAATTAACACCATGGATTAATAAAAATTTGCAAACTCTTATGGAATATAAAAAGAAACTTCTAAAAAAAAGGAAAAAAAATCATAATAATTATGACATTGAAATTTGTGTTAAGAGAATTAGCAAAATAATAAAAGTAGCCACTAAAGAGTGTATGAATAATTATTATAAAGACAATTTGTGCAAAGTACAGGAAAATCCTAGAAAGTGTTGGCAATTTTTAAATCAGACTCTTGGAAGAAAATCTAAGTCTGAAATAAATATTAGAAATAATGAAGGTCAAATAATTGTAAATGATAATGAAAAAGTCGAAATTTTTAATCAATATTTTTTAAATTCGGTTGAAAATTTGATTAATGGAATCGAATACAATTCCAGCGATCATTGTAATGCTTTCCGAACTTTAAGATACACTCGGAATGAATTTTGTTTGCATCATACCACTGAAAATGAAGTCTTTGATTTGATTACCAAATTAAATTTGAATAAGAGCCCTGGAAATGATGGTATAACCTCGAAGTGTGTATTTGAATGTAGAGAGATTCTTGCACCTTTCTTAGCTAAAATTTTAAACTCCTCAATAAGTCAGTCAATTTATCCTGATGTACTAAAAATTCATAAAATTATTCCAATACCAAAGGAAATTCATTGTAATACAGTTGATAAATTTAGGCCTGTTGCAGTTTTACCTATTGTAGATAAAATTTTTGAAACGATATTACATAGCCAACTTTCAACGTTTTTAGAGAATGAAAAGTTAATATATCCAAACCAATATGGCTTCCGTAAGGGTTGTGGTACGGATGAAGCTATTGTAAACGTGGTCAATTATATCTGTGATGGTTTAGATAGAGGTTTCAGTGCGGTAGGTGCAATATTTTATGATTTTTCCAAAGCGTTTGATCTCGTAAATCATTCAATTATGGTTCAAAAATTAAAATTTTATGGAGTGAGAGGTAGAGAATTGAATCTTTTCAAAAGCTATTTGGAAAATCGTAAACAATTTGTACAGATTAATAACTGTAAGAGTTCAATGCTTAACGTGGCGTATGGAGTCCCTCAAGGAAGTGTGTTGGGTCCTTTATTTTTTAATATTTATCTAAATGACATAAATAACTTGGGGTTAACAGGACAAATTTTTATGTATGCAGACGATTTATGTTTACTATATCCATATAAAGAAAATTTAGTTTTTAAAACATTTGCAGAGCGGGATGCTGCCCTCATCTCAGAGTTTGCAAGGATTAATAAATTGGTATTAAATCCAGGCAAAACAAAACTCGTGCGTTTTAGACCCCAGTTTAGACGAAATATTTCGGAAAGTACCATATGTATAAATGGAAATGAAATCGTTGAAGTTGATTCAATAAAGTATTTAGGAGTTGTTCTGCAAAATAATTTATCATGGCAAAATCATATTCAATATGTACGTTCAAAAATATCTCCAGCACTTGGTATATTGTTTAAACTTAAGTATAAACTAGACGAAAAATCAAAATTTATAATTTTTCAAGCTCTCATTCAAAGTCACCTGAACTATCTTACACTCTTATATGGATTTAAAAGAAATGTAGATTTGAAATCTTTGCAGATTATTCAAAACAAATCGTTAAAAGCTGTTTTTAATCTCCCCCAATTATATCCGACTTTATCGCTTTATGAAAATGTTGCTAAAAAAGTTTTACCAATTTATGGTATATACAAACTTCAATTATTGACATATGTTTTTAAGGTAATACATGGAATTGGGCATCATACAATCAGTTTTTCTACAAATCAAACCTTGTATAATACAAGATATAATTCCAATTTAAGGCTTGTTAGATGTCGTCTTGAACTCACCAAGCAAAGAATTGAGTATAGTGGTAGTTTTGAATACAATAATTTGCCTCAATTTTTAAAAGACTGTTCGTCAATTTCTTCGTTCAAAAATCAACTTAAAGATTACTATTTACACAATATTGATATGCTTCTAATATAAATAATAATTTGTAAAATTTTTAATTTTTTTCTTCTCCCATCTATTTTATTTTTATAATTTATTTTATAATCTATATACAAAAAATGTAATAGAAATTAATGAAATAATGTTAATTAGGTAAAGTTGCCAACGTTGTCTCTATAATGCCCTAGCGGCGCTGAGACCATTATATAATTTGTAAACCTTTATATGAATTAACAATTAAATAAATAAAAAAAAAAAAAAAAAAAAAAAAAATTCATTGGTCTTGGAGCTATGGCTAAAAATAATTTTCTCTATGCATGTGTACTAGGCTGCTTCTTAGAAAGCAAATTATCGAATTTTGAAGGCCACAACCCTGGGTTAGATCAAGATTTATAAAAAAAAATTTAATTTCAAATTTTTCGAAAAAAATTTAGGGGTCATTTTGAAAGTTATTTTTATTTTATAAAAATAATTTTTTAAAAAAACTTCAAAAAAAATTAATAAGAAATTTTTGTGAATTATATTTAATCGCGACACCTTAGGAAAAAATATTTAGCTTTTATAAGACGGTTAACCCGTAATTACACTTAGCCAACAAAATGGCTAAAATTTTGCATTATTTTAAAAGCTCCAATTACGAATGAATAATTTTAAAAAATTTAAAGATTGCAAAATTTTAAATACTTTTTGGGCGCTTTTATTTACACACATCATGGGACTTGAAAAAAAATAATACTGAAGAGACCGGACCGATTTACATTTTTTGGGAATTAGAAAAAAGTCTGTACTTTTTATGAAAAATAATTTTAAAATATTTTTTTGGTGAAAGAAACAAATTTTATATTTTAAATTGTTTTATTAGACCGAAGTTACTTAATTCCAAAATATTAAATATTTTGCGCATAATTACAAGGCATACTTAAAAATAGTCATTTCAAATTACACATAAAAGTTTTTAATATTTTATGAAGTTATATATAATTTCAAGCAATTGTTGAAAAAGTCTACGAACTGTTTCTATCAGCTATTGTCCAATAATATTAAATTATATCTAATTCGATATATTTATATATAATACCCAAGCAATTGGTATTGTGACAAAATTCGAATGAAATTGTTTCTAATATATATAAATTTTTTCAAATTTGTATCTAATTGCATTGAATTCGATCTAATTCGATACGATTGTGTCGAATACGATACAATTTGATGTATTTTAGATACAATAATAGGTTATCATTTTACGGATCAAATTTAATATCATCGAATATAATATCTAATAAATTGATATTTCATTTATTAAATTTTTAAACTTATATTTGCATTTAAAATTAAAAATTAGTTTCGCCACCAAAAAGACCATGACTCTATCTTATAGTTTAGATTTCTTACCAATTTTAAAATAATATAAATTTTTTATATTCAGCATATTTGAGATATAAAAAAAATATTTATAACTTCTCAAAAATAAAAAAAAGTAATATTAACAAAAGGAAGTCTATAGTGCAGTGTTCAAAACATTTGCAACTCTTAAAGTAATTAACAGGAAATACAAACAATGTGTTTAACGCTCAGTATTTTGTAGCGTAGCCATTATTTTTTATAACATCTGAACACATCTTGGGCATTGAGGCAATGATCTTTTTAACATAATCGTCAGAAATTTCATTCCACTGCTTCTCCAACTCGACGAAAAGTTCATCACCATTTCGGAATACTTTATTGTTATTATTATTTACAATCATCCACATGTTCTGTTGTATTCCTAACTTCCTTGTTGATTAAAACGCACTCTAATCTTATTATTCTATTTATTAAATTAATATTTCAATATAATATTTTGGAATATAAGATGGTGGAAAAATTAGTGATCTCAAATTATTTTTCAATAGTAGCAAAGTTGCTTAAAATCAATATAGCACAATGCTACCAGATTGTCGAAACATCCATAAGGGATTCACATTAAATGTTACATGGTTACTTAAGATACAACAATTCTCCCTCACTTAAATAATACTTTTAATTTTCATTTTGGTTTTATAATCAGTCTCTTATATAATCATTCAAATACTGCGGTGGCTTACGTTGTCTTTGGGTTGACCTATTGGAGTGTTGATTTTGTGCTGGACCAGTTTCTAGAGGTACTTCTTCAGTCTGTGATTCATTTTCAATAACTTCTTGCGATGCTGTTGGAGGCACAGACGTTCTAGGCAAATCTTCATCGAGTGCTGAATTTGTTGTAAAATCTGGTAACAAAATTGGTTGTTGATTTCTTTGCGGTTCAACTTCTTGGCTATAATCTGGAACACGCAAATCTGGCTGTTGGTCATCTGTTGAATCATTTATTCCAACATTTGTAGATCGTAGTTGGTCTATATGTCTCTTGAACACAAACCCATTATCAAGTTGAACTATGTAATGTAAAATACCCAGTTTTTTGAGTACGACACCAAGCTTCCATGACGGTTTATTTGCCGCATAGTATCTGACTTGAACTCGCTCTCCCTCACATAATTGCCTAACCACCCCTTGTGGTGGTGTTGATTTACCAAGTTGTGAAGGTTTCAATGCATCTAATTTTATTCTTATTTGCCTTCCAAGGTATTGTTCCGAAGGAGTTTTACCATTGAGAAGCGGTGTTGCTCTATATTTAAATAAAATTTCTCTTATTTTTTTCGAAATCGGTGACGTATCCTCAGCCATGGCAGCTAAACGTTGTTTTAGCGTCTGGACGTTTCTTTCAGCTAATCCATTGGTTGAGGGATGGCCTGGTGATATAAATTTTTGGAAAACCCCGGACTCGATACAAAATTCTGTAAATTCTTTGCTTTTGAAAATAGTGGCGTTGTCTGAAACCATTACGTCGGGATATCCATTTCTTGAAAAAATGTTTTTTAATATGTGCAATGTTGATGCCGTTGTTGGTGCAGTTGCGGAAACCCCTACTTCTGCCCATTTAGATTTTGCGTCTACCACAACAAGAAAATGGTGACCCTGGTAGGGTCCAGCGTAGTCTATATGAATGCGCTGCCAATTTTGTTCAGGTTCCTCCCACGGATGAAGCACTACTTTTGGAGGACTTTTCTTCACAGCTGCACATGCAGTACATGAGCGGACATACCTTTCGATGTCCTTATCAATGGATCGCCAATAGACATATCGTCTAGCTAGCTGTTTCATTTTAGTTATGCCAATATGGGTGTAGTGTAATTCTTCTAATACCGAACCTTGCAATGATACCGGAACAACTACCCTCTTATCTTTGAACAAGACGCCGCATTCAATAGTATATTCTGAATCGATCACATTTGAACTCTGTAAGTTCTTTATTAATTCTGAAAGAACTATATCTTTTTCCGTTTCTTCACGAATTGAATTGAAATTTAATTTTGTTGAATTAATTTGGTTTATTGTTGAATTGCATATAAATTGAACTTCACGATCTATACTATTTTGTATATTCATACCTGCTTTTATCGGCGCTCTCGAAAAACAATCGGCATTGACGTTTTCTTCACTTTTTTTTGTACTGACTTCATAGTTATAACCTGTCAAAAATGCAGCATAACGTTGAAGCCGTGATGACGTCATTTGTGGAATTTTTGCGTTTTGGTGTAAAATTCTAGATAATGGCTGATTATCTGTCACCAACTTGAAACATCTGCCAAAGACATATTGATGAAAATGCTGAATGGCATATATTATGGCCAAAGCCTCACGATCCAATTGTGAATAATTTTGTTCTGCTCGAGTTAAAGACCTAGACGCAAATGCAATAGGCCTTTCCTCACCATCGATTATATGAGACAATACCCCGGCTATACCAGTGGGGCTGGCATCACACGCAAGTTGAACAGGCAATTCAGGGTTAAATGGCATAAGTACCCGGTCACTTGCGATTTCTTTTTTTATCATGTTGAAAGATTTTTGACAGTCATCTGTCCATTTAAATATTCTTTTCTTTTGTAACAATCGCCGAAGTGGCGTAGTAATTGTCGATGAGTTCGGTATAAACCTTGCGTAGTATGTAACCATACCCAGAAACCGACGCACGTCATCAGAGTTCTCGGGCGATGGCATTTCTAAAATTGCTTTTATTTTTGAAGGTGATTTTTGAACTTTGTTGAATTGTATTGTGTGGCCTAAGAATTCTATATGATTTTCAAAAAACTTACATTTTGAAACATTTAAGTGGAGATCGTATTTTTGAAGTTGCTGTAAACATGCTCTTAAATTTTCCTTGCATTCTGCTTTCGATTGGCCATGCACTACGATGTCATCAAAATATGATTGTGTCTTAGGAACTTCGCGTAAAATCTGATCGATGATTCTGTTGAATTCAGCTGGAGCTGTTTTGATGCCAAAAGAAAGTCGATTCATTCGAAAAGTACCTTTGTGCGTTGAGATAGTTTGAATTTCCGACGAATTCTGATCGACTGGAACATGTAAATATGCCTTGTACAAGTCAAGGCGACAAAAATATTTAGAGTCCCTGAGACTATTGAAAATTTCATCTACTTTTCTGATAGGGTAGTGTGCATCTACAAGCCTTTGATTAACGCCCACTTTGTAGTCAACGCAGAGACGAAGTCCCCCATCTGCCTTCGGAATGACCACTAATGGCGAACCCCAATCACTGTTAGCGGTTTTTGATATAATGCCTGCCTTTTCTAAATCATCCAATTCTCTATTGACACTATCGGTTAGTGCATATGGAATTTGCCGCTCCTTAGTGTAAATCGGTGTGGCATTCCCACGCAATTTCAGAGAAACTTTGTAATTTGGGATGCACCCTATCTTTTGTTCAAAAACATTTGAAAACTCTGACATTAATTCACGTACTTCATCAGATTCACTGATTGAATGAATTTGCATCATACCTGAACTAGTTTCATCCAATTCATCCAATTTAATACCCAAGCGTCGAATCCAAGTTCGACCAATTAGTGCCGTTCCCTTATCCGGAACAATATAAAGATAATCCTTTATTGACGTTTTATTGAATTTAATGTCGATTAGAACTTTCCCATATGGAACAAATTTGTCCTGCATGTAGCTACGAAAAACAAGGTTCGTTGGGGTTAATTTGTTTGCTAAACCCAACTTATTGAATTGACTAATGGGCAAAAATGAGTAACCAGAACCGGAATCTACTTCGAACTTAACTTTATTGCCTTCAATAAAAATTTCAGCATAGTAACGCTCAGAATCTGAGCCAACATACTCATTACGGTATACATCTACTATTTTGTAGATTCCATATTGTGAATCGTCATCACGAATATGATTCGTAGTGTTTCCCCTTGCATTAAATTTACTATTAGGACCGGCATTAGGACCATTCGCCAAAAGAAAGGTGATGCAGACTTTAGCTACATGACCTTTTTTGTTGCATAATTTGCACTTTAAATTTAATCTTTTTGCATGACAATCGTTCGCAAAATGGTTGTTTTTGCCACAACGAAGACATAAGCCAGCAATACCTAATTCTTCGTAGTTAAGTTTTGATGATTTTGATTGTGGACCCTTTTGTTGGGCTTTGTTGAAAATTTTTGATGGTTTTTTATATTTAGAAATTTTATTTACCTCTGGAATGTTGCTTTTCGTAGAATTTGTAGCTAATTCTTTGGCGTCTACCTTAGCCGCTTCAAATGCCAAAGCTTTCGAAACAATTTCGTCGAATTTTGATGTATTGGCCTGCAAAAGTTGTTCCCGAATGCTATTGCTATGGATTCCTCTAATGAATTGTGCCCTTAAAAATATTTCGGCTATTGAAACGTTGCATTCACACGGTGATATAAATTCGCACTCATTTATATCGGTACGTAATGCGGCCACAAATTCTGCTATGGATTGTGTGTCACTTTGATATTTTTGTAAAAATTTGTGTTGCGCCACTAAAACATTTTTCTTCGGGGCCAGATGAGTTTCCAATACCTTTAGCAGCTCGTCATATTTAAGCTCTGTTGGGGCCTTAGGTGCCGCTAAAGCTGTCAACATATTGAAGTTTTTCGCTCCAATCGAGTTGAGGAGTAGTTTTGCACAATACTCCTTGTTGCCATCGACATTTTTCATTGTCACGTAGTTTGTGAAACGATGTATATAATTTGTATACGTTTCTTTAGCAGGATCAAAAATGTCAAAATTAGCTATTAACGATGTATTGATATTTGTGCTTTGTACTGCACTTGGCGTTGCATGTCCAACACTAATTTGCATCAGTTGCGTAACCATTGCCTGCTGCAATTTCATAAATTCATCGAACTGCTTGGCATCCATTTTGTTTTATGGTGATATTGCAGAAATTGAAATTGTAAATTGCTGTAATTTGTTGAAAGTTAATATGTTGAATATTACATGTAATTGTAAAAATGTTTCACTCTCGTCGCCAAACTGTTGTATTCCTAACTTCCTTGTTGATTAAAACGCACTCTAATCTTATTATTCTATTTATTAAATTAATATTTCAATATAATATTTTGGAATATAAGATGGTGGAAAAATTAGTGATCTCAAATTATTTTTCAATAGTAGCAAAGTTGCTTAAAATCAATATAGCACAATGCTACCAGATTGTCGAAACATCCATAAGGGATTCACATTAAATGTTACATGGTTACTTAAGATACAACATGTTCTCAATCGGGTTGAGATCGGGAGATTGAGCCGGCCACGACATGATATTAATTTCATTTTCCTGCAGCGAAACTTTTACAGCCCTGCCGTGTGTTTTGGGTCGTTGTCGTGCTGGAAGGTCCATGAGAAGGGCATTTCCCGTTCAGCGTACGGAAGCATAGCTGAACTTAAAAGATCTCTATAGATTGTGGCCGTCATTATGCTAGTAATGCGGTGAATTGGGCCAACCCCATTTCCTGAAAAACACCCGCACACCATAATGTTTCCACCTCCGTGCTTCACTGTGGCGTTTATGTATCAGGCATTAAACTTTTCGCCTGGTGGTCTTCGAACATTGGCTCTTGCATCTGATCCCCGTAGGTTGAATTTAGACTAATCTGACCATAATACATTTTTCCATTGCTGTTGAGTCCAGTGCAAATTGGTACGTGCAAAGTCAAGCCGAGCTTTTCGGTTTTTTTTTTCCGACACAAACGTTTTTTTTTTTGTACATCCATAACTTCTAAGACAATATTCTCGGGCTCTCTTTTAATGGTGGGAAGACTGGCATCTATTAAAAGTTCAGTTTTAGCTTCTCTGGGAACTGCTTTGGGATATTTCGTAAAAAAATTCTTGGTTTTCCGATCTTTTTTTCCAGTTGTAATACAGGGTCTTCCACCTTTAGGAATTGTGTTGATGTTACCACTATTAACAATGCGGCAAATCGTTGATTTTGGAACGGAGTACTTTACAGAAATTTCTTTTTGGGAAAGTCCATTTTGAAAATCATTTAAAACTTTTGATTTAAAATCAGAATTGAATTTATTTCTTGCCGTTTTTTATAAAAATTATTCTTTCGATGTTTATGCTTCCAACATCTTATTACAACTATTTAAGAACAATAATTATAATAAATTTGTTTAAAAAATGTAACGGCCTGAGTCTCATATTAAAAAGGAATGCGATTACCGTTATATTCCTAGCATTTGTTAGTATAAATTGTTTCGTTAAGAGTAAGAATAATGAGAGTTGCAAATGTTTTGAACACCTGCATTTTGAATACATCTATTATTATTAATTTTTTGTTGTTTTAATTTAACGGAATTTTTTTTTTTTTTTTTTTTTGTTTAACATAAAACAATGTATGAGGAATATGTAAAAAATAATTTTTAGTAACTAAGTGTGATTTGAAGAAAATAAATCAATGAAAACAACAAATGCGATCTCATTTCCAAATGTTTTGACAACTTCTGTATATATTAGGACGGGTCGATTTAAAAATCGCTCAACGTTCAAGGAAAATCGTATTCTAGGGATCAAAATAAGAAACTTTGCCGAAGGAACCATACCTCTAAAACGAATTTTGATGTCCTGACTTTTGACCCGTATGGTCAAATTTTGAAAAATCCCACATTGATATTTCAGAAAGTAGGAGAAATATCTCCAAGATTATGGGAGCTACTTCTTCTCCGGGAGACGCGGTAGCACATTAATGCATAAATCATCATTCTAGGTGCCCGTTAAGGTGTTAAAATTTAAGTTGAAAGAGGGCCTTTTTAGCCATGTTTTTATAGCCAAATGAACAAATCTCGGGATTGAGATATTTCAGAAAGTATGAGGAGTCTTTCCAAGATTAGGGTCTCTATTTCTTCTCCGGAAGACGCTCTAGTAGATGAATGTATAAATTATATTCGATTGGGTTGGATTCGATTGGGGCACTCTAAATGGGTCAAAGTGTGATTTTTCAAAATTTTACCTACGGGTCAAAAGTCGGGACATCAGAATACGTTTTAGAGGTATGGTTCCTTCGGCAAAGTTTTTTATTTTGATCCCTAGAATACGATTTTCCTTGAACGTTGAGCGATTTTTTTGCCTCCATACAAATCGACACGGCCTTGTATATATATACCTTATACATTCGCCTCAAGTCCCCCTAAAGTATGCAATAGCAAGTTTAAAAAATGCAACACATAAAATCATATTTTTCTAAAAACTTAAATATCACTCATACGTCTTGGGCCCATTTGATTATTTGAAAAATTTGGTTACGCACCACTAGCACTAGTCGTATACGCATTACTAATTATACGAAATATTTATATATCACTCATGCGACTGCGGGTGTTTTTTTTTTTTTTGCATTTAAAGAGTTTACTTACTAGCTTTAGAAATCAATAAAAACGACAATATTAAAGCAATTATAAAAAAAAATAAATAATTTATTCAATGAATCATGAATTTTGATAATAACATTCAATAATCTGCAGGCGTTGCACGGTGTAAGATTTGGCCAATCTAGCTGGATAAAAGTCCATGACTTTCAATTTTAATAAATATTTAAATCAATAATGAAAGATTACTTCTTACTGAGCAGGAAAATGCAAAAAGTTCGAAATATTTGCCAACAGTAACAAAATAACGGTACTTTGAACTTGAACATCTATGAGTAAATTTAAAATGCAAATAAAACTTTTTTAAAGTTGAGCATCTTTAAATGAGTATAATTTTTTATTGGTAAACTTATTTTTTTTTAATTTTATTTTAGTTAGTTTAGCTAGTTTCTCCTCTTCATAAGTCGTGTAAATACTTTTCTAAAACTTGGAAAGTATTTTTAGTGTTATTTAATTTATGAAACAACTTTTTTCTTTAATATTCAAAAAAAAAAAAAGTTTTCTAAGCTGTAAGTTTTAGGGAACACAACGGATCAGCACAAGATTTGTTTTATACAAATAGCTAAAGTGTCTACTTGAAGCAACAAGTTAAATTGTCTGCCGAAATTTGCCGATCTTATAAATAATCTACTATGAGTGACAACATCTCATACCATGAAATATTTGATATATGGCAAACAAAATCCGAAATTACAAGAATTGACCGTTCTTTTGACTATGTTTGTGGAAAAATAATAACTTTGTTTGAAAGAATATTCGTGTTACTGTATGCCCATAAAGTTTTATGACATTCAAAACAAATTATTGATGAATGCATTCTTCCTATTGGAACATTGTCGGAGGAAGCAAGAAATAAACACCAACGAAAATGTTGAGAATACTTCAAGCGAAAGACTTCTAGAATTGACACTAATACAGATTTAATGAATAGACTTTTAATATAATCAGATCCATATATCAACAGTTTGCTTAGACTTGCAGTTTATACAAAATCGGCATTGACCCCTGAAGTACTGAATTATTACAGAAGCACCTGCTGACAACCATGAAATTTAATAAATTATTTTAATTTGTGTGTACATTGCAATACATTTTTTATTTTAAAGATAATAAAAATTAAAGAAAAATTAAGCATTTGTTGTCATTTCTAACTCGTAAGTATTTGCTTTAAATATTCCAATGCATATTTAAATTTTCAAACGAAATATTTTTAAAAGCAGTAGACACGCCCTTTTTTGTACAAATTAATGGTTGTTAGTTCCTATTTCATCCAGTGCTTTTTAACATTAATCGTATCATACGCACATTTTTTCAATTATATGGGTGGTGGGCGTGGCGTTTGTCCAATTCCGCATTTTTTTTTTACAAAAGCTGTACCATGATCCGAGAACATTGTCCACCAAACTATATGACTCTAGCTTTATTATTTTCTAAGATATTGAATTTTGTCTCACTAGAATCGTAAAATCTTTCACTGTGCGTTGTTCGTTTGTAAGTCGATTAATGGTTAAATTATAGACCAAACTGAACATGTTTAACAGTAATATGTTACACGAAAACAGCTGAGCTGCCAAAAACTGTCTTGCCAAAAGAAAGTTGCTAAAAAATCACCCTTTATTAATATTAGATTGCTGAATATTATGGGTGTTGCAACCAAAAATTCAGTTAAATTAACTGAACTTTGTTGTGAAAACGAGTTTGAGTTGTAGTAACCGAAATTCAGTTGGCAAATAGCAAAATTTTTCTGTGTGTGTTTTTATACAAAATCATACACATTTTTCACTTCAATTTTTAACACTTAAACGGAGATTGAACAGCTAAAAAAAAAAATACATGTCACTTTTTGTTCAGGCTTTTGTAGGTTCCGGTCGGGATACCGCCCGTGTTAGAGTAAGGAAAACAATTTAATAAAAACTATAATTTTAACATAAAATATTTGTTATCGGGACACCCTCTTATGTACTGTTTCTATTACAATATTATTACTATGGTTTCATTTTATCCTTATGCCTTTTGACAATTATTAATATATTTGCATTACGGTCGTTTAATTTTCATGAATTTTTCATATAAATTCTTCATTTTGTTATATTTTTACCCAGGATAATGCACAAGGCATACTGAAAAAAAATATATATGATGGCTACTGAAAAGTTTGATATTATTGCGGTAAATATTACTATTTTGAGCCTTGTGTTTTTTTTTTTTTTTCTAAATTAAGCAGCACGTATCTGCTGAAAATTAATTTAGCAGAAAAAATTAGTAAGCGCTTTAAATTTTTTGTCAAATTTCCGTAAATAGCAATTTAAAATTAATTTGCTAAAATCAGCGACATATTTTGGTAAATTCTAGTACGTACATCAATTAGAGCTTAGTAGTATAATATACAATAACAGAAAAAGCTAATAAGGAAGAAAACTGCAATTTAGCTGCATTAGTTTCAAGGTCATACTTGGGTGTGATCGCTAAACGGTCATGGCTGGTGCTATTGTTACGTTTGTAATGTAAGATGAGCGCAGGTTTGATTCTTACAGCCGCAGATTGTTGAAAAATTTATCAGATAGAGACAATCTGACAATTATAAGACACAAATAATAATACAATTTAAATGTAAAATCACTGATGAGCCTGTCCATAAAAAAGCAGAAACTAGTCTAGTCTGATTTAAAAATTAATAGTGTTTATAATTTTTAGAGAAAAACGTTTATTCTTCTTCTTAACCTCAACATTTCTAAAATAAAATACAAATTCTTTGTTTACCAATTCTTTACAATTGTTGCGTGATAGATTAACATTTCTATAGTTTTAACTTTTTAATAAAACGTTTTATTTATTTAACATAATTTCTTTTTATTAATTACCAAAATTTCTAATACATATAGCAACTGGTTTCCACAAAATTAAATAAAAATATTTAGCTAAACTCAGCCAAAGAAGTGAGAATACCAAAAGTGTTCATAAAATAAAAAATTGTACTTTAAATTAGCACAATATGTATTAGTAAAGTGTAATTGAACATTTTTTCTACAAATTTTTTTTTCTGAATGTAGTTATTTTAACTTCAACTTCCTTATAAACGAGTTCCAGTTGTTAGCACAAATTGGGCAAATCAAATTGGGGATACACTCAAAGTAATACGCCTGTGCTTTTGCAGAAATAGTTTAGATTTTCACCCAATAATTTTTGTCCATTGGACAATGCACTGTGTGTCGGCTTGGAGTTAGGAGTTCAAGTTTCTTGCTTTAATAGTTTGCCACATCCGACAATTCACAGTGAGAAAAATTGGACTTTTTTTAAGCAAATTTACCTAAAACCCACAGTTTTAAACGAATTTTAAATAATTCAAATTTTATAAATAACTGGCTAAATTACAGATCTGTTACTCATGATTGAATTTTAAAAATCTTTTATTTTATGTTCTTAATAAATCGTCAAAATCAGCGAAATTTATATTATTTTGATATTTTTGCTACAAAAAATTTAAAAGTTGTATGATACAAACGAAATGTATCTCAACTTTTCGGTAATTTTGTTCTCTATTGATAACACTGTGCACCAGTGAAAAAAACACAAGAACTTGACTATATAGGTTCGATTGTACTACTAAAAGGTAGTAAAACCCTATACTCGGTTTGTCCAGCTTGGTGACCAATTCCTTTTTATGGGCCTCTAAAGTTTCTGAAAAGCAGTGGGACCCTCAAAATATGGTATCATAGGTTTTTGCCCTAAATCTTAATAAGACTTGGTGCTACGGCTTAACTATATTTGGCAATAATGTGGCTAACAGTCCACTGAACAAATTCTTTCAACATTTTATGCCAAAAAAATATTTTTTTCCTGGAGTTTTTTTGAAAAAACATAGGAAAAAATATGTTTTTTTTCACTTTTTCCAGTATTACTTACAGGGCCTGTTAAATTTTTCCTAACAATATTTGGTAAAAGTGTAGCCAAGGTAACGCCGAACAACTCTTCTGAACATACCAACACAATCTGAACATGTTTAGGCACTCTAAATAGCTCATAAAGACCAACGTGTACATTAAAATGTGTGTTTTTGGCTAGACTATACATTTATTGCAATTTTTTTTACACATTTTTTTTCTATTTTTGTTAAACAAATGAAACATTTTTTATGTCAGAGTTAGTTCAAAGTCCTGCATGTAGGCCCAGAGGATTTTAAAATGCTATTTGGCCCGCCCCTTTTTATGGGCGTGGATATAAGAATGAATTCAAATAATAATTAAATTGTATTACTTAAGTGCAAAAAGCATAATAAATGATTTTGTAAACATTTATCGCATGGGGAAGGTGACCCCAACATAACTCACCGACTACCAACAACCCCCCACACCTCCGAAAACTCCATGCAATTTTTTTTTAATTTTTTTTTTACATATTTGGGTATAAGGATTCTACACAGCCGAGTTAAAGTTGTTTTTGACTTTAATTGTTATTGTTACATTTCTTGTGCTGCTGATTTCAATATTTTTAAGTTTTATCGTTCCTGCGATCGCGAACAATAGCATTACAATTTGCGTTTTCCTTAACTATGCAACATGTATCAAAAAAGTTTTGGATCAGGTATAATTTTTTTAGAGTGGCGATATTTTTTACCTATATAATTTTTTAAATTACAGTTTTATCTCGAAAATTCTTTCAAAAACTTCAGTAATCGGAATAACACGTGTGCAAAAAGTTAAAGAAAAACAAATAAATAAATATATTTATACTTAAATTTTGCAAAAATATTTGTATTGAGGTAGTGGATACCTTACCGCCCCCTAAATTTTAGTTTGGGGTTCGTCTTTAGTGAAAGCTTACATAAAATAGCAATATTTTGTAATTTTTTGATTGCAGTTTTCAAAAATAATAATTCCAAATTTTATCGCGATTGGTGCGTGTACTTTTTTGACATTCGCGAAAAAGTAAAAACATTTGTCTTCATAGTTTTTCATGGCCTATGTGACTGTGCTATGCCAATTTTGATATTTGCAAAAAAATTTAAAAACGTATAGCCCTAATATACATGTACAAAAAAAAACTTTAAATAATAAAATATAAATTAAAAAACAAAAACCATAAGTTCGAACAAAAAAAATATTTTTCTTGTAAAAAACAGAAATCCAAATAAAAGTTTAATGGGGGTCGGACTTACATTTTATCCATCTAGAGGCAACTGCGGGGGCTTTTTGTGGATTTTTTTAGTCAAAAACGACAATTTTTAAGGTGCAGAGCGGTCTTTATGAGCTGTTTAGAGTGCCTAAACACGTTCAGATTGTATTGGTATGTTCAGAAGAGTTGTTCGGCGTTACCTTGGCTACACTTTTGCCAAATATTGTTAGGAAAAATTTAACAGTCCCTGTAAGTAATACTGGAAAAAGTGAAAAAACATATTTTTTTTCCTATGTTTTTTCAAAAAAACTACAGGAAAAAAATATTTTTTTGGCATAAAATTTTGAAAGAATTTGTTCAGTGGACTGTTAGCCACATTATTGCCAAATATAGTTAAGCCGTAGCACCAAGTCTTATTAAGATTTAGGGCAAAAACTAATGATACCATATTTTGAGGGTCCCACTGCTTTTCAGAAACTTTAGAGGCCCATAAAAAGGAATTGGTCACCAATCTGGACAAACCGAGTATAGGGTTTTACTACCTTTTGGTAGTAGAATCGAACCTATATAGCCAAGATCTTGTGTTTTTCAAAAAGTCTTTTTTTGTTGCATAGTGTAATCGTTATCAAATCCTCGGTGACTTTTTTATTTTGTTTTGTATAAACAAATTTAATGTAGATAATTATTTAAAACTTTTCTAGTTTTGTAGATACCCAGCCAGAACAATATGAACGGCAAAGCGTTGGCCCAGTGCTTTTAACGGTGGTACTAGCATTAGCAGAGTGTTGGATTTCTAAAGATTTAAGTGCTTTGCCAGCCCCAAAATGATAACACCGGCACTGGCAAAACCTATTAATATGTGATCTAAAAATAGGATTTCCAAAATAAAATTAAAAAAAAGTTATTTTAAAAATCTTTTGGTCCTGCGGGGACTAGAACCCTGCCAGATAGATTTTTTTTTTTTTTTTTTTTTTTAACGAGACACATAATACATGGTAGCTTAAAACGTAAACAAGTGATAACGGGTAGCTAACTGTTGGTTGTGCTAGTTTGACAGCACTGGCATAACGTTTGTTGGAATTAACTTGCCAACGCCGGAAAAAAAAGTTGGTCTAAAAAAGATTTTTCACAATCATAAAAAAGCACAATTTTAATATTTTTTAACAAAGTGTAGTAAATTTTTTAAAATCAATGCTTTAAAAGCACGTTGTTCTAACGTTGGCAAAGCGTTCGAAATCACTACTTTGCTTTAATTTTTTGACAGTTGTAAATTTTACAAATCAAGTACTGGCAAATGACATTTTGCCAACGTTGGGCAAACGTTGTAAATAAGGGCTTTGCCAGTGCTATAATTTGAGTTTCTGACAATGTTACTAAAAATAAAGTGGTTTACCAGTGCTTGATTTTTCTGACCATTGACAATTTCTGGCTGGGTTGTTATTTATAACTCTTTTTTCTATTTAATTTTCAATAAAAGTTTTAATTGATATTATCATTGCCGTGATAGGTGCAAAATCAATAAAAATATTAATCGATTCAATTAAATGTTTGCTTAAAAGTAAATTCAATTCAAATCAAATCTTTAATTAGATAGTTTAGGTTGATGGTTTTTTCGGTGTAATTATGCAATTGGCTCAAAAATGCAACCAGACCACTTTTTGCACCTCACCGTATTAGTTTCCAAATATCCGACGTGATTGCATACCCACATATTTAAAGGTCCTATCTTCAGTGGCTTGGCTATGCCGCGAAAGGGAAAAGGTTCCCCTATCAAATTTCTGTTCAAATTTTAAAAGGTACTATATCAGGAAGTTAGGCCATATGCTATTAAACATATATTGAAAATTTCTACTTTCTAACCAAAGGGATTTGGGCAGGTCGGCAAGTGAAGACTTTTCCCGTGTTTGCCTCTCTCCGTTAGAATTTTCAAAAATCCCGTTTTAGCGGACTACGGGTAAAGAAGCATTACAATATAAGTGGTTATTTAAGAACATATTTGGTAATGGCAAATACTTGCAATTGTCCTTGCGAATTTCATTACCTTTTTAGGTGGCTGTCTGGCAGAATAATGACATATCGTTACTAAAAACATTACAAAAAATATAAAAATATAGGATTACCTATATGTTTACCAGCATGGACAAAAGAAATGAGTATAAAAAAATATAAATAAATTAATTTAATAAAAAAATATTTTTTTATTGAAATTTTTTTTAACAAAATGTGCCCACACGGCTTTCGAAGCCGGTTTACCAGATTATAAGTCAACCGCTGAACCATCTGAGTTATATCGACATGCTATAATTCCCAGTGCAGGGAAGCATTACCTTATAAGTAGTTATATAAGTACACTCAGGGAATACAATTTCATCATAGTTATGCAATTGTTTCATAAATCGTTTGTCATCCGTTATTCATCATATATATGAAGTTTTCATTAATAGGATAATAAGTTCCATAAAAATTTATGACAAATGTTTCATAAACCTTCTTCATAACATAAAAAAGTTTCATAAACTTTACGAAAATATCTATAGCTTTTTATTAAAATTTAGAAAATATCATTTGCAACTTAGACTTTTTAAAACTCAAAAGCGACCAGAAATTATTTAAAATTCTGCAACAACAGTTATATTAGTTTTTTGTTTTTATATACATCGAGATTATTTTTATGTTATTTTCAATTTATAACGAGCTTTCAACCTCCGTATATTTACAAAAATAAAGCAAATCAAACATATTAGCTAGGTTGATACTAGTATTTCGATCTGGCTAAAGATCTCATCAGAACCCGAAGTTTTAGAAAAGCTAGAGCCTATATAATAGGCAGAACTTTAACAAAAAACCTATTAATAATCAATTTTGCTTCATTCTTGTCTTCTAAGTAATCAACCACGTGGTTAGGTCTGTTTCCTAACAAGCATCATGACGTTACTAAACTTTGAAGACCAAAAATGTTCTATTTATATAAAAATTTTTAGTGTGGACTCTGGCTCAAATAATATTTTTTACAGTTATATTAGTTTTTTGTTTTCATATACATCGAGATTATTTTTATGTTATTTTCAATTTATAACGAGCTTTCAACCTCCGTATATTTACAAAAATAAAGCAAATCAAACATATTAGCTAGGTTGATACTAGTATTTCGATCTGGCTAAAGATCTCATCAGAACCCGAAGTTTTAGAAAAGCTAGAGCCTATATAATAGGCAGAACTTTAACAAAAAACCTATTAATAATCAATTTTGCTCCATTCTTGTCTTGTTAGTAATCAACCACGTGGTTAGGTCTTTTCCTAACAAGCATCATGACGTTACTAAACTTTGAAGACCAAAAATGTTCTATTTATATAAAAAATGTTTAGTGTGTACTCTGGCTCAAGTAATATTTTTATTTAAATATTATTTGAAGTGTTCTTAATTTTAAATAGATTTTTTTAATTATATCGAATACAAAATGTTTCATAAAATGTATGACAAATTTAATAAAAATTTTTTAAATTTTTCATTAATTATTCATCATATTTATGAAGTTTTCATAACTATGATGAAGCTTTTTCCCTGCGTGTACATAAGGTAATGGCAAGTACTTACAATTATCATTACAAAAGTCATTTCTTTTATATGGAGATATCGTATTAAACAGCTTAGGAAAAATCAAAATATATGCTTACTAGTATTAACAAAAATAATAAGTCTAAAATAAATTTTAAAAAAATATAAAATTTAATAAAAAATATTTTTGTTATTGAAAAATTGTTTTTTTTTTAATAAAATGTGCCCACACGGAATTCGAACACGAGATTATAGGTTGTCTGTCAAGCGCTCTGCCATCTGAGCTGTATCGACATGTTATACGAAATAAATAAAAACATATATGCCTTGCTTGCACAAAATGTCATTACTTTCCAGCTTACAAAATATCAAAAATAAGCAGTTAGATATATACTTACCAGAAGTGGAAAAATAATGAGTTTAAAAAAGATTTTTTTAAATTTTTTTAGATCATTACTCTATATTTAAAATAATGATAAAAATGAATACTCATTGGTAACACATTCTTTTTTGTACTAAATTCTTAAACTAGTATTAGTAAGTCCTTGTTATTTGTAATATATATTATGTCCTGTGATTCCTATTGGGAACAAAGGGCCACAATTGGTTATATATATTTGTTGTGGTTTCATTAATAATTTTAATTTCGGTCAAAGCGACTGATTGGGCCACCTTGACCGATCCTAGTGTTGGGGCTGCCAACAACCTCTAGTCAGGTTAGCCAAAAGACGGCTAAGTTAAAGTAATGCAAAGAGTAAAATGATGTCATTAGTGGTAGTAAGAAAAGTAATGACATGTCATTACAGTTTTTACACTGGGTAGTTTCCTCAGATTTTTTTTTTTTTTTTCTTATTTTCCTTTCTTTTCCACTATCAAATTTAAGTCCTTTTTTATTAAAACTATGAGTTTATTGCTGCTGTTGCTTTTTAATCGTCAACGCCCATAGGGCTTTAACCATTAACTAACAAAATAAATATGAACAAATAATAGTGCGGGTTGTACAACAAACTGACTCTTAAGTCTGTTAACTACGTTTACCATAAAAAAAACAGGGACCGTAATTATTATTTCTTTTATAACAAATGCCAGATGCTAAAATTATGTTTAATTTTTATTTTTTGTGTGAAAATAGAAGTTATTTGACTTAAATTTGGTATTTCTGAAATTTTAAATGTTATATTTGGAATTGCAAATAGTACTTTTTGAATTTAAAATATTTTTTTTTTTTACTTTTAATAATTGTTTGAGTTTTATTTTTTTTTTTGAGTACAAATAAAATTAATTTTTAATTTTTTTTTTTTTTTGTTTTTGTTTTTAGCAAAAATGAAAGCAATTTCTTACAATGGTTCAATAAAGCTTATATTTATCGGCAGTCTTTTTACTTGTATGCGTTTGATATGAGCTTGTTAAAATTTTTCTTTAGCTAAAAAAAAAAAAATTTTAAAAAAATTTAATTTTGCTCGAAAAATAAGAAAAAAGTCAGAAAAAAACATTTATTTTTGCCCAAAAAAACAAAAGTCGAGAAATAAAAATAAGTAATGGAAAAATAAAAGTAAAGAAATAACTTTTTTTATTTTATTAGTGACGTTTATTTTTTTTAACAAAATAAAATCTTTTATTTTTTTTTTTTTTTTAATGAGTTAAAAAAAATTTTAAATTATGACTTTTAAAAAATAAATTTTCTTTTAGCTTTTTGTTTCAAATTTAAAAATAACTATTATTTCCGGTCCCTGAAATAAACAAATTTTGTAAACAAAAAAATTGTGTCTTTTTATATATTTGGTGTTTTATTTAAATATTTATTGTTCGTACGTAACAATTTAAATTGCTCTATTTTTTAGTTTTATTATTTAAATAATTGATTAAAAAAAAAAGTTGTTTGTTCATTTGGGTGCAATTAAGAAAATTGTTCGTTATTTAAATTTCAAATGCAAAGTCCTAATAAATTAAACTATATAACTTTAAGCACAAACCACGAGAAACTTTATTTTAATTAATAACACTGGTCTACAAGGATTTTGAACCAACTTCTTTCGAAAATGTTTAAAAGTAAATTTAGCTTCTTAAGAACGCAAAAAATTTAAATTTTGAGCTATAGGGATGAACTGTGGGCCAGCATCGCCATATATTCGTCAAAAGTACTTGCAGGTAGATCAAAAATGTAAATATATTTTTGGAACATACACTCATAGAAATAAAGCAATAAAAAAAAGCAGAAAAAGCTGCTAAAAATTGGTTAAAAGTAACGTTGCAGAAAAAACTTCTAAAATGGTCAGATTTTCTTTTCAAAATATTAATAAAATAAGAACAACTGAAATAAAACTGGTAACTTTACAAGATTTTAGTAATATTCGCGCTGAGTTTTAGCTAATTAAAATTAGTAATTTACTCTGCTAAAATTAGCAAAAACTTTTACTAACAATTTGTGGACTAAAAACAGCAAACAAAATCAGTAATATATTTATATTATATGTTGCTGAAATCAACAGAAATCTTTACCAAAAAAATTGTAGATTACTGATTCCAGAAGTGAATATTTTCTTTAGCATTAAAAAAAACAAGTTTGATATAATTTTTAATAAAAAAAAAATGTGTTTTTTTTCGACCTTTAATTGTGCAATGAAAATAAAAATTATTCAAGTTCGAGGCCATACTCTATATTTCTTTATTAGGATATTGTCCTATCAAATAATCTAGAGTTTTTGTTTTTAAATTTTTTAGTTGACCACTTTCATGAATGTGTAAATATATCTATTTCGGAAATTTTCTAGGTTCCCATGATCAGAACACGTTTTGAAAAAAACATGCAAAACATCAACCATTTATATAAACTAGTTTTCTCACTAAACGATAACTAATATGAGCTCGAAGTTAAAGATTATCACCATTGATCAACAAATAAATTGAAAACTTGTTTTTTTGTATGTAAGGTCTACCTTTGGTAGATATTCAATACACGGTATTTATTCATAGAACCTAAAAAAAAAATTAAATATTAATTTTTTTGTGATCATTTTTGTGATCACTTTCGTGTACTATTATTAAGCCATTTTTGCAGATTTTAGCAGATTAGTTTATTACTTGCAATTAACTAAAAGTTAGCGCAAATATAACTAAATATTTTTAGATTTACAAATTTATTTCTGTTAGTGTAGAAATGTTACAAATGTATAAAAAAAACTTTAAGAAATATTTCTTGAGCCAGAGTAAAACTAAAAATGGGCTCTATGAAACAAGACCCCAATGAAATAAGTCCACAAACCAAAAATGAAATAACGCCCCATTTTTGGAAGTTTATTTCATTATGAAGCAATACCCCAAAAAAAAAAATTAAATAAATCCCCAACCAAATGAACGAAACCCCAAAATAAAATGAAATAACGCCGCAATTTTGAGGCTTTATTTCATAATGCAGTAAAGCCCCATTCGAAAATGAAATAAGGCACCAATTAAAAAAAATAAATAAAAAATAAAAATAATACATAGTAAAAGATTAATAATATTTAGTATATCAATACAGTTTTTTTTATATTTTTTAGTAGTATATCACAAAATAACACTAAATTTATTAATCGTATCATCGCACGCAGAAAAAAACTTTATTTCGCGCAGAAAAAACTTTATTAAGAGCGGCCGAAGGCCGCCACACAGAAAAACTTGTTTTTACAAATTACTTGATGTCTTAAAAATATAAGATTTCATTGGATTCGACATCTGATTTGAAAAACAAGTTCTTCTGGGTGGCGGCCTTCGGCCGGTCTTAGGGGTTTTTTTCCTCCGTAGAACGCGGCAGGCGGCTTGGCGAAATAAAGTTTTTTTCTGCGTGCGACATAAAAGAAACTTCAAAATTACTACACGGTATAATCTCACTTACTAATAGCAAATAACTATTTACATTATTAACTTGATAATTCATGCAGTAATTATAACGGTTATTTGCTTATATTACTTAAAAATTTTGATTTTTAAGAAAATGAAATAACACCCCAAAAATATTATTTGGGGACTTATTTCATTTTTCATATTGGGGTCTTATTTCATTATGAAATAAAGCAACAAAAAATGAAACAAGACCCCAATTTTTTTTAATTAGAAATTATTTCATTTTTGGTTTGGGGACTTATTTCATTGGGGTCTTATTTCATAGAGCCCTAAAAATGTTTATAAAAATAGAATATTCTAGACCTTCAAAGCGGAGCTGCCAACCCAAGTTGTTAAAAATCGTCCATGTTTGTGGAAATATCGTCAATTTCGTCATTTTGAGAATGAGAAATCGTCCAAAATCTCCTTATATTTCACAAAAACAAAGGGGAATGTTTACTAAAAACTTCATTTTAATCACCTTATTTGTAATTATTTCATCATTTTGATGTCCTTCATTATTAGCTTCTTTACAAACGCCTCCGAGTCTTAAGAACTGCAGAATTAAAACCATTGCGGAATTGAATTTCAATATCATCGACATATTTTAAAATCTGCAAAATTCCATAACAAAATTTTAAGTTTTTCGATATTTGTTTTTACAATATTTGGCCCTACAAAACCAATGGCATTCAAGAAAAGTATTGGTTTAGCTACCCAGCAAAATTTTTTAGAAGATATTACTTTTAAACCTGTTCTATAACAGTTTCTGTTACTACCGGTTCTAGAAGAGGTTCTTGGGAGTCAAAATGTAAGGTGTCACTGTCCCAGAACCAGTTCTATAACTGGTTCTAGAACAGGTTCTAAAGCAACCTGTACTTGTTTGAAAGTAAAGAACCAATTGCAAATGGAACAAACTCCATATAAAAAGAATCGGTTGCAGAACAGAAAGTAGAACCTGTTACAATACATTATAAGTTGTTCTGCTACCTGTGATTTGGAATTAACTATTTTACTGGGTATAATAATCAAAAAAATTAAAATACTTTTTTTATCAGTGATTTTAAGGGTAAATCATTTCAATAACTTAAAAAAATAACATTTTTGGATTTAACTTTAAATATTTGGATTTGACTTCGTAGTTTTTTAAATAAAATTGAAATAAGTCTTTCACAATGATGAAGCTACTTGATCTTTCAATCGCTAAATAAATACTTTTTGATCGACTTGAGATCAGTTTATCACATTTTAGCAAATGAAAGCAAACTTGATAAAATTTTGTCTATAAAATTCAGAAAAAAACATTGAAAAATTCGATGAAATTTTGCAAATTTTTAAAAATCGTCATTTTGCATGCAACGATTTTAGTAAAATTGTCAATCGTCAAATTATCATATTTTACTTCAAAAATCGTTAAAATAAAGACAATTCGTCAAAGTTAGCAGCAATGCTTCAAAGTTTAGTAACGTCATGATGCTTGTTAGGAAACGACCCTAGATACGTGTTTGATTGATAAGAAGACAAAAATGGAGAAAAATTGATGATTAACAGATTTTTTGTTAAAGCTCTGCGTATTCTGGAGACTCCAGCTTTTTTTTTTAAACATTGGATTCTGATGAGTACTTTAATCAGATCGAAATACTAGTATCAACCTAGCTAATATGTTTATTTTTTTAATATAACGGAGGCTGAAGGCTCGTTACAGATTAAAAGTAACATAAAAATAATCTCGATTTATATAAACACAAAAAACATAGAATACTGAAAAAAATATTACTTGAGCTAGAGTAAAATTAAAAATGTTAACATAAAAAGAATAAAATTACTAACAATTGTAGTAAAAATTAACCACATATATTAGTAAAAAAATAAACAAACATTTATTTTTTTTACATTTTTCTAAATAACAAAACACGACTGTAAAAAATGAATGTAAAATCATAAAACAGTCATATGATGTGGCTTGTTTTATTAAATGAACTACAATGTTAGTAAAAAAATGTATTTGTTCTAAAAATTACTTACATTTACATTAAAAATAAAGAAACTCTATTACAACCCAAACAACAATAAAATTTTAAATCAGAAGTTCCCTGAGTTTAAATTAAAATCAGGGCGTTTTTTCAGCGTTTATTAATGAATGGTATCTTCCTAAAAATGGACGGCCATCATTTTTAGACTTAAGTTTAGACAAATAATTGATAAATAAGGTAATGTCAAAAAAGATTTTAATGTCTTTCAGTTACAATACACTCAAAAAATAGCTTGAGTCAATGCAAACTTAAAATTTAAATATATTTTTATTTTGGCCTAACCTATTAACACGGATTATACAACTAAAGTCTACTCCTCAAAATTAAGTTTAGTTTTCCGGGAATTTGGGTGTGTCATTTTCACATACTTACTGTGTAATTTGAGCATGATCCCATATATTCCCTCTCCTAACCAGTTATGCAGGAATTAAAAACAAACTTTTTAAGAGCTCATATTAATATTCAGCATTTTATTGGAATATACCTTAACAGAGCCCTTAAATTTAATATTAATTAAATTATTCAGCTTAACGCAAAACGAAAAATCAAAAGAAAATTTAAAATTAAATGAAATATTCATATTAAAAAATATTTGAAAACGAAAATAATTCATTCGGTAATAGAAGCGTACAAAAATCAATAAGTAAAGAGTAATAAAATACTGAAAAAAAAATTTTAAATGGTGATATTTAACTCGGATATCATAAATATAATTTTTTATATATAATAACAAATAATAAAAGTTATTTTTTTTTATATGTAAAAAATAAATATGTATTTTCTTTATATTTTTGTGCAAGAACAATATAAATATTAAGTTTTTAATTTATCTAACTAAAAATATTTTAAAAAATAATTTCACTCGAGAAAAAATTATTAATCAACCCGATCAATATTCGAATCCTTGAGTTTACAAAAAGGATTTAAATAAAAAGATATAAAAAAATTAATATATGAGATGCAACACTACTCCCATCAAGTAGCAGCTGTTAATAGACTACTGTCACATTTTGAGCAAATTCCGTCATTTACTTTGCGTTTAACAGCTGTTCCAAACATACAACCTCGTGGATTTTTTTAAAAATGGAAAAAGTGAACTTTTAGTGCCCATTAAACATTATTTTTGTCAAAAAAAAAACCGTCAATCAAACCAAGAAAAGCTTGATAAATACTATGGGGACTCTGCATTATCGATTTCAATGTTAAAAAAGTAGTTTATTGACTTTCGTTGTGGTCGCACAAGTACAAATGACGCAAGTACGATTTAACGAGGACTTAAAAAAAAAACGACCCCATATGCACACGTGTGTAGTCCCAATGGAAAAATTCCATGAATTGGGCTACGAATTGGTACCTCAGCCATATTCTCCAGATTTAGCCCCCAGTCACTAGTTCCTATTTCCAAACCTAATGAAGTGGCTCGGTGGAAAGAGATTTAGCTCCAACGATGAAATTATTGATCAAACGAATGCCTATCTTATGGACCTCGAAAAATCCTATTTTTTGGAAGCGATACAAAAATTGGAGAAACGTTGGACTAAGTGTATTGAGCTAAAAGGAGATTATGTTGAAAAATAAATATAGTATGAAATCATAAAAAGCTATCAACTTCACCGGGCATTGAACACATGACCTCGAGTTTCATGATTAACGCGTTTACCCACTTCGCTGCTCCCGCTCTTGGATTTGAGAGGTAAATATGTCTTTATGATGTACGGATGGAAACTTTTTTCAAACTGTGATTCCGTTAGCAAAAAAAGCTAAATGTTACATATAACAACATTGCCAGATATGTTTTTGAACTCAAACAATTTGCCGGAATTTCACACTTCTAGAAAAAAGATATATAACTCATCTTTTGATAATTTACTAAAATGTCGTTCTCTAATATTCGTTGCCGGGTAAACATTTCAATATGGAGTCTAATATAATTAGATCTCAATTGATAAGTTCGCATATATAAACACATAGAAATTTATCAGAAAAATGGTTCATCCACATGTATCTAATTATATCAAATTAGATATAATATGATACAATTTTATCCGAGATTTTTTCATAATCCGGACATTAAATTGTATATAGTTAGATATGAATATATCTGATTTTATAAAATTTAAGCCGATAGTAGATCGGTTTTTTGTAATTATAAGTTATGCTTATTTAAGTTAAAAATCCAAATTTCTGGAAATCGACAATTTAAAGACACACATTTTTTTTTAAATGAAACATAACTAAATTTTTAAAAAGTAACAAGAAAAAACAGCTTATACTGTATTATAACAGGTTCTAATTTCTGTTCTGCAACTGGTTTGTCCTATTTTCAATAGGTTCTTTACCTTCAAACAAGAACATGTTGCTTTAGATCCGGTTCTAAAACCGGTTATAGAACTGATTCTAGGACAGTGACACCTTACAGTTCGACTCCCAGGAACATGTTCTAAAACCGGTTCCATGTAACCGGTGGTAAAAGAAGTTGTTCTAGAACAGATTCAAAGGTAATCTGTTCTAAAAAATGTTGCTGGGTATATAATTCAGTGGGTTTGTCTTATAAAATGTACCAATTTTTATTTTTTTAAATTAATTAAAAGAAATCACTTGAAAATGATTTCATTATAAAATTAATATGGCTATATATGAAGCCATATGTAATAAAAACTTAAATTGCAGCTAACTTAATTTAATATTGAACTTTCAGTATGAAATAATATATAGTTTAATAAGACTTAGCATGAGACCACATATAATCATATCGATCACTACATATATTTGGATTATTATTATTTTGCTTATATATGGAGTAAGATTTGTAGACATATAATTATATCAACAACCATATAAAAATATTTCTTAACAAAAATTATCTGATGTATTTGTACGTAATGATATAAGCTGTAGTGTGACTCCATTCAAAGTCAGATTTGACTTAGTTATATTATATATAACTAGATGCAACTATGACTATATATATACACTCTAAAAAATGTTTGTAATTTCACTACTATAAAATATGTATAATTGTATGTAACAATACGCAAAATGACTAGATTCAGACATCAAATGTGTAAAATTTTTATGTACACATTTTTATGTACAAAAATACGCATATAATGTACTTATAAGCATTTTTGTTATTCCAATTACACATTTAGTGTGTATAATTATTCTTTTAAAATATTTATAAAAAAACAGAAAATATATAAAAAAAATAATAAAAAAAAATATTAAAAGTACAAAGAGGGCTACAAAACTGTGCATAGAGAAGCTGATTTACTTTCTAAACTTGGGGACTTGCCCAACCACCAAGAAAACATAAGAGATCACGATATATCTGTGCATCTAATTTCTAAATCAATACATAATAAGAAGAAAGATGTGCGGACCAAAAATTATATAGCTAAAACACTATCAAAATATAACTTTAACGCTAAACAATTGTAATTATTTTAATATTAATTTGCTTTCTGGGTATGCCAATTCTGCGATGCAGAAGAATGTATGCGACTGATTTTTGACAGTAATTTAATATAAAAATAATTTCCAAATCAAATTGCTTTGTTCCAATAGATTAAAAACCCTCTTATGTTTTGTTCACTAAGTCTACAAGTGTTTTGTAAAGAAGAACGTTCTCAGAATATAAGAACTTTAAAAACATTTGGTTTTTCAGGAATTTTTCCACTAAAACCCCCCCCCTCATTCTCTGAGGGAATTTCCTCTAGAAAACCCTTCTGAAATATAGAAAAACTCTTAAATCTTAAATACTTTTTTCTTTTAAAAAGTCCTCAGAGTCTAATGATTTTCTGCAGATTTTTTTCTTTTGTTATAGGAAATATTCATTAAAATTTAGTTAATTTAGAAAAGGTCTTCAGAATGTACGAGTTTTATAAAAGAAGTTCACATACATGAAGTACTTTAATTCCGATTATGAGGAACACGATTTCTTTTTACAAAAAACCTAAATATTTTGCGAACTTTTTCTCATAAAAACACAGTATTACAGTATCGAGGGTATGAAATTTTAGTTAGGTATGTTACATTAAGTCGGAAAGGTTAATTTGTCTAGTTCCTCCTTATTTTTAAGGTTTTAGAAAAATACACACACAAATAGGACAAATTCAAAAGAGTGCATATGCTAAAAATTGAAAAAACTTTGTCTTGAGTTACATAACATTTATTTTAATAGATATGCCACTCGCATCCCACTAAGCGTACAAAAAGCTCTTAAAGGAAAAGATTTAAAAAAAAAAAATTACGCAGATTATAGTGCGTAAAAAGTTACCTACTATAAACAGGGTAAATTTAAATAAAAATTTATTGGAGTGTATAAGACTTAACTTTTTTACATTAAATAGAGGAAACAAGATTATCACAATTCGTCATCGAAGTCAGCTATAAACAAGTGGAAGCATTAAAGTCCGATGTGCCAAATTTGGTATTAAAAAGATTAAATTCGGCTGTGCCGAATTTTTGGATACCCTCCATCTCGGTGTTTTCATAAACCAGGGAAAGTGCAAACAATATTAATATCTATATTCTTTGTAAAAATAACAAAAATAATGTTGTTTTTATAAGTAAAACAAAATATGACAGATTGATTTGGGATGTTTCAGAAAAAAAAATGTAATTAAAGTTTACTAAAATGAATCTGAAATTGTGCATGCTTATAACAGTGGGTCTTCAAAGGTGAAATGGTTATTCTGATTACCTAAAGAAGAACGTGTCGTGATAAATAGATATATTATTAAAGTTCCCTTATGATTTAAAAAAAACTATTGTAAAATTCGCCTGTTGTTTTTTTTATATAAAATAATCGTCTCTTTGCCTATATAATAATGAAAGAAATAAGGATTATTAAAATATATTTTTGGATCGTTAAAGGAGATGCATCAAAACAGTTTCGTATAATCCGAATTTTAGATAAATTTAAGGGCACAAAAATACGCTTGCGGAGACATACATAATGAAATAATTATGAAATACCAGTTTACATTACAACACATGTGTTTATACTATACATCACATAAGTAAAACGGAAAGTGTGATAAAATTAAGTTTGTCAAAAATTATAACAGAAAATCGTTCGAGTGTTTAGGGTGTTTTCGAGACACAAAAAATTAAAGAAACTGGTATTTCAAATTATTGTTTTTCAGCTCAGTTGCTTGTGCAATTCTCGTTTACGACTCCTAGAATAAGAACCCTAAGAAATTTTCCCAAAATTCGATTGGTTTTTACACATCAATACTTTAATTTAGATTATTTTTGTATGTATCAAATAAAAATTGGGGTTTTTAAGGAAAAAATGCATATAATCAAAAGATTTTAAGATAAAGTATGCACCTTATATGTCTTAAATAAAAAAGTTCTGAAAGTGAATGTGCTTTAAATTTAATGGGGTTTTTAATAAATATAATAAGAGTGTAAGAGTTTCCTTGCCAATTTATTAAATGTTGAGAATGAGAATAAGTAAAAATAGTGTACGAAAAAAAGTTATGAATTTACATTGTTGAATTCGGGGATTTTGTTTCTGGATATTTTTTTGATCTGATAACGATTAAAGTGACTGGCAACTCTGGTTAATGCAGTCAAATAAATAAAGAATTTATAACTCAACTATTTTGTTCACACTTTTTTCTAATTAGTGATTTTTTGATTTGTTGGGGTTACCGAAAAAGGGTATCTGGCAAGCCTGGTATCTGGAAAACAAAAGAACACTTTATAAATTTGCTTAAAAATGTTTCGAGGTCTTCTCACATTTGCACTCATAACCAGTGCTGCCAGATTTCAGAAAAAATCGTCATCATTATTGAAAAATCGTCAAAATAAAATATATTTGTTAGAAGAGGAATAAAGTTTTAATAAAAAATAAAATACATTGACATTTCAAATTTTAACGTGTTATCGTTGTAATATAACACGATTTTTGACACTTCTCTTTGGATAAACTACCAAAATCATTATATTTTATAACGATATTCATATTTATAAAATGTTGAAAGATCAAATAAATACAACAAATTTTACCACTTTTACTATTAATCACTTATATCTACAAAATTCTCTGAACAACATTTCAGTAGCACAACTTTTAAAATCTTAAATGCTTATACAACATTTGGAAATTCTTTAACAATAAGTCCGTTCGATTATTTTTCCAGTAAAGTTCAGTAATAATTACTCAGTAACAAAACTACAAAGAGTAAGACAAACTTACAAAAAAGTAAACGAACGGAAAATGTGAAGGAATTATTAAATTAGATAAAACAGCTCGTTTTAAATATTTAAAAAAAATCAACTGGTCATTATGAAAAAGATAAAAATTAATTAAAATTAAATGTTTTTTAACTTCTTCCATAGTTAATTATTTAATATTTTTAATTTAAATCCATAAACAATTATAATTTAATTTAATATTTGCTTTTGTTTACTTACAATATAAGCATATTTTTTCAATCATATTTTTTTTTCTTCTCACAAATTTTTACTGGCAAAAATGTATCCAGTAAAAACTTGTAAGTTATAAATGTAAATACCCAGTTTTTACTGAGTATTTGTCTAAACGAACAACGTTCAGAAAACACTTGTACAAATTTTTGTGTTATCGAACAATCTTAATGTTATATTTTTTAATTATTAAATTTTGACACTTTATATTATTAGGCCTGTTTTTTAAGCACCGGATTTATTTTTGGATTTATTTTGTTTCATTTAAAGTCTTTCAACATGAAATATATTCGGGTTAGAGATCTGTTTGTTTCGCAAAAAAAGTCCATGCATTGTTTTTTAGCATGAACATTTTTTCATATTTATTTAAATCTAACTCCAATTAAATTTTATAAAAATTTAAAAAAATGATCTAAACATATAAACACAGAAACTAAATTAAGCTAAACCCGTAATGAATTTATAAAAAAATAAATGCGGTTTGGATTAAGTTTTATTCAATTCTAGCATTTGAATTTTTGCAAAATTGTATTTCACATCATATTAGCAAATAAAGGATAGCTTTCGATAAAAAAACAATGTTTTTTTTTTAATTTTAACGAAATAATATAAATTTAATAAAAGATCCGGAGATTTTATGAGAATGATAAATAAGTAGATCTTGCTGACATATTAAATTATTGTCAAAAAATCGTCATTTTGGAAGCAAAAGTCGTCAAATAGTCATTTAGTTATTTTGGGTCTTAAATATCATCAAAATGACGACAAATCGTCAAACCTGGCAACACTGCATGCCATTGCTACTAAACATAAATACATACATACTGTATTATAAAACAAAACAAAAAAACAACAACAATATTTTGTGGGTTTTTTTTTTGTTATTAAGTGTTGATCATGACCATGGATGGTAACCGATTCTATGTGGTTATTGGTCCCGTTAACGCTATCTTCTTTTATTTCGGTAACGGTATTTTAGGGGTAAAGATACTTCAGTAATTTCGGTAACGGGATTTTAGCGTTAACGGTATTTTGTTTATTTCGCTAACGGTATTTTAGCGGTAACGTTATTTTAGATATTTCGGTAACTTTATTTTAGGGAAAAATATTTTTCAATTATTTTGGTAACGGTATTTTAAGGGTAACGTTATTTTAGTTATTCAGTTAATGTTAATGCACACCACAATTTTTAGCCCCATTATGCCCGAGTTTTAATGACTGGCTAGTTTATGATCATACTTTGGGAAAATATATCTATTTACAGAAGTTTTTTTTTCAGATATTGTTAGATTATTTCGGTAACGGTAATTTTAAGGTATCGATATTTTAATTATATCGGTAACGGTATTTTACGGATAACGGTATTTCAATTATATCGGTAATAATATTTTAGTTATAACGATAGTCAGTTGAATCTTTAACGGTATTTCAGCGATATTGACAGCCATCCCTGATTGCGTATATTCTTGTGTATAAGCATTGAATGTACGTATGTATGATGAAATAAATAGAATAATTTAAAATTTGCTTCCAAATTTTTAGAGGTCTTCCCACATTATCACTCATAACTTTTAAAGGCGTTAACCGATTTTGATCATTTTCACTAGAAAACTGCTCATGATATCAACAAACAATTTGACTAAAAATTAGCAACACCTCTTCTGTATTGGCGGAGTATTTTGAGTTAACACAGACAGACGGACATGGCTATATCGACTTCTCTATTCATGCTGATCAAGAATATATATAGTTTATGGGGTCCCAGATTTTTTTTAAAAGAATTACAAACATTTGACAAAGTGATATATACCCTCCTGCACTATGGGATGGAGGGTATAAAAAAATATTTTCTTGCTCTTTGGAACAACTTGACACCCAAGATTCAAACAACAAGCAATACATTGCATTTTAAATGAGATATTTTTAACCTTTTTGTTAAATTGAATTCATTATTTTTTTGTTTAATTTTTTAAATTTTTTAATATTTTATTATTGTACAATAATACAATATAGTATATGTATTTGTAACTACATTGAAATATTCAAATATTTTAATTTTTTTCATATCTTTATATTATACCTTTTGTTATAATAATTTGTTAGTCTCCATTTAAATTATGTATTTTGTTTTTCCTAAACTCATTTGTAACTTATTTGTACACTTAAACTACCTCATATAACAAACTTAAATCCGTTCGAGTGCATCAATTTGAGCAGCGGCCGCTGAAGTATAAATGCCTAAAGTTAAAAAATTAAAAAAAAATTGTTGAAATTACTATTTTTGGTAAATTTTAAAAGTTTCTAAAGAAATGCATAACAATCATTAGTGCCTAAAGTACTGCGTTTAGAATTGCAATTTATCTCGTAAGTGTAAAGAGATAAACGCTGTGGTGCAAAAGTTAGCCAATGTTTGCAAACTAAAACGCAATATGTATTTATTCTCTAAATCTTTTTTGAAAAATTAACTGCATTAGGTATCATAAAGGTCCAACATTTTGGCCTCCCCATATATCGTCTACAATCTCAAATTATATAGGAAAAGGTCATTGCCTAACTTTTGCACAAAGACTTTGATTAACTAAAAATCCAACTTTTGTTCCAGAACTAAGAACTTTATTTTACGGTTATATTAGTTTTTTTTTTGTTTTTGTATACATCGAGATTATTTTTATGTTATTTTTAATTTATAACGAGCTTTCAACCTCCGTATATTTACAAAAAATAATGCAAATCAAACATATTAGCTACACTGATAGAAATTTGTGCGTAGTGTTAATGAATTCATTCATTAATCCAATGAATTTTTTCATAAAAAAGTCCCCAAAGAAACATTTAATTGAGTCCATGAAAGGTGTTTCATTAAATCAATTTTAATGACGCAATGAAAATTTCATAAAGTATATGAAATTTTTTTCATTAATTCTACCCTAATCGTTATGAAAGTTTCATGTGTTTAATGAATAAAATTCGTAGTTTGTACGAAATATTTTCGTTGATATTTAATAATTTGCACTTTTTATGATTATTTTAGCATAGCATTTGGTGGTTATTGAGAAATTATCATTCGTTGATATTATTTATAAGGTCTGGTCTTTATAGGATCTATAAAATATTTTTATAAAAAAGTTAGAAAAGCTTGAAAGTAAACATCACACCGATGGCAGATTTTTATTAAACTCAGCCTGATTCAGCAAATTTTCGTTAACATGCATTAAAATATTAAAAGCTGAACTAAAAAAACCAATTTTAATTTATTTCTGTTTTCCTTTACATTCAATCTCTCTTTAGATTTTTTATAATTTGTGTTAAAAGATGACATATTTTCTTAAATGTCAGTACAAAATATGTAATTTTTTATCGATCTGGCTTGGTATTCTGTAGAACGATCGACGATTATAGTCCACTTTTTGTATTTAAATTACGACCATATTGGATAAAAATGTTAAATATTGTTAACAATGCTGTTAAAAACAAAAATTTATTATCGTTTAGCATAACGTTTTTGTGTAACATCGTCAAAACGATAACAGTTTAGGTCTCGTTTTGAACAAAACTATATCGTTTTTCTTACAGAATCTGTTCCCTGGAATTTAGTGACCAACTATTCAAGTTCGTCAAAAACTGTTAGCTCTAGTCAAACTTAATAAAAAAAAATTTATTTATATCAAAGTTTTGGTTAATTATGTTTAAAAGAAAATTTTCAGTTTTTTTTTTTTCAAAATGATAGTACAAAAAAACTTTGAAAATGTTTCGTTGATTTTTATTCTTTCCCAGTATTTGCTGGCTGTTTCCCGCGTGGGTGGTGATGATGAATTAATAATTCTTTTCAAATTTGGTAATTCCCTTCTTTTGCTAACCAAAAGCCTCCTCTACGCTATGGTGGTTTAACTATTTTGATGTTTAAGGGTTTTTCCTTTTGTATGTGTTTTACCTTTTTCTTATATTCTTCTATTGAAATTGGTTTAGGACCAATATTGTCAATTTCTTTTCCCATTACAGGGTAAACTTAAAAAAAAAAAATTATTGTATTAATTGTATTGTATTGAACATGGGCGAAGTCGCCTCCGTTCGGTCAGGTGCTCATCTAGGAGCGCACTGTTTTCATCATCTTTTTTTTTCTGTAAATTTCACAATTTAATTTTCTTAAAAATTAAGTGTTTTTTTTCGATGTTCTTATGGCAGCTACAACTGTCCTTTATTTGGATGTCCTCTGGGATGTCCCTTGGGATGTCCTTGGGATGAACTGAGTGTTCTTCTTTATTCCTGACTCGTTCATTGGCCGCACGGTCCTTCTAATCCCGGCGTGGATTAGGAATTCCAAGTTGTTTATTTTACAATTGCTCTCTCTTGGAGCTTGTAAATGTCCGCAGGATCGCCATGTAATACTTTATGAAGGCGGGTTCGCCATGTAAATAAATTATGGGGCGAGTTTGATTGTTAATACAAGATTGTCCCTTTATTGAAAAATTCATTTGCTTTTATAACCAAGCTTAGTCTAAATTTGAGTAACTTTCTAAAGTCACTTGATAACTTAAAATCAGTTTACAAAACTTATAGTTACAATTGTTTCTATACATGTTACATGCATCTGTGATCAGAGATTCAAGAATTCAATAGAATTTAATATTGAGTAAATAATTTTTCTCAATACAAAGTCCAAACAATTGGCTGTTGCTATATTTGAATTTGTTAAACTAATTATAAAACATTGAACTCATAAGTGGGGTCATGTTCATAGTTCTTATATATCAACAATAATGCAACAACCGAAATGTGACTGACTATTTTGTTACTGAGTAAATCACTGACCTGCACAACAATAATGTGCATTGCTTGGGTAATACAAATGTATGTCACATGTTTATTATATATTTACTACAAATTTTTTTTTTTGAAATTATGTTAATGAAAAAAATACCAGTATTAATGAGTTTTCATTTAGTTAATGAAATTTTTCATTAAACCGATGAATCGATTTTAATGAAATCGTTTCATTAACACTATGAAGGAAAATTCTATCAGTGTAGGTTGATACCAGTATTTCGATCTGGCTAAAGATCTCATCAGAACCCGAAGTTTTAGAAAAGCTAGAGAAAAGCTATGCAGAACTTGAATAAAAAAACATATTAATCACCAATTTTGCTCCATTCTTGTCTTCTTAGTAATCAAGCACGTGATTAGGGTCTTTTCCTAACAAGCATCATGACATTATTAAACTTTGAAGACCAAAAATGTTCTATTTATATAAAAAAAATTTTGTTATTTAATAAATATATGGTGGGGCAATATATTATTAGCTAAAAAAAACTTACTATATTCCGCAATTTAACTGATCAGGATTATTGTTGAAATCTATATCTTTAAAATGCGTTCTTAGACCAAAATGTACCGAAATATCTTTTAAAAAATAACGAAATGTATGCTAATAATACCAAAACTATTAAAAAATTATCTCAGTTCGTCATTTTTTAGTAAAATAGTTAAAACTTTAAATAGAACACACAATTACCCTTTGGTTAGACTTTTGGAGTTTGAATTTGAACTTTAAGAAAAATCAGCGATAAGATATTTTCCCATGCCAACTGATTTTCAATAATTTTTATACATATTATGATATTTTATGCAATTCCACCCCTACCATATGCAAAAATAGAAATCACAAATTCATTTTTTTTTTTTTTTTTTTTTTTTGCAAAAAGTATTTTTTTTTTATTAATTTTAATGTCTTAAGACTTTTTGCATTAAAACTTGGTATTTTCAAAGTGATGTTTACCAATGTAGTGGCAGGCCAATATGCAAAATGAAAGGTGTCAATGACTTCAGTTTTACCATTAAAATAGGAGTTTACGCATCGTTTTTGGATGTTAATTAAAATTTTTCTAATATAATGAAATTTATATAAACTAATCCATCGTTGCATTTTTCTCAAACTTCAGAGCCAAGTGCTGAAAATCCTTCCAAAATGATAATTATGTGTTCTACTAAAAACAAATAAGGCCCGATTACTGAATGTACAGTTAAAATTTAACAAACAGATAAATTAAAAATTTATATGGGAAACAACAATAAAGTCGCAGTTAGTAGCTAACGGAACATAGTGAAAATGAGGCTATGTCAAATAATTTTTTTATAGAATAAACTTGTACATTTTCACTATTGGAGTTATTAACAATTATAAACAAATATTAGTACACATTTCCCTCTTATTTCAAGAAATTTTGAAATATTATTAGTGTAACGCTTTGTAACACGTTTTTCTAAACTTCAATTTAATTTTTCAACAACGAGCGTAATGGTTTCGGTTCGTTAATAATTAATAATGTACACATTATAAAGTTGCTGACACCAAAGTTGTATTTCCAATAAGTTCAGCGGCTGATGATTTACAGCGTTGTTCACCAAATTTTCCTAAACATGTATTTATTAAAGTTGACCACTGTACATTAGAGCAACTCAACTTGTATGGACGAGAAAAAAGTGATTTTGTTACCCCTCTGAAAATAAAGCTTCATATGTTTTATGATGATTCCCAAAATATTTTGGTTCTAGCGTTGACCATCCGTGAGCTGGACCATTTTTAAAAAAGGTCTTTTCGAATTTTTTTGTACTTTGCTCTAATACTACATAAATAAAATTTAATATCATCGAGAAGAGGTTTTGAATCAGCATCCAATGGTATATAAAACTTGACCACTTGCGACATACTAATTGAAATATTTAACTAAATACATATTTTCGTTTCGGGTTTTCATGCAAATTCTACGTATTTGGAACTAATGTTCTGCTTTTCTAATATTATAAATTTATGGTGCAGCTGTCATTAATAGATAAATATGTTTTTAACTTGGAAATCATCATAAAACATATCAAGCTTTATTATCAGAGGGGTAACAAAATCACTTTTTTTTTGAGTCGCTCTACTGTACATAATATAAAAGCTTTTAAGTATCTTGATACTAAAAAAACTCCATTAAAGTTGACCACTGTACATCATATGAAAGCTTTTAAATACCTTTACACTAAAAAAAAAAATTAAGGAATATTTTGCCTTAAATTGTTGAAATTTATCGAAATTCCTCATACATTTTTAAACTTGAATTTAATTTAAAAATATATTACAGTAAAAAACTTAATGTTTTGCAGATGTTATGTATCGTTTTCAATTTAAGAAATGTATTTGTTTTAAGATTATTTCTTGTACACTAAAAACAAAAAAGTCAGTAAAGTATTAGCAACTTTTCTACCAGGATCCTCCCAGCAAAAACGTTGCTGACTTTACTGACTTTTTTTGTTTAGTGTACTGAAGCATACATCATTATTCATAATATTATTTTTCCATTAACATTTCATACCAACTTTGTTTCTGGGCTCATACATAAATTCCACTTCATTTATGCAATATCCTGACATCTAATAACCAGCAAATATTCCAATCAATTGGCTTTATAATTGTTAATTAAATATGGCTATTGAATATTAAGCTCAACACATAACTATGACAATGCATAACTAGTTAGAAATTCCAAACGAAATACAGCATAAACAGAAGTGTCATAAGCCAATAATGATGATAGTATATGAGTCATTCCATGTCAAACCGAACGATATTTAATGTCACAATATTTGTTTACTATAAAATTTGCCAGACGTATTCTTTAAAAATATTTGACACGTATTTTTTTAAACCAATTCAAATATATTTAAAGGAGTTATTTGTGTTTAAAAGTTCGAAAAAACGCGGTAAATTTTCCGAGGATTTTAATTGTTGATGGCTTTTTTTTAATGGTCATGTTCTGTACTTTTTCTAAATGTTTTTAACACTAGAATAACCTATTTATCTTGAATTTTCTCAGAGATCGTACTATACGTGTTGTTAAAGATGGGGTCTCTCTCATCCGACGATTTTCTTTAACTTTCAGGGGTGCCACAGGGCTCTGTTCTTTCTCCATATATTTTTCTCATATTTCTTAATGCCCGCCTTGGTCGAACTTTCCATCGTATTTACTCCTTTGCAGATGACAGCAACATTTGGCATTCATTTAAATTCGATCGTAAGCAAAATGCAGATTATGAATGACACACTCATTCATTACATTTCGACAATCTCTGAGTGGGGTCGTGCGAACAGGGTTGATTTTAACACTCGCAAGATCCAATGTTGTGTGTTGGCCCAAAAGTCCGTGGATTCAACTGTGTCATCTGTGTATATTGATAGTATCGTTAGTAAGGATTCGGATACTCCTGAAGTTCTGGGCATGATAATACAGCGTGATGTCCGTTACACAGAAAAACTAAAAAGGGGTTCAATTTAAAAATTTATTTTGCGGCAATCATGGCAATTATAATATTAATTTAAACTTTTATTGAAAATTAAAAGGAAAAAAAAGCTATAAATAACTATCTACAAAAAAATTATTATACTCAAAAAAAAAAATTGTGTGAGAGATACGTTGGTATGTGTGTTTTTGTTAATGTTGAGTCTGTTTGTGTGTGTGCTTGCTTTGTTTGTAAACTTCAAATGCATTTGGTATTTTATACTGAAAATTTTCTATTTAAGCATACAGTGTATGAAAAAATAATTTGAGAATTATGTTTAAAATGAAATATGTATTTATAGATTTACAAGTCAATTAAAATATCAATCAATCAATCAATTAAATATTTGTTTAGAAACAAATTTAATTTAATTCAAATCAAATCTTTTATTAGATATTTCAGGTTGATAATTTTTTCTGTGTAGACAGACCACATCATTCAAGTGTCGAAATAAGCTTTCAACTGTCTTGATTTTCTAAATCGGTATAAGAAATACTTTAAGTTGTGTTGAATACAACTCCCATATATGGGCAGATGCTCTAAATTCTATTGTTGGGCTTCTGGATCGTGTGCAACGGCTGTCGTTGATGCTTATCAGCGACAGTAGGGTTTCAAACCCTATTGACTCGTTGGTGCATCGTCGGAATGTGGGTTGTGTAACTTTGTTCTATAGATATTGCCATCGGAAGCCTTCTGCTGAGATAAGTCGACTTATCCCGATGGCCTGGGATTCGTACTACCCGCTTGTCAAGTATATCGCATCCGTTTGTTGTCTAAAGTCCGCCAAATCGCACAACGCATTACAGAGAAAATTCTTTTTTTAGTCGCACTAGTCGTATGTGGGATAATCTCCTTACGGAGGTCTTCTCTGCAACTTACAATGTAACAAAATTTAAGTCAAATGTCTACAAACACTACTCCCTCTTACCTAATCCCCATAAACTATTCTAGTGATATCAACACAATGCAATGCATTAGTAGTGGCATCGTAAACGTAAAAAGAAAATAATTTTTTTTTTGGTTTTATGCCTACTCTGCCCAAAACCAGTTCAAATTACTAATGTTTTTTAAAAATTCGTCAAAAAAACATTTTTCAGCCGATTATTACGGTTAAGCAGTAATATAATCTAGATATCTAGCATTTCAAAACTGCTTTTAAAGAATTTCAAAATGTTGTATTGTTAACGCGATATTTAGAACGGAACGTAAATATGTGCAATTTTTTATGAATTTTTGTTTAATTTTATAGTATAACTTGTATGATTTTTTCTAAATGTATAAAGGGTCCGCCATCTAACGTTTTTTTTCAACTAGTGCTTATTTCGTGAATGGTAACACTTAGCACATGTCTGATTTGAGAGATAATTAGTTTTATCCTTCCGCTGAAGGAAATGGTCCGTATGTTCGTTATCTTGTGAAAAAAGTGAAAGAAACTGGCATCCTCATCGATAAACCAAAGCGTGAAAAGCCAAAAACAGTGCGTACACCCGAGAATATTGCTGCTGTGGCAGAAAGTGTGCGTGAAGCGCCATCAACATCAACTCACCGTCGTTCTCAACAATTGAACATTTCGGAGACATCATTGAGACGAATTTTGCATAAAGACCTTGGTATGACGCCATACAAAGTCCAATTGGTTCAGGAGTTCAAAAAAAAAAAAGTTATTTGCCGGACCCTTTAATGGAGAACTTGAAAATTTTTAAAATATTTTCAAATTTTTTCAAACATTTGTTTGTATGACTTTAATAACTTTTGTGTATATATTATCCGATGTTTAACAATGCTAAATCAGTTCACATTAATAATTATTATAATTTATCTCCAACGGGGCAAAAATTATGATTGCTTTAAGTTTCAAGGAAATTAAAAACATATGTTTAATTTTCTTCGATCTTCTTTTATTATGTATGATTCTTCTTCGAGCTTAAGATCTTTTGTTAAAACGATTATAAATTATTAATTTCCAATATTTCGTCTCCACATTGGGAGACTTCTTCAGGGAAATTTATTTTAATTTAATTTTTATCAATTTTAAAAATTTTTTAAATAACAAATTTTAAAAAAGGCGGGAAAATAAATTTTGAAATAAATATTTGTTTTTTGTCAATATAAAAATATCCCAGAAAACAATAATAAAAAATATTTAAAAAAAAAACATCATAGTAAACAAAATTATATGAACAATATTTAAAATCTTAACTAAAGTATTATAACAACATATATTATATAACACTCTAATAATTATCTTAATTCCTATTAACTAAATGTCTGTAATTCTGAGCAATATTTGCTATGTCTGTTTTATAGTTTATTCTTTGTGTTAATGGTACTTTCATAATTTGAAGCATTTCTAAAGTGTATCTGCGTCTGTAATTGTTTTCTGTATTCAAAATTAGTGTATTATCAAAATCGGGATAGTGATTTGAATTACTGCAGTGTAATGATAATGCTGTTTTTTGTGCAGTAGTAGTTTTATTGTATTTCTGATCAGATTTGTGTCCTGCAATTCTTGTTTTTAGTTTATTTTTAGTTGTACCTACGTATACTTTGTTACAAATCTCATTATCATTTCCCTTGCATGGTATTTTATAAACTAAATTGGAGATTTCTAATTTGTTTATTTTGTCTTTTGTTTTGCTGTATAGTTTACCTAATGTGTTACATGTTCTATGTGCTACTAAATACTTTTTATTATCATATATTTTAGATTTTTCTATTCTTTCAGATAGAAGAGGAACATAAGTCAAAGATTTATAAATTTTAGGTTCAGTAACCATTCTTGTATTTAAAATATTTCTGTTTTTATATTGTCTTATTAATTCACAAGTTAATTGAATTGGGTAACTGTTATCATCTAAAATTTGTTTAATTTTTTCTATATTAATTTTATGAAATTGAATATCGCTAATATTTAATACCCTTTCAATTAGGTTTCTTGCTGTATTGATTATAATTCTTCTGGGGTGTTTTGAAAAATAATTTATAATTCTTCCTGATGCTGTGGGTTTCTGATACCAATTTATCACTAAATTTTCATCCTTTCTCATTACTAATGTATCTAAATAAGAAATTTTTGAATTGCATTCCTCCTCTATTGTAAATCTTATATTCTCATGAAATGAGTTAAATGTGGATAAAATATCATTAACTGAACTATTAGGAATAATACAAAATAAATCATCAACATATTTTGTGATTATTTTTGGTTTTACATTAAGTTTTTCAATACAAGTATCTATTAATTTCTCCATTACAATATCGGCCACAACTGGAGAAGCTGGAGATCCCATTGGAAGTCCTTTTTAAACATTAAAATTACAGCTTTGCTTAGAATAAATATAAGCTACATCAATTCAATAAAATAAAAGCTACATCAAACTTATGCCACTTTTAAAATAGGATGAAATGTTCCTCTCTCAAAATCATATAGATATGAACCACGCGGCATTTTATTGCAAATTGACTAAAATTGCATAGTAAACCAAAATAACATTTATAGTAAATATTAATTTTTTATCTCCAACGGGGCAAAAATTATGATTGCTTTAAGTTTCAAGGAAATTAAAAACATTAAAATTACAGCTTTGCTTAGAATAAATATAAGCTACATCAATTCAATAAAATAAAAGCTACATCAAACTTATGCCACTTTTAAAATAGGCTGAAATGTTCCTCTCTCAAAATCATATAGATATGAACCACGCGGCATTTTATTGCAAATTGATTAAAATTGCATAGTAAACCAAAATAACATTTATAGTAAATAAATGTGCTAAAGTCCCAAAACTTATTTAACAAATTATGAAAACAATCTGCTGCAGGCTTGTCCCTATCCGGATTTCATTCCTGCCCAAGGAAATCTTCAGGGGAATTTGTTATTAGAATTTCTAGAGATATTTGTTACGTTAAATCACAAACTCAATGAGAATTTCTTCTCCTCGTCTAGGAGCGTGATTCAAAATTTAAAATCTCAAAGACAAAACAAAAACAACAACAATTATAGTTATGCAACGCAGTGTATAAGCAGCCCAGGTCCAACGCTCTCTTCGAAAAACCTGAACTGGTTTTAAGAGAGTATCGTAAAAAATGTTTTAATTAATTAATTTTTAGGCCTTTAAGCAATTTTAATTAAATTTTAAAATTTTTTTGTGTTGTTTAATGTATTCTGAGTAGATGTTTTGTATAACTAACACAACATTTTTTTTTTTTATATATACTAAAAAAATATGCATTAAACAAACTTTAAAAAATAGTTTTTCTTAAAACCAGTTGGCATATAAAATTTAACTGATGCTGTATACCTTGGTTCTACTTTAGTCTTTATATTCTTTGGTGTAAATACATATCTTGTAATGACAAGTCACAAATTGTTATTACAAATAATGATATAAAGGGTGTCCCAAGAAGAACGCAATTTTTAAATCTGGCAACATTCGAAATGTCATTGTTTGACATTTGAACAATTGTTATTGTTTGCTAGTAGAAGGTACGAGGTTAGTAAAAATTTAGCGCTACACGAATGAACAACGCATTCTCATTGTGATATTGTTTTACCAACATGACAACATGAAAATTATGATTTTGCCGATAAAATCATCTTCAGTGACGAGGCCCATTTTCATCTTGATGGCTTCGTCAATAGGCAGAATTGTCGCATTTGGGGTGAGGAAAATCCTCGAGTGATTCACGAGAAGCAAATGCATCCTCAACGTGTCACTGTGTGGTGTGGTTTTTGGGCTGGAGGAATCATTGGACCTTTTTTTTATGAAAATGAGGCAGGTCAAGCGCAAACAGTCAATGGTGTTCGGTATCGTGAAATGATAACCAGTTTTTTCTTGCCTAGAATTGAAGAAATGAATGTGGAGGGCATGTGGTTCCAACAAGACGGCGCCACATGTCATACAGCCAGAGAAACAATTCAATTGCTGCATCAGTCATTTACCGGTCGTGTTATTTGGCGTTTTGGAGATCAGAATTGGCCGCCTAGATCGTGCGATTTCACACCATTAGATTTTTTTCTTTGGGGTTTTTTGAAGTCGATGGTTTACGCGAATAAGCCGACGACGACTCAAGCCTTAAAAGAGGAAGTTGGACGCTGCATTAATGAAATACCGCAGCATTCATGCAAAACGGTCATTGAAAATTTCATTAAAAGATCGCGTGCATGCCAGCAAAGCCGCGGCGGCCATCTGCACGATATATTGTTCCATACATAACCTCATTCTGTCTACTTTACGATATAATAAAGTTTCACGATTTTTTTTTTAAATATCTGTGTTTTATTTAAAATTTAAAAATTGCTCTCTTCTTGGGACACCCTTTGTCATTACTGAACACCTTACGAAAAAATATTCGGTTACCTGTATGCTTATGGAATAAAATAGCACAGTTATACAAAAAATAATGTAGTTGTAGTACCTGTGAAGTGATATTATTTTTCTGGTAAATGTTGTCGATGTTGAGTACAACAATAATCTGTTTTTGAAAATTGCCAAACACCTCCAAAATCTTGTGTTACGGGTAAAAAAATGAGTTTTCGTACCTTTATTGACTTATAAGCCAGTAAATGCCAGTAAGCCAGTAAGTTCAAAATCATGCGATTTTTAGTTTCTCAGTGGATTAAGAAAGAAGAAATGAGACCTTTCGAATACCACAAATGTTATTTAAGTTACCTTGTGAAATCTGTGTGAATGTCTCCAGCAAACAAATTTTTTTTTTTAATTTTTTCTCCATTTTTCAAATTTGGAGACTTTTTAACAAACTATTTTGTAAAGGAACCGTACTATATATATATATGAATAAAGCGCAACTTTGTTTTTAAAAATCCTTAAAAATTGACTGAGTTTTTAAACTGAAAGTTCTCACTTTCTCCTTTCTAAATCCATTGAGAAACTTAAAATCGGATGATATTGAACTTATATGTATAAAGGTATGAAAAAACGTTTTTTTAACCGTAACTCAAGATTTTGGACGTGTTTGTCAAATTTCAAAAACATATTCTTGTTGTACTCGGCAACATTACCACATATTTTTTCTGTAGCACTGTGTATTAAGTCTAACAGTAAATTTTCAAAAAAAAAATAAATTTAATAAAACAAAATTTAAAATATATAATTTTTTTCGAATTTTTTTTTTCAATAAAATGTGCCCTCACTGGAGTCAAAACTGGGAGTCCAGGTAGTCGAGCGCTCTGCACCCTGAGCAATCTCGACATGTTTTATACGTGAAAGATAAAAACATAAAGAACTTGCTTGCATAAATGTCATTCTTTTCCAGTTTACGAAAAATCAAAAATAAGTAGTTATATATGCACTTACTAGAGTAGAAAAAATAATAAGTCTAAAAATAGATTTTCAAAACTTTTTTAGACCATTACTTTAAATTTAAAACAATGATAAAAATAATTACACACTATTTGTTGTATTAAAACTATGGGAATATTAACTAATTATTAGTACATCCTTATTAGTCGAAAGTAATGGCATATCCCTATCCCTCGATTTACACGATAGATACGTTCCAGAAAAAATCGTGTAAATCAAATTCAAAAAAGTTTGTATGGAAAATCGTGTAAATCGAAAAAAAGGCAAATGCTGTATATAAAGTAATTTTTTAATATATATATTTATTTGTTTTAATGCAAAAAACGTAAATAAAATAAAAAACTAAGAAAATGAGTTAATTTATAAACAAAATTTAGTTATCAAATTCATAAAACCAAAAAATAAATTATCAGTTATGCTCGATCACTTGTTGTGAAGAGACGTGCTTTCAATTGCTCTTGTCGTTAGCAAATCTTTATACATAGTGTTGACTTACTAAAATATTACAACAAAATAAAAAAAAAGGAAAAACAAAAAAAAAAAAAAAAAAAAAAAAAAAACTGTTACAAACAAAAGAATTTACACAAACAAAATCAAACGTACACTTGCTAGTGACAATGTCAACGCATTAAGCGTTAGTACTATGAATAAAAAAACCAAAAAACAATTAATGCACGTAGTGCATCAACAAATTACAATTACTTTGCCCCTCTACAAACTATTGATGATGATAAAATTGATGATGTTGATGAGATTATCGTTAACAAAACAGTGAAGGTTCATATACCCCCAATTACCATATTAAAATGCACAGTTGAAGAAGTTCGAGAATTTTGTAAAATAAACAAAATAACAGATTATTCTATAAAAAGAATTTCTATTGGTTTAAAATTATTTTTAAAATCTAAACCTGAATACCAAACCATCATTAATGAGCTCACTGACAATTACGAGTTCTTCAGTTATGCCACCAAAGAAGAAAAACCGTATAAAGCTCTTCTGCTCGGTCTTGATAAACATGATCCACAAATCATTAAAAAAAGACTAACCGATATGGGACTTCAATGCTTAGACGTCAAAATCGTTATTAATAAGAACGTATACAACGTGGAGCATATAATCTACGTTGTTCATTTAAAAAGACAAACAATAACAATGAAAGAACTCAGGCAAAAATATTCTGTAATTGAATATTTGAGGGTGAAATGGGAATTTCAACGAGCTAAAAAAACCCATGTTATAACTGCCAAATGTTTGGCCACGGTTCCAACCGCTGCAAGGTTAAAACCTTTTGTTCAAACTGCGCTGGTCAGCATAATACATCCGACTGCAAAGAATCCATCCCTAAGTGTGCTAACTGTAATGGATCTCACAAATCAACATTTGACCAATGTCCAAGTAAGATAAATTATCTAAATATTAGACAACGTGCCCAACCAGCTCCAAGACGAGCAGTCCGTGCTAATGCAGGAGTTCCTTCCACCGGAAATTATAGCAACAGTTTTCCTAATACACTGCGCCAAAGTGCTCCAACTACTTCAAATAACTGCCAAGCTCAAAGAGACATCATTAACAACAGTAACAACGCTAATAATAACAACAGCTCTAACGATTTATTCTCTCTTGAAGAAATAAAGAATTTAACTTTAGAGTTAATTACAAATCTTAGAAATTGTTAAAATAAGGCGGATCAGTTCGAGGTTATCACTAACCTTGCATGCAAATTCTTAGCATAATGGAACGTAATGGAATCAATATAGTAACTTGGAATGCAAGAGGCATTCGCAATAAATATTTAGAATTATTTCAATTTTTAACTAGCCGTAGTATTCACATTTGTTTAGTATCCGAAACTGGTCTAAATTCAAACTTATCTATCAGAAACAATGAATTTAAAATCTATAGAAACGATAGGATAAATGCTCGAGGGGTAGGTGTAGCAATAATTATCAGGAAAAATATTTCCCATCAATTACTACCTATTGTTAACACATCTGTTATTGAGAATATTGGCATCAAACTATTCACAACTTTAGGTCCAATTGATATATACTCGTGCTACTACCCTGGTGGTTCAGCGGGTTCTGATGGCCTAAAGAAACAACAATTCGCTTCTGACATTCATAGACTCAGTAGTAATGAGAGGTATCTATTAGGCGGTGATTTTAATAGTAGACACCGGTATTGGGGGTGTATAAGGGCAAATTGCTGGGGAAATATTTTATATGAAAAATTAGAATCATACAATATTGATATCATATATCCTTGTGATAATACTCATATACCTTCAAGCGCTAATAGACAAGGTTCTACTTTGGACGTTTTCCTAACCAATTGTCCGCTCATAATGTCCCCAGCGGAAGTCATAAACGACCTGAGTTCGGACCATTTGCCCGTAAAAATTTCATTAAACAGTAATTACAATAACACACATTTTTTCAGATATGATTTTCGCAATGCAAATTGGAACAAATTCTCCAGATACTTAAATAGAAACTTAAATGTACCTGATATCAACAATATTCTGAACTTTGAACACATTGATCAGAATATTATAAATTTCGAAAATGTTTTAAATGATGCAATTGCTTTTAGCGTGCCTAAGATATATCCCTCATTGAGAGGGAAATCTTTGCCGTACCATATTAGGAATATGATACAACGGAGAGAAATGGTTACCGACGGGATTGGCAAAGGTACAGGAACCTAAACGACTTTTATCAGATGAAGATATTTAATCTGAGAATTCGTGAGCGAATTGATTCATTTAGAAATAAAACTTGGGATAAATTACTGTCAACGCTTGATAAAGGCTCTCCGCCTTTCTGGAATTTGACAAAAGTTTTAAGAAAAAAGGCCAACAATATTCCTATTTTAAAACATAACGGTTCTCGGTACACCACCAATCAAGAAAAGTGTGACATTTTAGCGCATACATTTGCTACAAATGATTCCATTTCATCACATCTAGGCGACCCAATTACAACTTCCTTAGTTAATAATACTCTGGAATCGTTTAGCTCGTTAAGAGTTAATCCGGTGGATATATATTTAATCAATAGTTCACAGATTTCTGATATATTAAAAACTTTAAAAAATAAAAAATCACCTGGCATCGACGGTATTAATAATAGATGCCTCAAAGCACTTCCTAACAAAGGCATTAAATTTTGAACCTTCATAATAAATTCTTGTCTGAAACTCTGCTATTTTCCCCAAAAGTTTAAGGAGGCTAAAGTTATCCCAATCAAAAAACCTGGTAAACGATATGATTGTCCATCTTCATACCGTCCTATAAGCTTGTTGTCGAGTGTAAGTAAAATTTTAGAAAAAGTCATAAAATTAAATTAAATGATTTTATAGAAGCCAACAATATTATTCCACCTCAACAATTTGGATTCCGAAAGGAACACAACACAGCTCATCCGTTGATAAGAATAAGGAATTTAGTAAAGACAAACTTTAACCATCAAAAATCAACTGGGATGGTGCTATTGGATGTCAAATCTGCTTTTGATTCAGTCTGGCACGAAGGTCTCGTATTTAAGATGATAAATTTAAATTTCCCAATAGCATTGACTAAAATTATTCAAAGTTTTCTCACTTTTCGTTCATTTAAAGTTCATATTGGCTCACACCGTTCTGAAAGCCATTTTATAACGGCAGGTTGTCCTCAAGGGTCATGTTTATCCCCTGTCCTTTATAATTTATATACCTCTGATTTTCCTCAATTAGACTACTGTACTTTGTCAATATTCGCTGATGACACAGCAATCCTAAGCTCTGAAATTTTGGCTGTTGATATAATAGCTAATCTACATAGAGCATTATCGGATATCTTAACTTATTTCAATAAATGGAAAATTATATTGAACTATGAAAAAACTCAGGCGATATACTTTACAAGGAAACGCAAAGAATGTTATATACCACAAACCAATATTATTATAAATAACAATTCTATACAGTGGGAACAAAAAGTAAAATACCTTGGTATTATACTTGATCCGAAAATGAAGTTTAAATATCATATACCCTATGTAATAAATAAAGTCAACATATTAACCCGTATCCTATACCCTTTTATAAATAGGAAATCAAGCCTTAATATTAATAATAAAAACTCATTCTAAAGTCCATCTTTCACGCTGTAATATTTTATGCAGTTCCCGTTTGGTCTACTAGCGCATCTTGCCATATTAAAAAACTGCAAATAGCTCAAAATAAGTTATTAAAACTTATATATAACTTACCTTGGTTTTTTTCTACCACACGCCTTCATGATATTGCGGGCTTGGAATTAGTTTCAGACAAGATTAATAGGCTTACACAAAATTTTAATACCAGATGTCAGAATTCTGATTTCTTACATATTAATGAGCTAGTTTCAGCTTAGGTTTTATCTAGTCTGTAGTTAAGTAGTTTAAGTATTTAGGTTAAAATAATTATCAAATAGGTTTTTGCCAAATTTTCCTCCTCCAATAATATATTATGTATATGGGGCATTTCATCTCAAGTGACCGAACGTTTGAAACCGATGTCTTCCGATCGGGATGAAATTTGCACCAACGTTAGTCCTATTGGATAGTATTTTAGACACAATTTTTCAACAACATCGGTCAAGAACTCTCTGAGTTAGAGTGGGTCAAAATTTAACATTTTTGCCAAACAGGTGTTTTTTCTCATCCACGTAACTTATTACCTATTGTTCTTAGCAAAATTTGTCCCAAATAGTTTCGATAGCTATATCTTCTATCTTTCTAAAAAAAATTAAAAAAAAATTAAAAAAAAAAATTTTGACTTTTTTTTTGCAAAGTCAAAAACTTTTTTTACTTTTTTTTCAAAAAGTGGGTTTTTTTTTTTTTTTTTTTTTTGCTCAAAAGAAAGCTTAGGTCTTTTCCTTTAAGAGCTTTTTGGTCGCTTAGTGGGATGCGAGTTGTATATCTATCAAAAAAAAATTTTTGTAACCCAAGACAAAGGTTTTAAAATTTTTGCATACAAACTATTTTGAATTTTTTCCTATTTGTGTGTAAGTGTTTCTAAAACCTTAAAAATAAAACTTATACTGAAAAACTAGACAAATTTACCTTTCCGACGGTATGTAACATACCTAACTAAAATTTCTTACCCTCGATACTGTAATACCCACAATATGTTAAACTCCCAACATTTTTCCACGCCAACATTTTTTCTGAGTCTTGCCTTTCATTACGGCTTTTTTGTCAATCCTATAGGTAGTTTTGAGCTGACGTAATATTGAATGCAATTTTTATTGTCAAAATATCAGGTGCCCCAGAGACAAGTTTTTGAATAACGTGGAAATATTTATGGTCATTCTCCGAAATGCCAGTTTCTTTATTATTTTATGACTCTTGACTTTAAAAAGTGCGTGAAGTTAACAGGTAGTTTATTATTATTAGTAACATTTGGTTGAAATAGGTAATTCATTATTATTTTGCAACATGCGGTTAAATCACACTAATCCCTTCTTGACCGTAATAAAAGATTTTAGACACATTCATTAAAATGCACTACCTTCATGATCTTAAAAAACTATTTATTGTCATTGTGAAGACATTCGGAAATCAGTTTTTTACAAACAGCGTTAAAGTTTAGACGTGTTTTATTTACATAATTTCTAACATAATTAATCTTCACAATGTCTACGGCTCCTAAAAAGGCTAAGATTGAAAATAAAATTCATGGTTCTTTTTGTTTTAATCCCTTTAACAAAAAGAGTCACAGATCATCAGATATGCGAAATATTTCCGACGGCTTATTAAAAAAATTCCCTACGCTGTCAAAACGATTGCTTATTTGTGGATCATGCAGGAAAGAGCTCGGAAAGTTGAAAGAATTACCGGATATGAATAGTAATGAGGCTTGCGTTGAAGTTGTTCCAGATGAAGACAATAGTAGTTGTGAGAATGATGACAGAACTGTTGATGATGATGGTGATTCCAACTTTTCAGTAGAGGGTATAAGTTCAAAGAATGAGTGTCAAAACCAATATCATAAGGATGCAGTAGAAGTTCTTGAACAAATAAAAGAGAAATACAAAACATCACAGAGTAGAGCTGAAAGAATTCAACTTCTCACACTTGCTCCAACGACATGGAGTTGTGCAAAAATAATGACTGAGTTTGGAACGTCTGAACGAAAAGCAAGAATTGCTAAAAATTGGTTGCTGAGCATGGGATTCTCGCACTCCCAAACAAAAAGAAGGGAAAAACTTTAGAGTGCGAAACTGAAACTCTAGTAACTCAGTTTTATCAGCGAGATGATATGAGTCGCCTGATGCCAGGGGTGAAAGACTGCGTGTCTGTCCGAATAGATGGCGAGAAAGTTAAAATGCAGAAGAGAATGGTTCTGTGTAACCTGAAAGAGTTATTCGCAACATTTCAATCTGAATACGAGGATGTCAAAATTGGCTTCACAAAATTGTGGGTATTACAGTATCGAGGGTATGAAATTTTAGTTAGGTATGTTACATACCGTCGGAAAGGTAAATTTGTCTAGTTTTTCAGTATAAGTTTTATTTTTAAGGTTTTAGAAACACTTACACACAAATAGGAAAAAATTCAAAATAGTTTGTATGCAAAAATTTTAAAACCTTTGTCTTGGGTTACAAAAAATTTTTTTTGATAGACATACAACTCGCATCCCACTAAGCGACCAAAAAGCTCTTAAAGGAAAAGACCTAAGCTTTCTTTTGAGCAAAAAAAAAAAAAAAAAAAAAACCCACTTTTTGAAAAAAAAGTAAAAAAAGTTTTTGACTTTGCAAAAAAAAGTCAAAATTTTTTTTTTTAATTTTTTTTTAATTTTTTTTAGAAAGATAGAAGATATAGCTATCGAAACTATTTGGGACAAATTTTGCTAAGAACAATAGGTAATAAGTTACGTGGATGAGAAAAAACACCTGTTTGGCAAAAATGTTAAATTTTGACCCACTCTAACTCAGAGAGTTCTTGACCGATGTTGTTGAAAAATTGTGTCTAAAATACTATCCAATAGGACTAACGTTGGTGCAAATTTCATCCCGATCGGAAGACATCGGTTTCAAACGTTCGGTCACTTGAGATGAAATGCCCCATATGTATATAGAATTTTTTTTTTTTTTTTAAATATATAGAACTATTATTAAGCTTAAAAAGAAAGATCTTGAACACTTAATATGTAATTCAAATTGAAATGTAAATGTAAATATTATGGATAAATAAATTAATTAAATAAAAAAAAAAAAAAAAATAAATTATGAAGACTGGAATAACATCAAAAATCCATAAAACCAAGTACTATAAATTAAGCAAAAAATCAATAAAATCAGTCTACTATTTATTAATAAAAAATAAAAAAAACATAAATTCATTAAAAGAGATCAGTTCATTTCAAACTAATAGGGCCAACTAATCTTATCTTTCTGGTTGGTGACTTTCATCACTCGATAGTATTTCAAAAGTTTCTGTTTCGATGTTGGAGATAACTTCAGCCCGCAGAGATTTGGAAATATATTTTGTTATAAGAACTTGTGACGCATTATTGTTAAATTCTTTATTTACCTGCCGATATTGTGCCAGGCCATGAGAAATATAACTCTGGAACTTTAGAGCTCTTTCAACATTTTGGTCATGTTGGACAAAGTGATTTCCTAGTTTTCGTCCAAATTCAAGGCCTTCACAAATAATTTAAGTTATCAGTCCAACCATTTCTTACTCGTCTTCACCTGAGTCATTATTATTATTACCAATGATTTCATTATATAATACCCTTTGACAATAAAGTTCTCTCAGGCATTTTTTTTTCCAAAATACACCCGACTTGTCAGCATTGAAGACTTGATCAGGAAGGAGTATATAAAATAATTTCGGCGAACTTTTCTGGATATTCTTCTGCAGCATCAACATCAGCAATTGCTTGTTCCCCTTTTAGTTTAAAATTATGAAAACAATGCGTTTTTTTTTAATTTTCAAACCAACCATGACAAGCTGTAAAAGATTTTTTTGCTGCTGATGGATGCTGAGGATGAGCTACATCCTTAATTTTTTCGTAAATCCGAAATGCCTTATTTGTAATTACATTAGTGTCAATTGGAATTCACTTTTGGGTTAGGTCTTCAATCCAAATCATTAATGCCTTCTGCATTTTTTCAATTATAGTGCCCCGAACGTACGAAGTTGTACGCTTAGATACATCATTCCCAACTGCTAAACTTTTCCTGATAGCGTTTTCATTCTTTTTTATAGATCTAATTGTGGCCTCATGAATGGTATATTTTTTAGAAACTCTTGAAAATTTTTCTACTTTGCGGAGACATTAGTGTCAATTGGAATTCACTTTTGGGTTAGGTCTTCAATCCAAATCATTAATGCCTTCTGCATTTTTTCAATTATAGTGCCCCGAACGTACGAAGTTGTACGCTTAGATACATCATTCCCAACTGCTAAACTTTTCCTGATAGCGTTTTCATTCTTTTTTATAGATCTAATTGTGGCCTCATGAATGGTATATTGTTTAGAAACTCTTGAAAATTTTTCTACTTTGCGGAGACAATCCAAATTTTTAATTCTGGTTTCTAAAGATATAATTTTTCTTTTTATCTGCTTCTTTACAATTTTTTTCGGCGTACATATTTAATTTTATAAAATATCGATCGAGTTATAAAAGTTATATATATATATATAATCCGATTTATTTATATAAATTTTATAATATTTTTTTTCACAAAAAGACTACAACTAGCGGACTTGTATGGTAAACACTGACTAATTTATATATTTGTATATTTTTGATATTTTGATTTTGATTTGATATATTTTGTATGTACGTGCATAAATGGATAATTCCCTTTTTAATTTTATTGTCAATGAATTTGTGTGTTTTATTCCGATATTATTAAAGAAGTAAAGAAAAAGAAGTTAACTTGTATATTAATTTCTTACTAACGTGAATATGTATACAAAAGTTTTTTAATTAAATAATCAAAAAAAAAATCGTGTAATTCGAGGCAATTGGCTCTATGCAATAAGTCCCAGGTGCAAAAAGTCCCAGTGTAAAAGCTCCCAATGAAATAAATTTAAAAAAAATGAAATAAGGCCCGTCTCGAAAAAGTGAAATAAATTCTAAAAAAATGAAATAATTTCTAAAACAAAAATGAAACAAATCCTAGGTTTTGGTTGTTATTTCATCATGAAATAATTTCCAAAGAATAAGAATGAAATAACTCCCAAAAATAGTCCAGGCAACATAAATGAAGTAAGGGCGAACCGTTATATTCCCTAAAGTCGTATTGCCCAATAACCAAAATGACATATTGCCCAAATGTCCGCATATCCCCCAAAATTGTGGATTTTAATATGTTATAACGACCAAATCAATGACAGAAAATCCAAAACTTTTTTTTGGGTGCTATGGCATTTTATTTTGAAAAAACTTTTTTTTTTTTTGGCGCTATGACGGTAAAAAAAGAAGTTATTGAACAAAATCATAATTTATTTTTTTATTTTTAAATGTCATAAGACATAATGTATTTTGTGTCGCATGCAGAAAAAACTTTATTTCGCGAAGCCGCCTGCCGCGTTCTACGGAGGAACGCCGAGGGCCGCCACCCAGATTAACTTGTTTTTCAAATCAGATGTCGAATCCGTTGAAATCTTATATTTTTAAGACATCAAGTAACATTTATTTGACCTGTCATAACTGTTTATGTCCCAAAATACCAACCCACACCAAGATTTATTGTTTTTTAATGCTTATTTTTTTTAAAGTATATTTTATTAAAAATTTTACGTATATATTAGTGTCTAAACGTTAAATAAACAGAAGGCCAATGCTCTACTCTTTTGTTTAAGCTAAAAAACAATCAATTAACTGTTTAAATGACAAAGCTATGACTGGTCAAATTATATTACTTATTGTCTTAAAAATAAGATTTCAACGGATTCGACATTGGATTTGTAAAAACAAGTTTTTCTGTGTGGGTTTTTTCCTCTGTAGAACGCGGCAGGCGGCTACTCGAAATAAAGATTTTTCTGCGTGCGACAGAAAAAAATAAAATTGAAGCAATTTTTTTAAGTTTTCTTAAAACTCTTTTGTTTGATTTCATGAATCAGCCTTGACATTTTAGGTCTTATGAAATTTAAAAAAAAATAAAAAATTATGGTTCTGGGCTATAAATTTTTTTTACCGTCATAGCGCCCAAATTTATTTTGGCCAAACAAAAAACCGTCATAACGCCCAACAAAAAATGTTATTTCGTCCAAATCAATGTCGTATTGCCCAAAAACAAGAAAATTTTTACAACAACAATTTACATATAATTTTTTTGGGCGCTATGTCGTTTTTTTCTTGGGCAATATGACTTTGGGGAATATTACGTTTCGCCTTCAAAATTTGTTAAAGAACAGATTAAGTTAGGTCAATTTAAGACGATCATCAAAATATTTTGAAAGGTCCCGTTATAGGAACCATTTAGAATATTAATAATATTAAAAAAATAATGAATTTTTGAAAACTAAATAACTCCCACTAAAAATGAAATAACTCCCACACAAATGAAATAACACCGAACAAGAAAATGAAATGAAATAAGACCCACTAGGGTGGTCTTTCGTTGTATGGCGAAAAATAAAAATGAGATTTTGACTGTACCCCCTCCTTAAATATTTGTTAGGATGTCAAAATACGCCACGCAAAAAGTTAGAGTTCTAGCATAACGGGAAGATGTCCCGCATCGCCCTTGAAAATCGGGCCGCTTGAAAAAATGGGCATAATTTAAAAAAAAATTACAATTTTTTTTTCTACAAAATTAAATAAATATAAAATAATTTTTGTGTTGGGTTTAATCTAACTACTCAGATAAAAAATATTACTTTTCCAGAAAATCGCTAACTTACCCTAACTTTGTGTAAAAAAAGTTAATAAATATTTTGGGTGTACCTCAAAGTGACTTTTTTGCATTTTTGAAAATTTTATTCAACAAAAATCAAAAACCTAGTGTTTGCTGTCAAGTATTTTATTAAACACATCTCAAGTATTAAATAAGCCAAGTTCTGTGGACATCCGTTGGCAAATTTTTTTTTTAGAGCGTTTTGATTCTCGGGGATTTCAATTTTTCCAGGGGCCCGATTTTCAAGGGCGATGCGGGACATCTTCCCGTTATGCTAGAACTCTAATTTTTTGCATGGTGAATTTTTGTACCCAAACAAATATTTTAAGAGGGGGGCAGCCCCAAAAATCGCAAGTTGAAAAATAAGGACCACCCTAAAGACCCACGCTAAGTTCTGTTGGGACTTATTTCATTTCGGAATTACTGCATTATGAAATAACACCTAATAACAAAAATGAAATAACTTCTAAAAAAATTAAATAACTGCAAAAGAACTGGGTATTATTTCATTTGAAATTACTTCCAAATTTGTATGAAAAATTTTTCACCTGGGAGTTATTGCACAGAGCTGAGGTAATTTCCATAGTCCTCGATTTAGACGAGAAATAAAAAAATAGTGTAAAAAAAGTATAGTGTAAATCGAGGGATAGGTGTAGTCCGATATATATAAAAAAGCTTAACTCCATCAATATTGTTAATTGCGAATTGATAAAGCTATAAAGCATCTTTTAGAGCACTATTTTTTGGGGTTAGGTAATTGTTAATAGGAAATTTCTAAATTACAAGAAATTTCTAAATTAAACACTCTTAAAACACATAAAAAAATGTTTTTTTGCAGTTGTAAATTTCGGCCAAGAAACGAGAAAAATTAAAAATGCTTTAACATCTATAAAATATATACATTTTAGCTTTATCAAGAAAAAAAAATAAAAAGTTCTGAGCACTTTGCATTTTTCACTCATAGTTGACCTTTTTCTCAAATTGCCCATATGAGAAAAAATTAGTTTGGGAGTATTTTTTACATCAGCAACAATATTACTAAGTTTTTGCTGAATTTACCAAATTTTTTGCTGATATTAGCAATTTTTCTGCAAGGATCTCCCAGCAAAAATGTGGCTGACTTTACTGACTTTTTTCATAGTAAAATACTTTCAATAAATGTATTCTTTTTCATGGCCTTATAAAGGTAAACTATTTTATATTAAAAAAAAAAAATAATAAAGAAAATATTTATGTATTTTAACACTCTTATGAAGACATATTTTCTTTAATCCAATCACGATGATAAAATACTTTAGCATAACCATCAGGATTTGTGGTGCCACAACCATCAACAACAAAACCAGCAACACCAACCAATTTGTCTTTATAAGTAGCTGGACCACCAGAGTCACCACTACAAACACCATTATTGGATTCATGAGCTAAACAGATTAGACTGGCATAGCCCATGCCGATAGCATTCTGGCATTCATTGGTTGTCAAAGCCTTTAAAGTGTTCCACTGCATACGATGAGGAATTGGACCATTAGTATACAAACGACCCCAACCAGAAACAATAACATCATCTCCAGATGGTACTTCGGTATCAGCCATTGCTATTGGTTTAATATAATCGGTCCAAACTAAAGGATCTTCCAATTCCAATAGAGCAACATCATTTAAGAAATTTCCATAGGCTTTACTGACAATAATTCTTTTCAATTGCAATAATTTACCACCAGCCATACGTTGAACACTTCCGACACGTACTTGGAAATAGTGTGGAGGATAACTAAAGAAATTCAAATGGAAATTTAACAACGGTTTTTCTCGCCAGATTTATGTGAGAAAAAAAACAACTTACGGTTCAATGCCATTACCTACTACCACGCAATGGGCAGCCGTTAGAATGAAAGTACTACTGATAATGGAACCACCACAGGTATGAGAACCATCTTGACGTTGTAGTGATACTTGATGAGGAAATTGTCCAACTTTAGCATCTACACCACCTACTATGCGTCCACTTGGCACGGCACTCACGCAAGCGACAATACCCAATAGACCTATTACCAATTTCAAACTACTGAAAGCCATTCTATTATCAACTGAACTGAATTATCAATTTCGAGTACCTGGGGTTTTATAAAAAATACCCACAGTGATCATTTAAAGTGAACGGTTTGTGATTTCATAATTTTTATTTGATTAATTTATAGATTCCAAGAGTGGTAATCTTATCAAATACCGTAAATAAATTTAAACTAATTTTTTAGATCTATAGATAATAATATATAATTTATAGATGTGGAAAATTGCCCGCTATCTAAGATAGAAACCTACCACATTTATTTAGTTTTATTGTGATCGATAAGAAAAGTTTTGCGAAAAGTGTGTTGTACATTATGAATGAAGTCATATCATTACAGTATCTACACTGGGTATTTTTTTTGTATTAAAATAAGCCGTCAACCTTTAAAATAGGCCTGCTATTTATATCAATTTAAATATCGACATGTCGGAACATTTTTCATGTTTTTTTATGGAATTTTTAAACACAAATATTTTCATTTAAAAAAAAATTTTAGTTTTTTTTCAAATATAAAAACGTGTGAAATATTTTTAAAATAATAAGAGACCGTCTTGCTAATTTCAAAGCAAACAAAAATCGTGTTGTAAAAAAATGTTTGCTTTGACATGGAATAACTCATAAATAGGGTGGTATGATTGTAATAAACTTTACTGGAATTCCAATAGTTTAAAAATCGATACGCAGTTAAATTTAATATACATATTTTCGATGTAAAATGCCGCTTAGAAATTTAAATTTTCTAAGAAAAAAACATTTCTATACAATATGCAAAAAAAAAAACTAAGAAAAATTTACTAAGTTTTTTCTTTTTTGTTTTGCTAAAAAACTTGGCAACACTTTGTAATCGACCACGAATTTGGTTTATTAGTTTTGAAATATATATTTTTAAGATAAATATTTTTAAGATTAATATTGAAATATATTGTATAAATAGAACTGTTAAATTTAAGTTATTGCCAAAAATGCAAATAGAAATATGCAGTAAAAAGTGTTTCGCAAAACTAAAATTTTTTTCTATTACACAAAAATTAAAAATATTTACACAAAAATTGAATAATTTTCATTTTCATTGCACAATTAAAGCTCGAATAAAACATAATTTTTATTTTTAATAAAAATTATATCAAACTTGTATAAAAGACAAAGTACAGTCTAGTTTACTCCCCCTGTTTTTGTTTATAGACAAAACAAAACAAATAAAAAAGAGAAAAAACAAAAAATGTGTATTAAATATCCACCAAAAGTTTCCAATTTTTGTTTTGATCAATGGTGATAATCTTTTATTTCGAGCTCATATAGTAGTTCTCATTTAGTGGGTAAACTAGTTTATATGAATGTTTGATGTTTGGCATGGGATTGTTACCGCTTTCAAAACGTGTTCTGATGATGGGAACCTTGAAAATTCCCGAAATAGATCTATCAACACATTCCTAAAAGGTTCAAATAATAAATTTGAAAACAAAAAAACTCTATAGATTATTTGTTAGGACAATATCATAATAAAGAAATATAGAGTGTGGCCTCGAACTTGAATAATTTTCATGTTAGAAAGTGTATTGCAACCGTCAGATAATGACAATCGTAATTAATTTTTATATTAATTACTGTAGAATATTACTTTAGTTAGTCTCTTTACAGGAAGAAGAAGAAGAAAACATTTTTATTGAAAAATTTTACGGACACAAGGGATACACCAGACTGCCGCAGTTTCGTCCCCCTCCTGGGACTCGTCAGTTATGTGTTTATTTATTTTCATTTTCATTGCACAAAACATAATTTTTATTTTTAATAAAAATTATATCAAACTTTAATAAAAAAAATATAAAAATATTTCAATTTATTTTCATCGGGATAAACATTAATTGCATTTATAGTAATTAAATGTGCTAAAGTCCCAAAACTTATTTAACAAATTGTGAAAAGCAATCTGATGTAGGCGTGTCCCTATCCGGATTTAATTCCTGCCTAAGGAAATCTTCTTTGATTTTTTTTTTAAATTTTTAAAAAAAATTTCCTTTTTTGGCCTCTTTTTCAAAAATTCAAATTGGTTTCAAATTTTCAAAAAAAAATGTGTTTTTTTTTTAAAAATAAAAACAGTCCAATATGAAAATGCATGCAAAAAAAATATAATGTGTATGATTAAATAAATTTTGTGTATTAGTTAATTTTGTTGTGCCCTTTAAAACATGTTGGTGGAATGTGTATAGTAATTTTTGCAATCGTCTAAAAAATATTTTTTAGAAAATATAAGGATCTACACATTTTTTTATTACAAATCATTTACTAGGATAATAATATTTGTAAGTGGATATTAGTTAAAGAAATTATACTAATCAATATTGTCATGATTTGTTCGGTTTTTTGTTCTTTTTACTTGTCGGTTCGTTCATAAAACAAGTTCTAGAAAATGTTTGTAAAATTACTACAATAAAATGTGTAATTCTTTGTAAATATAAACAGTAATTGCTTAAAGTTATTTTGTCCACACTTTTATGTACAATAAAACACACATGATGTAATTATAGGCGTTATGTGTTTATAATTAAACATGTTGTTCGAATTTTTTTTCTATTTTGTTAAAAAAAAATCTGAATTTTTATGCAAAATAAAGTTTATAAAAAAAACAGCATATTTGTGGATTTGTAATCCAGTTACTGAGCAAAGAATTTGAGAAATGGGGAAAAATGGTAATTTTTGCAATTTTTAAGGCACCGGATGCACTTTTTTCGGGTAGGAGTATTCCACATTTTTTTTCTCCTATTGAATATCTACATCTTTGCTTTAAACACAAAAGCGATATTCCGTACGGTATACCGAGGTATAACCGTGTTAAAATATAGAAAAAGTGTTAAAAATTCGCCTTGAGCCAAAATATTCGTATGTCCATTAAATTATTTCTGTAGCCAACTTGACAAAACGAATGATATAGAAATTCTTATTTTTGCGGCTACTGTCACGTGCAATTCCCAGAATTGAGTCCCAAAATCATGTGTTGAAAAATGTTGTACTGTGTTACGTATAATGAGTGCAATTTATTTTCATTTACGCACTTGTAGTAGATTTACCCACCTTATAGTAGGAGTTTAGACTCCTACTACAAGTTGGGCAAATTTAAACAAAAATTAAGTAGAGTGAAAAAAAATATGACATTAATAGAAATAAATCCAGTAAAAATAGCAGAAAAAGCTAATAAAAAATAGTTAAAAATTACGTTTCAGAAAAAACTGCTCAAATTAGTTTCCAATTTATGTTTTGATCAATGGTGATAATCTTTTACTTCGAGCTCATATATTAGTTCTCATTTAGTGAGTAAACTAGTTTATATGAATGTTTGATGTTTGGCATGGGATTGTTACCGCTTTCAAAACGTGTTCTGATGATGGGAACCTTGAAAATTCCCGAAATAGATCTATCAACACATTCCTAAAAGGTTCAAAAAATAAATTTGAAAACAAAAAAACTCTATAGATTATTTGTTAGGACAATATCCTAATAAAGAAATGTAGAGTGTGGCCTCGAACTTGAATAATTTTCATGTTAGAAAGTGTTTTGCAACCGTCAGATAATGACAATCGTAATTAATTTTTATATTAATTACTGTAGAATATTACTTTAGTTAGTCTCTTTACAGGAAGAAAACATTTTTATTGAAAAATTTTACGGACACAAGGGATACACCAGACTGCCGCAGTTTCGTCCACCTCCTGGTACTCGTCATTGGTTAATTTATGTGTTTATTTATTTTCATTTTCATTGCACAAAACATAATTTTTATTTTTAATAAAAATTATATCAAACTTTAATAAAAAAAATATAAAAATATTTCTTTTATTTTTTTTTGTTAAATTTTTTAAAAAAATTTCCTTTTTTGGCCTCTTTTTCAAAAATTCAAATTGGTTTCAAATTTTCAAAAAAAAATGTGTTTTTTTTTTAAATTAAAACAGTCCAATATGAAAATGCATGCAAAAAAAATATAATGTGTATGATTAAATAAATTTTGTGTATTAGTTAATTTTGTTGTGCCCTTTAAAACATGTTGGTGGAATGTGTATAGTAATTTTTGCAATCGTCTAAAAAATATTTTTTAGAAAAGTTAAGGATCTACACATTTTTTTATTACAAATCATTTACTAGGATAATAATATTTGTAAGTGGATCATAGTTAAAGAAATTATACTAATCAATATTGTCATGATTTGTTCGGTTTTTTGTTCTTTTTACTTGTCGGTTCATTCATAAAACAAGTTCTAGAAAATGTTTGTAAAATTACTACAATAAAATGTGTAATTCTTTGTAAATATAAACAGTAATTGCTTAAAGTTATTTTGTCCTCACTTTTATGTACAATAAAACACACATGATGTAATTATAGGCGTTATGTGTTTATAATTAAACATGTTGTTCGAATTTTTTTTTTTTTATTTTGTTAAAAAAAAATCTGAAATTTTATGCAAAATAAAGTTTATAAAAAAAAACAGCATATTTGTGGATTTGTAATCCAGTTACTGAGCAAAAAATGGGGAAAAATGGTAATTTTCGCGATTTTTAAGGCACCGGATACACTTTTTTCGGGTAGGATTGTTCCGCATTTTTTTTTTTTTCTCCTATTGAATATCTACATCTTTGCTTCAGGCACAAAAGAGATATTCCGTACTGTATACCGAGATATAACCGTGTTAAAATATAGAAAAAGTGCTAAAAATCCGCCTTGAGCCAAAAAATTATTACGGCCATTAAATTATTTCTGTAGCCAACTTGACAAAACGAATGATACAGAAATTCTTATTTTTGGGGCTACTTTCACGTGCAATCCTCAGAATTGAGTCCCAAATCATGTGTTGAAAAATGTTGTACTATGTTACGTATAATGAGTGCAATTTATTTTCATTTACGCACTTGCAGTAGATTTACCAACCTTATAGTAGGAGTTTAGATTCCTACTACAAGTTGGGCAAATTTAAACAAAAATTAATTAAAGTACACCGCTAATCTCTCATCATCTCGTTATCAGTTAAAGCATTTTTGTTTTGTACATTTCCAGAATTTCCTTTTGTGAATATAATTTTTTTATAATTTATCAGTCATAATAATTAATTTTTGCACAAAATGTTTCGTCAAATTCCACTCTTATAAATTTAAATATTATTAAGTTGTTGCTAACCCAGTAAAAAAATGTTCGTGGTTTTAGAAGCAGGATAAAACAAATGCTTACTATAACAAAATACTGACAAGCAGCAAATGAAACGAATAATTTTCGTATAAAAATAAACAAACAAAAATGTTATGTTTTCCCTAACAAGGATGCAGGTTGTAAGCAGCTTACCATAATCCATTATAAGGATGCAGGTTGTAATGCAGAAAGTTTCATATCGTGTATTATAAACGATCTGTACCAATCTTCCCGAGTTATTTCCGATTGTGTTTGCTGTTTTCGAGTATGTAATAAGAAATAATTAATCATTTAGCTGTTTCTGAGGAGCTAGCACGTGGAGCGGTAAAAAAAATAAAATGATTATAATATACATAAGTCAAAAATTTTAACAACAATATAATTTAGAAGTAGAATTTTATGTAAAATAAATTGTGTTACTTTTAATTGTAATAATATAGACATGAAATATGATGTAACTGCAAGCCCTGAAATCACAGCTTTTTATAAGCGCTAAAATCAGCGCTTACTTTGACAAAAAGTAATGCTTCCAGGTGGGAATTCGCCATATAAAAATCATAGCGTATGTAAGCAGGTTTGTAAGGGATTATTTTAGGCTTACTCCCTTATAAACCTGCTTGCATGTAAGCAGCGTTTTTTACTGGGAAATAGCCAAACATTTGTTTTTTTTTTATGAAAATTTTTAATATTGAGCGCCAAACTAGCATATTATTCAAATGTCAGCTAAATCGGACTATGGATTCTATGTTTAGTAAAAAAAATGGATTAATTGCAATAATTTGATATTAAATTTTTAATAATTTGCTATCAAATCAACTGAAACCTTCATAACCATAGAAAACTCTAATAAACTGAAAAAAACAATATTACATTAACAGAAATAAATCCAGTGAAAATAGTAGAAAAATGGTTTGCCTTTTAATATTGCGAAATGTTTTTATATGAAATATCATCGATGCCTTCATACTTTACATTCGCAATATAGTATTAAAGGTCATATTATCCCATCTGTTGATGAAATATTGGATCTTGGTGTAGTCTTTGACTACAAATTATCGTTTTGTAGCCATTTGAACTTCATTATACCTAAAGCTTATTCATTATTAGCATTTATACGTCGTAATTCTGCTAATCTTTTTGAGTGTTCCACAAAAAAGTTCTGTTTTGTTCTTTTGTAAGATCTAGGCTAGAATATGCATCATTTATTTGGAGCCCTGTAGCGGATATCCATATTAATGGTATTGAGAAAATTCAAATTAAATTTGTAAAATTTGCTCTCCCATTCCTAAATGTTAATGTTAATCAACCTCCTTCTGATCCTACATTTTCTGTTCCATCCTATGAGGATAAATGTGAATTTATTTTCATTAAAACTTTGGAAACACGTAGGACCATTTTTGCCTTAAATTTTTTACATGGTATTATTTGTGGTGTAGTTGATTGCCCAGAATTATTGCATTTAATCAAATTATATGTTCCTTCTAGATCGTTAAGAGTTAGAGATAAGTTCTTTTATATTGATGTACATAGAACTAATTATGCGTTAAATGAACCTCTTACTAGAGTTTTGAGATTGTTTAATAAATATTGTAATCAATTAGATATAAATGTTAACCACTATCAATTTAAAACTGTATTAAATGATATATTTTAAGTTTTTTTTTTAATATTGTCATAATTTTGCTAGTCTGTAAGGTTTTTTGTATCCATAGACGAAATAAATAAATAAATTATTAAATAAATAAATTTTATAAAAATTAGATAAAACTTACGTTGCAGAAAAAAACTACTCAAATTATCGGTTTTTTTTTACTTAATATTAATAACCCAGCAAAACCACACATTACCAAATATTGGGTAAAGTAATATCTCGCCATAAGGTTTCACGCATTACAATACACCTTACTTCACTGATGAATTTTACAGGCGATGAGCTCAAAAGTAATGTGTGGACTCATTACCTAGTAAGGGGGTAAAGTAACTGATTACATATATGGTTGCCGGGTTGGGAAAAGTAATATGTATATAAGAAAATTTTTATAAAAAAAAAATGTACAAAAAATGTTATTACATCTATTTTTTAATTAAATAAATGACATGGTCACGCTGAGATTCGAAACTATGGTTTCTTCTGTTTGTTAGCCAAGAACTCTATCAACTGAGCTAGGTACCGTGAAATAACTCGCAAATGAAATAAGTCCCAATGAAATAACTCCCAATGAAATAAGTCCCAAAAAAAAAATGAAATAAGTCCAAATTTTAAAAAAAGAAATAACCTCCAAAGGAAAAATGAAATAAACCCTAACAGTTGGGAGTTATTTCATAGTAATAAAATAACTGCCAAAAAAGAATGAAACAACTCCCAATGAAAAAAGGCCCAAAGAAAATGAAATAATTCCCAATTCAAAAATATCGAATTCTATTTATTTCATAAATACATGTAAAAATGTACATAATATTAAACATGTGATATGTGTTTCCGAAACCTGGTTTATCCCAGAAATGAATGATAGTTTCTATAATTTACTAGGTTATCGACTTTTTCGTGCCGATAGGGTTACACATGCCGGAGGAGTAGCCATGTATATTAAATCTTCAATAAAGTGTAAAAGAAAATGTGTGCCAGTTGAAAAAGATGTCAGAAATGAAAACAATAATAACGATAATAGCAATGATAATGCAAATGATAAGATAGAACAATTATTTGTGGAAATTTTTGGCAATACCGAAAAGTTTTTATTAGGTACTATTTATAGACCAAATAAAAGAATTAAGATGGATGACTTGTTAACTAAATTAACATCGATGACTATGGGTTACTCGGATGTGATTATAGTTGGTGATTTCAACAATGACATACTAGTTGATAAAGGGTTAATGGAAAATCTAAAATCAATTGGGTTATATCTGGTTAATTATTCGATGCCTACCCATTTTACGAAAACTTCAATTTCACTTTTAGATCTTTGTTTTCTCAATAATGTGTCAAAATTATTGTTATATGATCAGCTTTCAGCATCTTTATTCTCTAAACACGATCTTTTATTTTTAATATATGATTTTCAAACTGAAAAATGCAATCAAAAAACAATATCATATCGTGATTTTAAAAATATTGATTATCCGGCGCTTGAAACTGAACTTTCCACAATTCCTTGGAACGAAATTTTTTTTATGCCTAACGTTGATGAACAGGTCGTTTTTCTGCAAAATAACATGGAATATCTATATAATAGATTCATTGTAATTAAAACTAAACGAATACGTCGTGAACAACCTTGGTTTTCGAATGAAATTAAATCGTTTATTAGCCAAAGAAATTACGCTTATACTCGATGGAAGAGGTTCAAAACTACGGAACTTCATGAAATGTTTAAGGCATTAAGAAGAAAAGTAAATTCTATAATCAGAATTGCAAAATCAAACTTTTATAAAGAAAAATTTGAATCTGCTGTTTGCACAAAAAAGAAATGGCGAGAAATTAAGAATATGGGAATAGTAGGTAACAATGCCAAAAATGAGGATAACACAATTGATGTAAATCAATTAAACCTCGATTTCGTTAACATATCAATGCCAGAGGCATATGTTAATTATTACTCCAATCTTTTTGCCAATGCTTACAACACGAACACCAACAACAATGTTAATTTTAAATTCACACTCTTTACCCAAGAAGATGTTTTAGAATCCTTCTTGAATATAAAATCCCATTCAGTTGGACATGATGGAATTCATCCTAAATTCATAAAGCTAATTCTCCCGTTTATCTTACCACACATAACTTGTATACTAAATACGATAGTTACAACTTCTAACTACCCCACTTTCTGGAAACATGCCAAAATAATACCCATACCAAAATCTGATAAAGACTATCGCCCAATTGCAATTTTGCCTTATTTGTCAAAAGTTTTTGAGCGTTTAGTTCACTCACAGATGAGTAAATACCTAAACGACAATTCTTTACTCACAGAAAGACAATCTGGGTTTAGACCAAAGCACAGTTGCCTTACTACCTTAATTGATGTATCTGAAAAGATTAGAGGTGAAATGGATAATAGGAAAATATCGTTTTTAGTTTTACTTGACCACTCAAAGGCTTTTGACACCGTGGAACATAATATTCTTTGCCTTAAATTAAAATATATGTGTAATTTCTCACCGGCAGCTGTTCAATTAATATCTTCATATTTATATGAAAGATCTCAATCTGTTTATCATGGTGCCAAAATGTCAAATAGTTTTACAGTGACGAGAGGTGTACCACAGGGTTCAATTCTTGGTCCCCTATTGTATGCTATATACTCAAATGATTTACCATCTCAAATCAAACACTGTGAGGTCCAAATGTATGCGGATGACGTTCAGGTTTACATTAGTTGTGATCCAATTAATGTATTAAGCTGCATACAAAATTTAAACCAAGACCTGTCAAGAATATCTCAATGGGCGTCTTATAACGGTCTTTGTCTAAACGCTAAAAAATCTAAGGCCATAGTAATTGGAAATCCTAAACTTTTTCCCAGTTTATTACCCGCGATTCAAATTGGGAACTCAAGAATTGAAATATCTGAAACAGCGAAAAATTTAGGAGTTATATTTAACAAACGTCTTGATTGGTCTGATCATATTAATATGATATGTGGAAAAACGTTTTCTATGTTACGAAATTTGTGGATGACACAATCGTATACACCTTTTAAAATACGTATGCTACTGGCTAAAACATATTTGTTGCCCACATTAATGTATGGTTGCGAACTTTTCGCAAATTGCGATTCATTAAGCAAACGAAAACTAAATGTAACATACAATAATATTGCCAGATATATATTTGGACTTCAACGCTTTGCCAGGATTTCACGTTACTCAAAACAGATATATAACTTATCATTTAATAACTTATTAAAATGCCGTTCTCTTATATTTCTACATAAAGTAATTTACACAAAACAACCTGATTATTTATACAAACGACTTAATTTTTTATATCGAGGAGGGGAAACAAAATTATTACAATTAGTCATCAGAGTGAACTCTCCAAAAAACATTTTTTTATAAGCAGTATAGATCTTGGAACCACTTGCCTCACAGGATTCAAACAACAAGCAATGCAAGTCATTTTAAGCGTTATATTTTTGAGCATTATGGTTGACTAAGTTTTAAACATTTTAATATTGTTTTTTGATAAAATTTGATTTGTTTTTTTTTTTTTTTTTGTTTAAATTGTTAGCATAAATTAAAAGTTTTATTTTTTAACGAAAATTTTTATTTTTATTAGCTTTTTAATATGGTAAATTAAAATTATATATAATTTATATTGTGCCTTTTTGTTTTTATAACGATGTGTAAATTCCAATTTTAATTTTTTATCTGTCCGAAACATTATTGTAACATTATTATTCCATTTGCTGTTAATAAGACTAGTTCTTGTGGCAATGGTATGCTAACTAAATAAATAAATAAATTAAATTAAAAATTAAACTCATATTATAAAGATAGAATTTAATGTATACATAAATATACAAAAATAATCAACAAAATTAATAGAAAAATACATATTAAGAATATATTTATAAAAAAACCTAAAATAATCTTTGTTTTAAAACTTAAATAAATTAGTTTACATAGCATGGAGTAGTGGAACAGAACGTAGGGGGGAGGCGGCGCATGTGATTTGCGGCCGTGGTCGCTCGTATAGGACAGGAAACACGGTGGCGCCGCATTACGCGAAGCGCGGCCGCGCCACAGGACGCGAATCGTACGCACCGCTTTCCAGAGGTGGCGTGTCATAACGTCCAATGACATAATGTCCATGGACTTTATGTCACTCGAAAAGTGGCATAGCGTCCAGACTTTTTAAAATAAAAAGATTTATAATATTTAGTATATCAATACAATTTTTTTAAATATTCTTTAGTAGTATATCACAAACTTAAACTAAATTTATAAATCGTATAATCGCACGCAGAAAAAACTTTATTTCGCGAAGCCGCCTGCCGCGTTCTACGGAGGAAAAAAACCCTAAGAGCGGCCGAAGGCCACCACACAGAAAAACTTGTTTTTTACAAATTACTTGATGTCTTAAAAATAAAGGGTGTCCAAAGAAGAGCGCAATTTTTAAATTTTAAATAAAACACAGATATTTAAAAAAAATCGTGAAACTTTATTATATCGTAAAGTAGACAGAATGAGGTTATGTATGGAACAATATATCGTGCAGATGGCCGCCGCGCCGCTTCTTTGCTGGCATGCACGCGATCTTTTAATGAAATTTTCAATGACCGTTTTGCATGAATGCTGCGGTATTTCAATTTCCTCTTTTATGGCTTGAGCCGTCGTCGGCTTATTCGCGTAAACCATCGACTTCAAAAAACCCCAAAGAAAAAAATCTAATGGTGTTAAATCGCACGATCTAGGCGGCCAATTCTGATCTCCAAAACGCGAAATAACACGACCGGGAAATGACTGATGCAGCAATTGAATTGTTTCTCTGGCTGTATGACATGTGGCGCCGTCTTGTTGGAACCACATGCCCTCCACATTCATTTCTTCAATTTAGGCAAGAAAAAACTGGTTATCATTTCACGATACCGAACACCATTGACTGTTTGCGCTTGACCTGCCTCATTTTCATAAAAAAAAGGTCCAATGATTCCTCCAGCCCAAAAACCACACCACACAGTGACACGTTGAGGATGCATTTGCTTCTCGTGAATCACTCGAGCATTTTCCTCACCCCAAATGCGACAATTCTGCCTATTGACGAAGCCATCAAGATGAAAATGGAACTCGTCACTGAAGATGATTTTATCGGCAAAATCAGCATTTTCATGTTGTCATGTTGGTAAAACAATTTCACAATGAGAATGCGTTGTTCATTCGTGTAGCGCTCCATTTTTACTAACCTCGTACCTTCTACTAGCAAACAATAACAATTGTTCAAATGTCAAACAATGACACTTCGAATGTTGCCAGATTTAAAAATTGCGTTCTTCTTGGGACACCCTTTATAAGACTTCAACGAATTCGACATCTGATTTGAAAAACAAGTTCTTCTGGGTGGCGGCCTTCGGCCGCCCTTTGGGGTTTTTTTCCTCCGTAGAACGCGGCAGGCGGCTTCGCGAAATAAAGTTAAATGACACAAAAGAAACTTTAAAATTACTGATCTGTTTCCACTCTGGAGTATAATGTCCATGGACCTTATGTCGTAACACGTATAATATTTTCTTCCTCTATCATCCGAATTTTTTAATAAATTTGATTTTCGACTTTTACATATAACACTTTACTATTTCTTCTTTTGCCACTCATTTTTTCAAATTCAAGATTTGCCATTATTTTTAATCACTTTAATACCGATCTTTACTTACCAAAATTCTTGCAAGAACTGCGTTCCTTTTGGTAATATAGCTACTTGTATTGCTATTATTTACTTTATGACAATTTAAATATAAATGAAATAACTCCCAACAGAAATGAAATAATTTCCAACGATAAAATCACATTTAAAAATGAAAATGAAATAACTCCCAACAAGAGTGCAATAACTCCCAATAACAAAAAAAATTAAATAACTGCCAACAAAATTTGGTTGGGAATTAATTCATTTGGGAGTTATTTCATAACGAAATAATTTTTTTTTTTTTTTTTTTTTTTTATTAATTAATAATCATATAATTACAAATTATATACTATTACCCTAACCGAGCACTAGCTACTATGGCCTTCGGCGCGTTGTAGCGAAAACAGACCAGTGCCTCTGATGGGAATCGAACCCACGACCCCCGCACTGATAAGCCAGCACGCTACCAACTAGCCTACCGGGGCGCACGACAACGAAATAATTCCTAACAGAAAATTGTCCTAACGCCTTGGGAGTTATTTCATAATGAAATAAATCCCAATTTAATATGGAAAATTTTTGGGAGTTATTTCATTTTTTTTTTTTTGAGTTATTTCATTTGGGAGTTATTTCATGGTACCACTGAGCTATCGTCACATATAATAATGGATTGCTTGAAATCTAAATGAATTGTTGCTCCTCGAGTTTTCGTTTGTGATGCAAAATATATTTATATATCTTACCCTTATGCCTACAAAAATTCCAAAAGTAATGTGTCTAAATATAGATATCCAAAAAAAAAAAAAAAAAACATTTTAATCATTACTTTACGTGTATATGTAATTGATAATCAGTAAGTCATTATTTTATATTTTGCAATAATGAAAATGGAAAAGATGTATCATTACAAGGTAATCCATGAGTGTCCAATTATTGGTAACTCATCACTTTATGTTTCAAAATAATGTTGAAGGTAGGGATTATACATTACAATGTAATGCATTATGTAACCAACTATTGTAAGTCATTGCAGCCAACTAACATTGGTTACATAATGTTAGCAGCCAACTAACATTATGTAACCCATTATCGGTAATACATTACATTTTGTTGGAAAATAATGATACAGATAAAGAGCATTACTTTATCGCACCCACTACCAAATAGTACTAGAAAAATAAGAACAGCAAAATAAAACAGTTAATACCACCAAAAGACAGTGCTTACCAAGAAGCAGTATTGGAAGGCGCAACTAGCGAGCGCTTCCAAAGCAAATCCAAAAGGCATGATTTTTGTTCGCGATGTCCCACTTCGTATGTCTCTTTTAAGCAGGTGAAATGGTCTTAGAAGCAATAAATTCATGCCCTCTTAGGCAATAAGAAGCGCTTTTTTGTATATTGATGCTTCATAGTATGCATTCTTTCTTGCTTCATTGTAAGTATTATTCTTATTATTGCTTCAAAAAAGCATTTTGGGAAGCACAACAGAATGCCTTCCCTTATTGCTTTATTGTTTGCAAGGCGGTGAAGCGTTATTTTGGAAGCATACAAATGTAGTTACTGGTTACCAAATCTAGGTTATTTTTTTGCAGGGATTTCACAACATTTTTGTTATATTCGAGTTGAATCCTAGTTAATTGAAAATACCAATTAACGCTACAAAAACTATGAAAAAAAAACTTCTAATTTTGGTATATTCACCTAAAATGTAGTAGAATGCAAATAAATGCATTTTGATAAAATCACTACAAATATTGCCTACAACTTTGTAGATTATTGACTTCGGAAAGTCAGATTGTTATTCGCATTAAAAAAACTCTAAAAGAAAACTTTAAAAAATTTACATTTTTTAATGATTACACACATCGACAAGATTTCTTGGTTTGAATGCCGATATGTGATTTATATACTCTCTGATGACCTGATTCCTGATTGACGATTGCTAGTGATTTAAAATAAAGATACATATTTAAAGTACGCTATAGTCTTGAACAGACAGCAACGAAATTTTCTAAAACTAATTGTTAAAATAGCGTAAAGATACATTTATCAAATTGCTTCTATAACAAAATATAAATACATTTTTAATATGAAATTTGAGATAAAAGAATTAAAATTTTGTACAATTTTTATTTGAATTTCAATTTAAACAAAGTTAAAGTAATAATTTTAATGTTGTTCATCTACATTACACAAGGAAAGTGCAAAGTTTATATCGTGACCATAGATGGGCGGTGACAATTACATTTCACAATCATTCACTTGTGAAATTTTGTCATGTAATTAATAATTTCAGAACTACGCTCACACTTGCTGACTTAAACGCTTTCTCGGAACATTTTAAATTTTTGTAATACCAGACATGGGACATAATACCAAAATATGTGTATTTAATTACAGGACAATTACTTTTTTATATCTAATTACAAGTAATTGGGTGTAATTCAGTAATTTCCCTGTAGCTAAATACACAGATGTTCTTACTAATCCCCATGTTTGGTATTAAAAATTTGACAAATGTTCTAAGGAAGCTTTTAGGAATGCAAGTGTGAGCGTAGGTCTAAAATTATTAATGATATTGCAAAATTTCACAAGTGAATGATTGTAAAATGTAATTGACGACGCTCTTGTCTGATCGTGACCCTAAACTAAATTTAAAACGGCCGGATGCATGGTCTAGGCTATTTTTAAAAATGCAATATTTAGTAATTTTTTTGATAGAGATTTTTTAAAATGCAATATTTTCCTAACTATACTAACATACAAATTTTAAAAGTTTGTTAACTCATTACAGAGCTACCATCGTAATAGAAAAGCATTAGCTGTTCGGATGTGTAATGTACACAATATCAAAAATGGTTTAAAAACGCTATTTTTCACGTTTTCAATAGCGTATTTCTCAAAATTGTTGCGAGACGGTAAAATTTTGAAAACAGACAAAGTCTATTAAAAATATGTATCGCGGTGCAAAAAAAAATCGACTTTTTCTCAGAATATTATTTTAGTGATTATTTAAATATTCAATATTTAAAAATAATAATTTTACACTCAGGGAACTTGTGTAAAACTATTATTACACTATGTAGTTGTTTGGGTTGTAATACAGTTTTTTTAATGTAAATGTCAGTCATTTTTAGAACAAATTAAATTTTTTTCTAACCTTGTAGTTCATTTAAAAAAACAAACCACATCAAATGACTATTTTTTCATTTTACATTAATTTTTTACAGTTGTTTTTTTGTTATTTAAAAAAATAATTGTTTGTTTATTTATTTTATTTTATTACAATTGTTAGTCAATTTTGAACATTAGAAAACAAATGGCAATGTTAGTTGGAATTAATGAAATGTAAGTCGTCCTTTCTTTAAGTGAAATTTCATTTGCTTTTAACTACATTTGCAGTGGTCTTTATCTAAATATTATTGTAAGTGTAGTAAAAACGTTTACACATTTTATTCTATTAGTGTAAGCTGAAAATAAAATCTTAATAATTTGTTTCAGTTTGATGCTGTTTTTTTTTTTTTTGTAATTTTACATGCCAACAAACATAAATAAATTGTGTTTTATAAAGTGTTGCTTAAGAAATACAAAAAATTAATATGAAAGCAATTGATTTTTGTTTATATATTCATTCACAGAATTTTAATTGAGTTCCTTTTAATAGACTTTTCTTGTTAAAAATAAATCTTTATAAGAAGAAAGAACAGTGTTGCATAAAATATAAAAAGTTAAGCCAATATACTTAAGTTAATATAATGTACATTTGAGTGGGTCGCACCCCATACAAAAAAAAAAAGTTGTGCCGGTCACCCCCTAGAATTAAAGATAATTTGAAGAAGATTTGAAAAAAAAATTTTTTTTTTTTTGCCACGCCCCTTGACCCCGCGCATTTGGTATTTTATTTCCTGTGGCTCCATTTATAGTCCGATCGTAACGTGTGATATATAATTGTTTTTGGAATGACAACGGCTACATTTTCTACTTTGACCACTTTTGACTCCGACGTCAAATTCTAGAAGTGACTTCTGGAAACTCAATTTCTACCACCCTAATTCACGATTTTTTCTAAACGATAAAAAAGTTTTTTTCATTCCATGAAATTTTGTCTTTTGCAGTATGTATATTTATTCAGTGACAAAAAAGTTACGAAGGTTTAAAAAAAATCAATTTGAGTTTTATTCCAACAATTGTTAACAATAAACTTTGGTCTTTTTGTGGTTATTGTTTTTGTGGCCATTTTTAAAGTGCTCTCTTTTTACTCATTTTTCTATCAAATATTGTTGAGAGAAACTCTATTCTTAAAAGTATAAACAATGGTTTTTTTTTAATGTGGAATTCTCCTTAAATAAATTAATTTAAATTTTGGCGAGACTCCAGCTGTTTATACTGCTCTCGACCCCATGCGCTTTTCGTCCGTTACATTGTTTGCGGATTCACTAACAACTCGCACAAAGCGTTCGGTATTTCGCGAATGGCATGGAAATTCTAATAAATAAATTATATATTTGAATTAAAAACAATTTAATTATATTTTTAAAGAAAAAAAATATTTTAGTAATTTACACTAATTTTATCAAAAAGCTACAGCTGTAGACGCGAACACTTGAAGAGGAATAATAATATGTAGGGCTCGGAAGTTAATGCATTTATATTTGTGTTTTATGTACATAAAATATGTATTTAAAATCGTAAAATATGGACTTAAAATTTAAAATATGCATTTATTATTGATTTTTTTCATTTTTTTCTATATAATTTTTAAATTTTAGTAATTTCTGTTTTAAAAAGTCGTTACAAAATTGAGAATAACAATTAAAAATCTTCTTAAAGTTTGTAGTTAAATTTTCTGTCATATTACATTTCTTGATAAAAAAATTAAATGTATAAATTTGATAAGATTTTATTTCTAAAAAAATTTAAATTGTAAAAAATTTATTTTTAGTAAAACATCAAAAAAAAAATTGCAAAAATATGCAAAAATATGTAAAAATATGCAAAAACATGTAAAAATATGCAAAATATGTAACAAAAAATATATATAGCTAAATATGTAAAAATATGGACTAACAAATCGATGCCATTTCGTTGCAAATTTGTTGATTCGCAAAGATATTTGGTTAACATTGTTCTCTAGCTAACGATAACAGACATGTATTTACATGAAGTTCCAAGCCCTAATAATATGTTTAACAAAAGTGTTGCCAGCTGAATCGGTTTGTGATGACGGTTAAAAAGAATACTATGTGGAGGAGAAAGATAATAGAAAATAGAGAAACAAGTGAGATTACGAAAAAGAGAACATTATCATAGTGCAAAAACAAATGCACACTAGCGCCACAAAAAGACCAAAGCTTATTGTTAACGATTGTTGGAATAAAACTCAAATTGATTTTTTTTAAACCTTCGTAACTTTTTTGTTACTGAATAAATATATATACTGTAAAAGACAAAATTTCATGGAATTTAAAAAACTTTTTTATCGTTTAAAAAAACTCGTGAATTAGGGTGGTAGAAATCGAGTTTCCAGAAGTCACTTCTGGAATTTGACGTCGGAGTCAAAAGTAATCAAAGTAGAAAATGTAGCCGTTGTCATTCCAAAAACAATGATAAATCACACGTTACGATCGGACTATAAATGGAGCCACAGGAAATAAAAAACCAAAGGCGCGGGGTCAAGGGGCGTGGCAAAAAAAAAAAAAAGTTTTTTTTTAAATCTTCTTCCAATTATCTTTAATTCTAGGGGGTGACCGGCACAACTTTTTTTTATCGACCCGGCCTAATGTACATGCGCGTATATCCGCGATGGGATATTTGAAAATTTTCTGCAACAAAACTAAATTTTTCTTAACAAAAATAGAAAAATAGAATGGAAACAAAAAAAATCTCGATCTTTCTGTCCCAAAATCTTCCCTGGATCCGCACCTGCTATGTTATTAAATATATATAGTAATTTCATCCTCATATACAATGTAAGAATATCTATAATTATGCTTTTTTTTTCTTTTGTTGGTTATAAAATTTTAATATGAAAGAGAAACGATTCCTTTTTATCAAATGAAAAATATAATTAAAATTATAAAGAAATTTAAATAATGTTAATTATGAATTTTAATTGCATACACATTAGAGTGGAGCAAAGAAAAAAAATATATAGCTTAATGAAGAAATGAATATGAATTATATTGAAAATGACTTACAGTGGTGTTGAAAACATTTGCAACTGAAATCGTGGTTTTGGTAATTTTAATTTTTTTGATCAAAAAGATTTGTGGTATAAGTTTTTGTTTTTTTTTTATTAAATTCAGTTATAGCATATTATTTTGCAAAAACAAAGAAATTATTCATAAGTTCTTAAAAATAAACAAAGTAATTTTAACAAAATAAGTCGATAGTGCAGTGTTCGAAACACTCTTAAGTAATTAACAGGAAATACAAACAATGGTTTTAACGCTCAGTATTTTGTAGCGTAGCCATTATTTTTTATAACTTCTGAACACCTCTTAGGCATTGAGGCAATGAGCTTTTTAATATAATCGTCAGAAATTTCATTTCACTGCTTCTCCAACTCGAATACTTTATTGCCGATATTCCGTTTTACAATCATCCACATGTTCTCAATCGGGTTGAGATCGGGAGATTGAGCCGGCCACGACATGATATTAATTTCATTTTCCTGCAGCCAAACTTTTACAACCCCCGTCGTGTGTTTTGGGTGGTTGTCGTCCATGAGAGTGGCATTTCCCATGCAGCATATGGAAGCATAACTGAACTCAAAAGATCTCTATAGATTGTGGCCGTCATTATGCTAGTAATGCGATGAATTGGGACAATCCCATTTCCTGAAAAACACCCCCATACCATAATGTTTCCACCTCCGTGCTTCTGTGTGGTATTTGTGTATGTGGGATTAAACTTTTTGCCTCGTGGTCTTCAAACATTGGCTCTTCCATCTGATCCCCAGAGGTTGAATTTAGACTCATCTGACCACAATACATTTTTCCATTGCTGTTGAGTCCAGTTCAAATGGGTGCATGCAAAGTCAAGATGAGCTTCTCGGTTTTTTTCCGGGCTCTCTTTTAATGTTGGGAAGATTGGCTTCTATTAATAGTTCAGTTTTAGCTTCTCTGGGAACTGCTTTGGGATATATCGTTAAAAAATTCTTGATTTTCCGATCTTCTCTTACAGTTGTAATACGGGGTCTTCCTCCTTTATAAGTTGTGTGGATGTTAACACTATTAACAATGCGGCAAATCGTTAATTTTGGAACAGAGTAGTTTATAGAAATTTCTTTTTGGGAAAGTACATTTTGAAAATCATTTAAAACTTTTGATTTAAAATCAGAATTGAATTTATTTCTTGCCATTTTTTACAAAAATTATTCTTACGATGTTTATGCTTCCAACATCTTATTACAACTATTAAAGAACAATAATTATAATAAATTTGTTTAAAAAATGTAACGGCCTGAATCTCATATTAAAAAGGAATGCGATTACCGTTATATTCCTAGCATTTGTTAGTATAAATTGTTTCGTTAAGAGTAAGAATAATGAGAGTTGCAAATGTTTTAAACACCTGCATTTTGAATACATCTATTATAATTAATTTTTTTGTTGTTTTAATTTAACGGAAGTAATTTTTTTTTATTTGTTTAATATAAAACAATGTATGAAGAATATGTAAAAAAAAATTTTAGTAACTAAGTGTGATTTGAAGAAAATAAATCAATGAAAACAACAAATGCGATCTCAGTTCCAAGTGTTTTGACCACTACTGTATATATATTGAAATTATATCAAACTTAATGAAAAAAATTTTTTTTAAAGTCTGTTTTATTTGATCATAGTTATTTCTATAAAAATTATTGTCGTTCTGGGATACTTGCATCCATTAAATTTTGTATATAACCAAAAAGGTTAAACTATGCCAATTTAGTAAATGGATACAATTCCAATATAAATTCCCTGCGTTAAATGGACCAGTCATTGGTATGGTCACGTGACTAGAACTTTGTGTGTATGAACCAGTCCAAGTTTCGGTTCGGTACTTTTAACATGGGCTTGTCATAGGAGGTGACAATTGCTTTCTGTGGAGCACTGTGTGACATGGCGAATAGCTTGACCAAGGTAACTTATCACCGTACCGACTGAAAGGAATATGCTACGGGACAAGCTAGAAGTAGGGAGGGAAAGTATGACCATTTTACGATTTATTTGATATGCAACACAACCAGTGGGAAAAAAATGATCACGTGACTGGTGTAGGTGTACGAACCGGAGAGCAATATTTGAAGTAAAACTAGTCACATATTAAGCGAAATGTGTTCTGTTTTAGGCGTAATTTGAGTGGAATAGTTTTGTAAAGTACCACTGCACTGGTCTAAGGGGTACATGTTGCCGGGCATGCAGAAAGTAATTAGCAAGTAACCTGTCACTTTTTATTCAGCGTGTGTCATATTATACGGGTTGCTATACCCAACAAAAAACTGTAACATTAAATTCATTATAACAACTTAAATTTGAAAAAGTACATAAACTAGACAAGAAGTCCGGATATTCAAAATATTGAAAAAAAAAATGCGAGTGCATTAGAAATCAGTTTATCTATACCACGGTCAATGATTGCACAGAAAATTGTATATAGATGCAATCGAACAAATAAAAACATAACAAATATTACATTATGTATAATCCGTATAAAATTAAATACGCGACAATACTGAGAGTTTGTAAGACACTAAATTTTTATTTACAAATATATCCACTTAAATACTACATATAAAATTCTTAAAACTAAACTAGCCTACATACAAGCGATCATTAGTATTCTTGTAGGGGATGAACTGTTTTATTGTACTTTCATGATAAGAGGTGCAACCATAAAACCTTTTTATGGTTGCTATCTCTTACAGTACTGCTTATCTGTATGCACACATGTGCATACAGATGTTAAGCACTAAACTAATAACCTAATAAACTAATCGAATTTAAAAAAGGATTTTTCTCTTATGTTCCTAATTCTAAGAATTCAATTAAACTTAATCTACTTGTAATTATTAATTTAAATTTTCCTGGTTTTTTATCAGGAAAATTTAAATTAATAAATGATAAGAAAAAAAGAAAGATAAAATATGTTCAACTTATTTGAACATTCTGCCGGGGCACGTTAAACATAACGTCTACCCTTTTACTATTTTTTTAGGCAACGTTTACGTATTCGAAATATTACAATAACTATTATAAATATAGAAATAAGTATAAGAGATGAGTGGCCGCTAGCGTGGTGCCAGTTTATAGATTTCAATTCAATGTTCTTAACCTTCTGGTTGATGTTATCAAACTGCTTCTGTATTTCATTAGTAGTTTTCTTCAAAATATTTAATGTAGATTCGACCACGGAAGTTTGTTTGTCAGCTAGATGCTTAATGTCGTGTTCATTCTCTAGAACTATTCGCATATTCTCTTGTATCATCTCTCTATCTTCAGCATCCATTACTCCAAACAGCACATGATAAAAAGATCCTATGAACTCGAATGGTGCCCTTTTTGTTCGTTGTTTGTCTTGGTGAGAGAATAATCTATCGTTTTCTTGTATGTCCTTAAGTCGATCTTCCATGCTCTTAAGAACTATGCCGCACTGCTCTTCGAACGTGCGAAGCTTCTTGCACAACCTTTTGCATTTATCCAAGGCGCCCTCCATTTGACTTACCGTCATAAAATAAGCCTCCATATCATAGTAGGCCACCAAATTCCTTTCGGATGATATTCGATTCATCATGCGTATTTTATCCATATACAAAATAGTTCCATTTCCTAGACTTCGTACTGTTCCAACCGTGTTAGCTGTTGGTATGGATCGTACCGAGTTGGATAGCATAAGCAGTAGCCACATTAGTAAAAATGGTGAACTCGACTGTTGATGGTTATATACTTTAGATGACCTGGTAAAACATAAAGTTGATGATTTAACCTGATCATTATTTTCTTCTTTTATATCTTCCAGAGGGCATAGCTTGTGGATCGGACGTTTTAACACGCCATTTTGCATTTTAAGAGTAACAACACGAACCTTTCCATCTCTGCCTTCATGAGTCTCGATGACTCTGCCCAATGGCCATTTTGCAGGGGCTGTAGCTTCATCTTTAATAATTACTATTTGATTTTGCTTTAAGTTTCTTCTTTCACTGCGCCATTTGTATCTTTGCTGCAATGTAACCAGGTACTCATCCTTCCACCGAAGCCAGAAATCCCTTCTCATTTTTTGTATTAGCTTCCATCTATCAAGGAAACCAATACCTCGGTCATCAATTATTTCGGGACTTCCTACCAGTGGTCGCCCAATCAGGAAATGCGCTGGTGTTAGAATGTCAACCTCGTCTGGGTTCTCGTTTAAAGTATAAACTGGGCGTGAATTAAGCACCGCTTCAATTTGTGCCAATAACGTAGTCATTTCTTCAAACGTCAGCACAGTATCACCGATGACTCTCTTTAAATGATGTTTCATCGATTTAACGCCGGCCTCCCAAATTCCTCCAAAATGGGGGCTTGCCGGGGGGATAAAATGCCATTCGACCTTTTCGGCTTCCAGCGTCTCGCAAATGGTAGAGTTCTTTTTTATTACTTCGACGAACTCTTTATCAAGTTTCCGCGAGGCACCCACAAAATTTTTTCCGCTGTCGGAATACATGCACTTTGCTTTGCCTCTTCTAGCAAAGAACCTTCTAAGTGCTGCCAGAAACGCCTCAGTCGTCAGATCACTGACAGCTTCTAGGTGTATCGCCTTTGTTGACATGCAGACAAATACTGCTATGTAGCCTTTAAAAGATTTTTGTCCTCTGCCTCGAGAACATTTCATTTGAATGGGGCCTGCATAATCAACGCCTGTATACGTGAATGGATGTGATACCGAAACTCGGATTTGCGGAAGGTTTCCCATAATTTGCCCAGCATTCAGTTTTTTATACCTTATGCAGCGCACGCAGTACCTTAATAACTTTTTAATTATATTCTTCATTCCAATCATCCAGAATCTCCGTCGAATTATTGATGCGACCAACTGGTTACCTCCATGCAGCGTAGACGCATGGACTTCGTTTACTATAAGTTCGGCTATCCAGGACTTTTCAATCAGTACCGGATGTTTATGGTCATATGATAGTTCCGAATTTTGTAATCGCCCGCCAACTCTAAGAATTCCGTTTTTTGTCCAAAATTGGATGTAGAGTCGCTATCTTGCTTTTGGGATTGACTTCTTTTTGAAGTTTTAAATTTTTTATTTCATCGAAAAATTTTTCTTCTTGGTGTTGTCGTACTATAACTTCATTGGCATCTTTAAGTTCAGCAGATGTAAGCCAGTCAGGGTACTTTCTTCCTTTTAGTTTGCGAAATGTGCAAGTAACTTCTGTTGCTAAATAACTTGATTGCTTGCCAGCCACTTTATGATGTTGAAAATTGGAAGTCTTCTTTACCTTAAATGTCTCTTGAGCTTGGTGCAGCTGCTCTAAAAACCCAAGCACATCCTCTAAAGTTTGTATTTTTCTAGTCTTCTTAACGCTGTGTTCATACTGGCGTATTGCTTCATGGTCGAATTTTCCAAACACAGCTCTGGCGAAAAATGGATTGGCTGCATCAATGTCCAAGCCCATCTTCTTGAACGACCTTACACATGTGGTTGTAGTGTCAAGGAGCTGCTTGATGCTTGCCGCATTATCACTATTCATAATCGGTTGATCTAAAAGTTTGTCCACAAAACCAGAAAACAGCACTCTTTCATTTTCATACCGCTTTCTAAGTTCTTCTAGGGCATCATCATAGCTGTCTTCTACACAATTAAAATGGCCTATTAATTTTGCAGCATCGCCTCTCAATGCACTTTTTAACCGCTGCATCTTTTCCACTTTGGGAACCGCATCATTTGTATGAACTAACGTTTTAAACAAATCATAAAAAGTAGCCCATTCGCTGCTTCCACCTTCAAAATAAGGAATCTTAATCTCCTGCAATTTCACCGCTGGAGTTGGCATGGAATCTTTCATACTACGCGCCTCCGAGCTTGATTCTCGCTCAAGTTCCTTTAGCACTCTGTAGTATCGCCTCCGTACGTTGAAAAACTTTGTAGACGTTTCCTCGTCACATTCTTCAAATGCTTCGAATTTTGCATTAAGACCCTTATATTCGTCTTCCAACTCAAGTTTTACAACCCTGTAAACTGATATGTCTGTTATGTCTGTTTCTTCCAACAGACGTTCAAACATCTCCACTCGATTGCAAAATGCTTTGCTTCTCGGATTTTTTATTATTTCTTTCTTTGTGGAAGTTTTTCCACCGCTTCTTGCTGCGGTTTTTCCTTCCTTCAGTCTGCTTTCATCGTCTATTTCGTGGTCATCGTTCTGGATACCTTCTTCACCCATCTTCAGTAGGCATTGACGAACAGCATTCAACATCTGCGCGACATAATCATAGTAATTCACTTTAAAGTATTCTATGTCATTATCGCCACTGGCACTCAACTTCGTGTGGTTGCCCTGGAAATCTAACCAAGCTGCGTTTGCTCTTTGCTGAGAGTCCTCAACCTGAGGCAGCCGCAATGTTCCCTTCTCGCATCTCCTGAGGATACCTTCAATGGTTTCCCCAATCACCTTCTGGCGTTCTAATAATTTTTGGGACATTGTAATTTAACCCGTTCTTCTTTTAATAATTTAAAAGATTTTTTTTATTAAAACCCGTTCACTGATTAGATCGTTTTATTTAACAACAAAACTTCTTTTCACTTTCGAACGACCAAATGTATAATCCGTATAAAATTAAATACGCGACAATACTGAGAGTTTGTAAGACACTAAATTTTTATTTACAAATATATCCACTTAAATACTACATATAAAATTCTTAAAACTAAACTAGCCTACCTACAAGCGATCATTAGTATTCTTGTAGGGGATGAACTGTTTTATTGTACTTTCATGATAAGAGGTGCAACCATAAAACCTTTTTATGGTTGCTATCTCTTACAGTACTGCTTATCTGTATGCACACATGTGCATACAGATGTTAAGCACTAAACTAATAACCTAATAAACTAATCGAATTTAAAAAAGGATTTTTCTCTTATGTTCCTAATTCTAAGAATTCAATTAAACTTAATCTACTTGTAATGGTTTTCTACGAACAATCACAAAACTATTATTTATGCATTTGGTTTTTTATCAGGAAAATTTAAATTAATAAATGATAAGAAAAAAAGAAAGATAAAATATGTTCAACTTATTTGAACACATTATTCAAAAATTCAAAAAAACAGGGTCACTGACGAAGGTTCAATACCAGAAACTGCGCAGTCTGATTCAAAAAAAAATTGAAAATTTTCAATGTAGTTATGATTTTTAGAAAATACACTCATTCTTCTCTACCACGCCTTTCACAATTAAATTAAATAAAATTGCATATTAATTATAGTATTAATTGCAATTGTCTGAATAAGACGTTAAAATTCAAACTCAAACAAAAATCAAACTTTGCTCTCTGGCAATTCTTCCCTAACTACGTAAGCGCCACCTATCAAATATACAAAGAATATATCATAGATATGGCATCACTTACAACATATGGGAAAACAGTGGACATTAGAGTGAGGTCAGTTTCTAAAAATAGAACTCTTGTGTTGTTGGAGTTGTACTTCTGAGATTATGTATGCAAGAACAAAAACACCACTTTAATCAAAACAAAACTCGACCTGACGATAGCTCAGAGGGCTAAAGCGGTCTGTCTAATGTGTAGTGCGAGTGCATGTGGCATAAGAAATCAGTTTATCTATACCACGGTCAATGATTGCGCAGAAAATTTCATATAGACGCAAAAGAACAAATAAAAACATAACAAATATTACATTATTCAAAAATTCAAAAAAACAGGGTCACTGACGAAGGTTCAATACCAGAAACTGCGCAGTCTGATTCAGAAAATTTAAAATTTACAATGTAGTTATGATTTTTAGAAAATACACTCATTCTTCTCTACCACGCCTTTCACAATTAGATTTTTTGCATGTTTTTTTTTTTTATTTGCTAACATTTTCTACTAACTTTTATTTTCCAACACTTCTAAAAAGCACTTCATGAACATTTTAATTTTGCGTTCTGCATTATAAGTTAAAAAGAAGGAACTGCAACAATTCAGCACAAATTTAATGTATAACTTATAAAGCAGAGTAACAAAATATTTACTCAGTTTCAATTTTGTTCCCAAAGAAAGACAAATCGTTCCCAGAAATCTTGTAAAATATATAAACCAGATACTTTGAAACCAATATGTAGAAATATTTTAATTTTAATTTATATTCTTGTAAAGTGTTTCTGAATAAGTTATGTAGCGATATTTTATGTGTCAAATCTCCATTCACTCGAAAAATCGCCAATCGGCATTTCGAAAATGAACTTGCCAACCAAAAATTCAGTTACCACAGTCAAACCAGTCGATTGGTATTGAATACAATAAACAATGGAAGCAATTGAGAAAAAAATGTAATACTTTTTTATTCTTAGCGTATAGCCCATTTTCTATAAAATAAATTAAGGTGTTTATTAAAAAAAAAATCCATGGATTAATTCTGTAGTTATTGGCAATTATATAAGGAATAAAGAAGCAAATATCTTCCACTCGGAACTATTGTACTACGCTACGTATGAGTGTTAATAATTATTAAATAACACTCATACGTGCAGTAGCACTAATAATACATAATTGCAATCAGGATTGCCAGATTTGGACAGAAATTTTCATTTGTGAACAGGGTATTTTTTTCGGGGATTATAAAAATGTTTTGGGGATTTTTTGGAGATATTACAAATTTTTTATAAATATTTTAATTTAAAATTACAATAAAATCCACCAAGTGTACTGTATGACACCTGACTATTCCAAGCAACTTTACCAGGGTTTTTATATAAAACATTTCAAATTTTCTTTAAAAATTTTAAGGGAAACCCCTGATAAAAATGCATCAAAAAAGCAGATGTCATACATACTTTAGGCGAATAACTTTAAGATCAAACTAATCAAAAAGGAGCTAAAAATATATTACAAGAACTTAAGATTAAAGGCGGTTCCTCCAAAAGAAAACCTCTTTCTGAACTCAAAAATTTTAAAAAATACCCAGCCAGAAATTGCCAATGGTCTGAAAAATCAAGCACTGGCAGAGCACTATTTGCCAATGATCCAACAAATAAAGTGCTGGCAAAGCACTGATTTACAACGCTCTGCCAACGTTAGTAAAAAGTGCTTTGCCAGTGCTTAATTAACAAAATTTACAACAGTAAAAACAATTAAAGCACTGGCACAGCTCTGGCTTAGAACGCTCTGCCAACGTTCGTAAAAAGTGCTTTGCCAGTACTTGATTTACAAAATTTACAATCGTAAAAATAAAAAAGCACTGGTACAGTACTTTCCCAACATTGGCAAAAAGTGCATTGCCAGTTCTTATTTACAAAATTTACAACCGTTAACTTAATAAAAACAGTGGCACATCCCTTCTTCACAACAAGAGTGGAAAAATTCAAAACTAAATTACAATTTATGATTTGAAGTTAAGAATATTAAGATCTCCTATTATAGTTAGCACAAAGTATAGTTTTTGTACTAAAATTTTACTTAAGAAATTTATTTTCAAATTTTTTTCTTTAGTAAAATTGTAGTAAAAAATCGTGCTAACTTAGCACAAAAATAATTTGATAAAAAAAAAATATTCAGTTATTTTGTAATTAACTTAGCTGAGGCAAGCCTATTGCTATTTCTGTTCAAATTACCGAAATCATTCAATAATAAATAATACAACTCTTTACTGAAGTGAATTACTAATTAGGACTTTATTGGTCGTTTTTGGATACAGATGTTTTTGCATACAGATGTTAAGCACTAAACTAATAACCTAATAAACTAATCGAATTTAAAAAAGGATTTTTCTCTTATGTTCCTAATTCTAAGAATTCAATTAAACTTAATCTACTTGTAATGGTTTTCTACGAACAATCACAAAACTATTATTTATGCATTTGGTTTTTTATCAGGAAAATTTAAATTAATAAATGATAAGAAAAAAAGAAAGATAAAATATGTTCAACTTATTTGAACACATTATTCAAAAATTCAAAAAAACAGGGTCACTGACGAAGGTTCAATACCAGAAACTGCGCAGTCTGATTCAAAAAAAAATTGAAAATTTTCAATGTAGTTTTGATTTTTAGAAAATACACTCATTCTTCTCTACCACGCCTTTCACAATTAAATTAAATAAAATTGCATATTAATTATAGTATTAATTGCAATTGTCTGAATAAGACGTTAAAATTCAAACTCAAACAAAAATCAAACTTTGCTCTCTGGCAATTCTTCCCTAACTACGTAAGCGCCACCTATCAAATATACAAAGAATATATCATAGATATGGCATCACTTACAACATATGGGAAAACAGTGGACATTAGAGTGAGGTCAGTTTCTAAAAATAGAACTCTTGTGTTGTTGGAGTTGTACTTCTGAGATTATGTATGCAAGAACAAAAACACCACTTTAATCAAAACAAAACTCGACCTGACGATAGCTCAGAGGGCTAAAGCGGTCTGTCTAATGTGTAGTGCGAGTGCATGTGGCATAAGAAATCAGTTTATCTATACCACGGTCAATGATTGCGCAGAAAATTTCATATAGACGCAAAAGAACAAATAAAAACATAACAAATATTACATTATTCAAAAATTCAAAAAAACAGGGTCACTGACGAAGGTTCAATACCAGAAACTGCGCAGTCTGATTCAGAAAATTTAAAATTTACAATGTAGTTATGATTTTTAGAAAATACACTCATTCTTCTCTACCACGCCTTTCACAATTAGATTTTTTGCATGTTTTTTTTTTTTTATTTGCTAACATTTTCTACTAACTTTTATTTTCCAACACTTCTAAAAAGCACTTCATGAACATTTTAATTTTGCGTTCTGCATTATAAGTTAAAAAGAAGGAACTGCAACAATTCAGCACAAATTTAATGTATAACTTATAAAGCAGAGTAACAAAATATTTACTCAGTTTCAATTTTGTTCCCAAAGAAAGACAAATCGTTCCCAGAAATCTTGTAAAATATATAAACCAGATACTTTGAAACCAATATGTAGAAATATTTAAATTTTAATTTATATTCTTGTAAAGTGTTTCTTAATAAGTTATGTAGCGATATTTTATGTGTCAAATCTCCATTCACTCGAAAAATCGCCAATCGGCATTTCGAAAATGAACTTGCCAACCAAAAATTCAGTTACCACAGTCAAACCAGTCGATTGGTATTGAATACAATAAACAATGGAAGCAATTGAGAAAAAAATGTAATACTTTTTTATTCTTAGCGTATAGCCCATTTTCTATAAAATAAATTAAGGTGTTTATTAAAAAAAAAATCCATGGATTAATTCTGTAGTTATTGGCAATTATATAAGGAATAAAGAAGCAAATATCTTCCACTCGGAACTATTGTACTACGCTACGTATGAGTGTTAATAATTATTAAATAACACTCATACGTGCAGTAGCACTAATAATACATAATTGCAATCAGGATTGCCAGATTTGGACAGAAATTTTCATTTGTGAACAGGGTATTTTTTTCGGGGATTATAAAAATGTTTTGGGGATTTTTTGGAGATATTACAAATTTTTTATAAATATTTTAATTTAAAATTACAATAAAATCCACCAAGTGTACTGTATGACACCTGACTATTCCAAGCAACTTTACCAGGGTTTTTATATAAAACATTTCAAATTTTCTTTAAAAATTTTAAGGGAAACCCCTGATAAAAATGCATCAAAAAAGCAGATGTCATACATACTTTAGGCGAATAACTTTAAGATCAAACTAATCAAAAAGGAGCTAAAAATATATTACAAGAACTTAAGATTAAAGGCGGTTCCTCCAAAAGAAAACCTCTTTCTGAACTCAAAAATTTTAAAAAATACCCAGCCAGAAATTGCCAATGGTCTGAAAAATCAAGCACTGGCAGAGCACTATTTGCCAATGATCCAACAAATAAAGTGCTGGCAAAGCACTGATTTACAACGCTCTGCCAACGTTAGTAAAAAGTGCTTTGCCAGTGCTTAATTAACAAAATTTACAACAGTAAAAACAATTAAAGCACTGGCACAGCTCTGGCTTAGAACGCTCTGCCAACGTTCGTAAAAAGTGCTTTGCCAGTACTTGATTTACAAAATTTACAATCGTAAAAATAAAAAAGCACTGGTACAGTACTTTCCCAACATTGGCAAAAAGTGCATTGCCAGTTCTTATTTACAAAATTTACAACCGTTAACTTAATAAAAACAGTGGCACATCCCTTCTTCACAACAAGAGTGGAAAAATTCAAAACTAAATTACAATTTATGATTTGAAGTTAAGAATATTAAGATCTCCTATTATAGTTAGCACAAAGTATAGTTTTTGTACTAAAATTTTACTTAAGAAATTTATTTTCAAATTTTTTTCTTTAGTAAAATTGTAGTAAAAAATCGTGCTAACTTAGCACAAAAATAATTTGATAAAAAAAAAATATTCAGTTATTTTGTAATTAACTTAGCTGAGGCAAGCCTATTGCTATTTCTGTTCAAATTACCGAAATCATTCAATAATAAATAATACAACTCTTTACTGAAGTGAATTACTAATTAGGACTTTATTGGTCGTTTTTGGTTTTGGTACTGGCCAGTGCTTTGCCAACGTTTTAAAAAATAAACGGCCAAGACCTACCCGGTGTTATCATTTTGTGGTCGGCAAAGCACTTATTATATTATTAAAAAAGCACTTTATTGGTTGTTCTACCAATGCTTTGAAAACGTTTTACAATTATGGTTTTGGTACTGGCAAAGCGCTCAGTGCCAGTGCTTTGCCAACGTTTTAAAAAAGGAACGGCCAAGCCGTGCCCGGTGTTATCATTTTGGGGTTGGCAAAGCACTTAAATCTTCAGATATCCAACGATCTGCCAACGCTCATACCACCGTTGAAAGCACTGGGCCAATGGGTACTATGCGCTTATTCTATTAAGTCGAAGAGTTTCCTTGTAAAATTAAAAAAGTTTGAGAATTGTGAAAAAAAATAACGAAAATAGGTCTGAATATGACTGTTTTTGAAATCTGGTTTAATTAAACACCATTTTGACATGCAAAGTTAACTTAATCTGAATTTGAGGTCGTACTTAAATAAAAATTCACATTGTTGAGTTTAGAGATTTTTTGGGGATATTTTTAATTTTTATTAAAAAAAAAAAACTGTCTGACAAGCCTGATAAAAGTGGGAAAATTCAATAAAGAGTTTTAATTTTACTACTTTGTTAAATTTTTTGATTTGTTTTTTGATTACAAAAAAGAGTATCTGGTAAGTCTGGGTGTTAGGATTTAATAACATTAATTATACGCCTGGGTGATTTGGATATACTGCATATAGCGATTTTCAACTCTACACCACGGACTTGTCAATTAATATATCAAAATGCTATAAACGGGTTCTTATTTGAAATTACTATGGCTTTAGTTTTTAATACCATTTTTGTTACAATCTGTCAAAACTCCTTCCTGCAAAAGTGAAAATACGGATTTTTTTGCATTTTTTCCCACTACCATATGTATATATATATATGTATGCACAGCGCATAGTTTAGGGACACACCCAAAATTGTCGCCGGAATATGCGGTGTATGGAGAAAATTGTCCTCATCTTAAACGCTAGATGTATGAAAAGGCGCGAAAATTTTGGGGACAGTCCCCAAAGTAAGCAAATGTCCCTAAACTATGCGGGGGAACGAATAAATGTCTCTAGACTATGCGGTGTGCATACATATATATATATATATATATATATATATATATGTATGCACAGCGCATACTTTAGGGACACGCCCAAAATTGTCGCCGGAATATGCGGTGTATGGAAAAAATTGTCCTCATCTAATACGCTAGATGTATGAAAAGGCGCGAAAACTTTGGGGACAGTCCCCAAAGTATATATATATATATATGTATGCGTAGCGCATACTTTAGGGACATGGCCAAAATTGTCGCCGGAATATGCGGTGTATAGAAAAAATTGTCCTCATCTTAAACGCTAGATGTATGAAAAGGCGCGAAAATTTTGGGGACAGTCCCCAAAGTAAGGAAATGTCCCTAAACTATGCGGGGGAACGAATAAATGTCTCTGGACTATGCGCTGTGCATACATATATATATATATGTGCATACATATATATAAACGCCCAAAATTGTCGCCGAAATATGCAGTGTATAGAAAAAATTGTCCTCATCTAATACGCTAGATGTCATTATAATTCAGTATTCGATAGACGCCAAAGTGTAAACACACATTTTTTTAAATCGCTATAATACTGTCGATCTTTGTGCAAAAAAAGTTGTTTTGCGGGGAAGTCTGATAACCTTCTTTCATTTGTGGAAAACGGCTACTGAAAGTTATCGATTGTTGGTAGAAGATTACGGTCAACATGCACCAACTCAAAAAACTTGTGAACGATGGTTTGCGCTATTCAAAAGTGGTTATTTCTGCACAGAAGATAAAGAGAGGCCTGTTCAGCCGAAAAAGTTTGAAGATGAGATGAATTGGAAGCATTACTCCACCAAGATTGTTGTCACTTTATTGAACTTTAATTATCATTGGGAGTCACACAACAAGCCCTTTCTCTACACTCAAAAAAATAAGCTAGTACAAATGTTAGTAAAACGTCTTGTAAATCAGGTATACTATTTTTTAGCAAATTTTTTTGCTAAAATCGTGTTTTCAGCAAAAATTTTTGTTATACTTATTCAGCACTTAACTGTTTTATACTAATGCCTTACTAATATACTAATGTTTTACTAATTTATTTTGCTAAAAAAAATTGTGCTGATAAACACATTAATAGTGTGGACGACAACCAGATTGAAAGATATACGCAGAATGAAGCAGATGTCGCGGCATGTCAAGATGTAGTAGAGAAGAGGAAAATGATACTAAAAAGTACAACTCTAATAAGACATATAAAAAAATCAACCATGGACGACTTTTGTATCTGTTTTTCATACATAAAACAAAATTAAGGATTAAAACAACTTAAATTTTGCGTTGTCACCGGCTTGTGAAAATAATTGTCTTTAAATTAAATAAAAGACAAAATAAAATATTTAAATTTAATATGTATTTCTAAACTAAATGTTATAGATTAATAATCTAGTTTGGTCAAATTGCAAACAAACTTATACAGACATGTAGACAGAGTAAAGCGAAAGACATCGTAGGTAGATTTTTATGATTCCTTTTTCTTATTGCAAAAAAAAGGGTAGTTTTTTTCGTTTCGTTTGTTTTTGTTTATTTTTTCGTTTCGTTTCTATAATTATCTTCGACAGTTGCGTCCTTTAAAAGAAAGCATCATTTAGACAACCATTGATGTAAGTAGTTGAAAGAAAATTTTTGTTATGTTATATATATTTATTTCTATATATTTTCAGATATTAAATTAATTCATGACATCAATGTGGGAAAATGAAAATTTTTATATTTCGTAATTATTGTAAATCATTTTTAAAAGAATCACAAAAATATGTTTAATGATTTTCAGCAAATAAATTAACTAAATTACAATTTTTCTACAAATTTTTTGCGTTTTTTTCAGTCTACTAAAATTCAGCAAAAAATTTATTGATTTTTAGCAATTCATTTTTATTTCTAATCCACTAAGTGTTAGCAAAACTTTTGCTGAATCTACTAATTTTGCTGACTAAAATTTTGCTGACTCAGCAAAATTTTTTGCTGACTTTACAAACTTTTTTTTTTGAGTGTACGTTTAAAAGCATTGGGATTCATTCAAAAGCAAGAAAATTGGGTCCCATATCAATTTAAGGCCAAGAAACGTTGAAAGTGGATTTTGCATGTCGGAAATGCTGCTTGAATGCCATAAAAAGATGTCATTTTCGCATCGTATTGTTTGATAAATGGATAAATTACGATATCTCCAAGCGCAAAAAAATGCCGAAAAATTCCGATTTTCCAAAAAGTTTATATGTCGGAATAGCTATCCAGGGTGACCAAATAGTTCAACTTTTAGTAAAATATGTGAATGCTCTTAAATGCATATACTATGTTGAAATTTTTAGACAAACACATTTATATTTGCAAAAGTTTTCCTAACAAAAACCTATGTTTTGGTACATACATATTTGTCACAAAAGCAGGGACCGTAAATAATGATTATTGTTCGTTTTTTTAAATCAAAAAAATCAATCACTTATATTTATTGCACCATTATTATTATTTTTGACAATCTTTGCATATCCGTCATGATTTTTAAATTTTTGATTTTTAAAGTTTTCTTCAATGGTAATGATGATTTTTGAGTAATAATAAAAAAAAATAAGACATAATCATTATTTTTGAGCAAAAAAAAATAAAACTCAAAAATAATCATTATTAATGATTTTTATTTACTTCGCTCAAAATAAAACTCATTTTCCTCTGGATTTTTTTTTATGAGGATATGCAACTATGTTGGTAAAAAACTTCATAAAAAAGTCATAAATTGAAAGTGAGTTTTATTTTGGACGAAAATAAAATAAAAATCATAAATAATGATTATTTTTGAGTTGTATTTTTGTTGCTCAAAAATAATGATTATGGCTGATTTTTATTAATATTACTCAAAAATAATCATTACCATTGAAGAAAATCCTTAAAACTCATAATATAATCATTATTATGTAATTTTTATTATAAAACTCATAATTATTACGGTCCCTGCATTTATATTTTTGCAAATATAAATGTTTTTGTCTGATTTTTTGCACATACATATACTATTCACATATTGTACTAAAAGTTAAACTTAGAGTTCATCTCAGAAGGTTTTGCTGCCACATACAATTTTTAATATCTCACACATTTTGCATATGACGCACCTTTTTTTAAAAAATAGCTTTTAGTTTAGCGGAAAAATTCATGGAAATTTGATATGCCCATCAAAAATATCATTAATTTGGTAAGCAGTAACTACATTTGTATGCATACCGCCTTGTATACCATAAAGCAATAAGGCAAGGCATTCTGTTGTGCTTTCCTAAATGCATACTTTAAAGCAGTGAATAATGCATACATTAAAGCAGTAAAGAATGCATACAGTGAAGCATTAATGCTGTCAACATACAAAAGAGCGCTTATTATTGCCTACTAAGGCATGCATTTTTTTGCTTCTCAGAGCACATGAAAGAAGAGCTTTTCATCTGCTTAAAAGAGACATACCAAATGGGAGATCGCGAGCAAAAATCATGTCTGCTGGGTTTACTTAGGAAGCGCTCGGGTAAGCAACATTTTTTTCTGGGTGTACCCCTTCAAAAATTTAGCTTACAACTCTGTTTTTGGGTTTCTTTAGATTTCGTTGAAATTCGGATATAAGATAGAAAAGACAAAAGCAATAAAAATTGATGAGAAACATACTGGACTAATCGCCCATTTAAGGCTAAAAATATGTGTCAAGCTGTTCGAAACTTTTTTATTTTAAAACTTTTTATTATTTTTAGTACCTTAACAGAAAGCTCATGCAAATATGTACATCGGTGCCAAATATGTACATCGGAATAATGCAAAAATAACCCTAAATGTGAAATTGGACAGCTAAAAAAGTTACTCGTTGATGTTTATTTTGTCCCCTCTTTGACATATTCAAGTTTAATTATAATACCTTTAACAGTGTTAGTGAAACTTCGAAATTTAAAGTTTATGTTCTTGTAAAATTTCTGGCTGGGAGTTTTGTCAGAAAGAGATCGTTTGGTGGGGGGTGGGTGAGGGTGAGGGTTAATGTCGCATTTGACGGCCGGCCAAATAACTAAAGCAGCGAATTTGAAATATTATATGTGAGTTCCTAATCCAGAGTAGATATTCACTTAGACGGAAATTTTGCAAGGAATAGGGTGATTTTCTCGCCAAGTGACCAGGCCAAACCTTAAAAGCAAGAAACATTAAATTTGGCTTCTTAATTTTCTAGAGTTATACCTTATGATTTTTTAAAAAGTGCTGTCTTCGGGTTCTTTGAACCCTTTAATTAAACTGATGATGAAAATCTCAGACTTTTTAACATTAAATTGTTTTTTTCTTCCACATATTCTTGATTTGTCATAATCCGAGATTATCACATTAGGTAATTTTCGTGTAAGTAGGGAATCATAGGGTAATGTGAACAGTTGGGAGATAACGAAAAATTATTTTAAAAATTTGATTTGGCTTTTTTTGTAAAAAGTCCAATATGTTTATTTTCCATCATGTTGCACATTGACATGACATATAATCAAACGTTATCCGGTATGCCAATAAAGTTTCCGTTTGAGTTATTTTTTATTTTTATTTTTTTTAATTTATTATTGTAAATACAGATGTAAACACCAAATCAGAAAAAGACAAACGGACCATCGCTGGAAAGGCACTTTCACATGTGGTACAAGTGCTGGCAACTTGTGCTTTGTCAATCGCAAAATGACAACATCATTAGACAAAAACTCCTTCTGATCAAAAAGTGTCGGAAGAGCACTGGGTAAATACGATTATCAACATTGAAAAAAAGATGGTAAAACCATAAACTAGGTTTTCTAAAAATTGATATCCCAAAGCCAAGTTACAAAATAGTTCAATTGTATTTTTTTATTTTTTGGTACTGCCGGCATTATAACCCTGGCCGCAAGATTGGCAGCCGCCTGATATAACGACTGAGCTAACAAGACCTATAGTATTTGATAGCTTAAAATGTTATTGAACGATAACTGCTGGGTAACCAATGGTTACACAAATATGCTAACACTGGCACAGCTTTCCAACGTTTTGAAAACAAAAAAAAAATTTGGTCTTAAGAGAGCTTTTCCAGACACACAAAAATTAATTTTATGTCTAAAAAGTCATAAAAAATGTGCCTGGGACATGGATCAAGCTCGAAACCTTCAAACTACAAACTTTTATAAACAAAGCATTATAGTTTCTATAAAAAAAATGCTCTACTAGTGGTTAGATTTTTGTACCGTTGGTAATTTCTGACTGGATAGCACTGGGAAAATACTTTTTGCGTAGTGGCCTCAGTCAATTTTTTGCCAGTGTTTTTTATTTTGTAGACCACGCAAGTTATTGGAAAACAACTACTGGAAAAACGCTTTTTGGAAACACTGGTAAAATGTCTTAAAGAAGTGTTCTGCCAGTTATTTAATTAAAACTCCTCGTTTGGCCACTGGTATGTCAGTGTTTGTTTTTTTGTAACACTGACACTTTCTGACTGGGTATGTTTATAGAAGATGGCTAAATCTGTACCTACATTAGGTTGCTTATTAAAAAAAAAAAAAAAAAAACTGATGACTTTTTGACGCAACCACCCTGGGTTACATTAAGATTCATGAAAAACTTTCTCCCATTTTTTCAAAAATTTGGGGTTGCTACCAGACTTTGAAAATTTTCCCGATTTTCAAAAATATTAATATTAAGTTTTTTTATGTATAATATTTAATACCAAATACTCCGAAAAAAAATATTTAGTTTTTATAAGATTCTTAACCCTTAAGCGCACTACTCAAACTAAATCTCTAAAGTTTTGCATTATTTTAAAAGCTGAAAGTATATTTACCAAATTAAAAAAATATATATATAAATGATCGCGAAAACAAAGGCTATGAGAATAAATAACAATAGCTCACATCATATTTTATTGAACAACCAACGCATCGAATACGTCAACAAATTCTGTTACATAGGTAGCATAATAACAACATCAGGCGGAACAAACGACGACGTAGCCAATCGAATCAACCGAGCAAGAGCAGCATTCGGTAGACTAAACGCGGTCTGGCGCTCAACACAAATATCTAAGAACACCAAACTGAGGATATTCAAAGCGTGTGTCAAATCCATTTTACTTTATGGTTGTGAAACCTGGTTGGTATCCATAGGCACGACCAGAAAACTTCAAGTGTGTTTAAATAAATGTCTTCGTATTATTCATAAAATATTTTGGCCAGCCACTATACGCAACCAAGATCTTTGGCAACTAGCGAACGAAGAAGAAATTGGCAAACAAATAAAAAGAAGAAAATGGAGGTGGATAGGCCACACTCTGAGAAAAGATGCCACAAATATAACAAGAATGGCACTAAAATGGAATCCCCAAGGTTCTAGAAAACGTGCCCGTCCAAACAACACATGCAGACGATCAGTGAAAAACGAACTTGAACGATATGGTTTCACGTGGGACGATGCCGCAGTTGAAGCTAGAGACAGATTACGTTGGAGAAATCAACATGTTGAAGCCCTATGCTCCATTGAGGAGTAAAGAAGGACAAAGATGATGAGATGATTGGCATGTGAACCGACTTAATTTAGGCGCATTTGGAGCAAGTCAGTATTTTTGATATAAAAAATTATAAATGTACTATATTTTTGGTGAAAGAAACAAATTTTTTATCATAAATTGTTTAATTACATCAAAACTACTTAGTTCAGAAACAGGAAACATGGTTTAACGATGCGCTAAATATTTAAATTTTTTGATTTGAGTAATTGTGACCAACAAAAATAAATAATTTACCATGTACTCGTAAAGTTAGTTTCTTTCACCAAAATTAATTTTTTATTAGAAATAAATTTAAATTTTATTTTTTATTAGAAATACTGACATTCCATCAAGTCCACCAAAATTAAAACGGTCCATACGGTAAGTAGATTAAGGGATCCCATTAATATTTGTTTTAATTGTCATAATGTGGTTAACCTCTCTGCTAAGTAAGACGTATATATTCGTTTTACGAAACTCCATTCTGTTGCGTAAGACCTACACATAAGTCCACTCAGTATGTGTTTTTTTTTAATTTCGACGCAACAGGAGAAATTTGTTTTTTTATTTTGACTACACAGTTAGGTGGTTAAGGGAAATCCCATAAAATTATGATAATATTTGCAATCTTAAAATTTTTTAATTGAAAATAATGCAAAATTTTAGAAATTTTTTTGGTCTAGTGTGGTTAAGGTTTATCAATTTTATGAAATCTAACATTGTGAAATAGAGACGGAGGAGATTAAAAAAATAAACAAAAATCTAAAAATAGAATATTTGTATTTGTTAGTGTTGTCACTTCTGAGTATAAAATACAATAATAGAAAAAATAATAGGAAAGAAAACTGCAATTAAGCTGCATTACATTCGAGGCCATACTTGGGTGTGATTGGTAAACGGCCATGACTTGGTATTGTTACGTTTGTAATGTAAAAAGAGCACAGGTTTGATTCTTAGGTTTGATTTGTCATATAGAGACAATCTGACAATTACAAATACACAAAAAATAATATTATTTAAATGGAAAATAATTGATGACTTCTGTCCATAAAAGAGGCAGAAACTAGGCTAGTCTGATTTGAAAATGTATAGTGTTTATAATTTTCAGAGAAAAGCGTTTATTCTTCTTCTTAACCTCAACATTTCTAAGTTAAATTTGTTGAATGCATATTAATTAAAAATTAATTGCGACTGTCTATATGACGTTAATATAACACTGTACTAAAATACAATATAAAATTTAGATGCAGAATTTCCCTCGTCTTTTCCGAGTCCGGGTTGCCCCAGAGAATACTCGTGGTCCTACCAACACCCGCATTCTCACAGATGGTCCTATGCATGGTGTCAGCTCAGTCCACCAGCTCCGCCTTGAGAGCTCGAAAAGGTTTAGCGTTACCCAATGTGACTAACTCCAGGAAGAGGTCCTGCCAACACTCGCATTCTCCCTGATGGTCCTATGCATGGTGTCAGCCCAGTCCACCAGCTTCGCCTTGAGAGCTTGAAAAGGTTTAGCGTTCCCCAAAGTGACTAACTCCAGGGAAGATCATCCCCTAGCCAAATCATTTGCCACTTCGTTTCCCGCTATACCACAGTGTCCCGGCACCCATATAATCTCAATGCGTCCCGTGCAGAGAAATCGTTAATTTCCCCTTTACACCTGAGTATCGTAATTGATCCCACAGAGTCCGTAGAAAAAGCCCGGATATCCACTTGGCTATCAGTAAAAATCACAATATCACAGGTCAAGCCCATGATTTTCACCTGCTTAATGCACTCCGTAATCGCGGTGACCTCCGCCTGTAGTACGGTATTATGGTCAGGAAGACGGAAGCATATGCGTACATTGAAGTTAGCGTCACAGAAGCCCAGACCCTTTTTCCCATCCAGTTGTAGTTCCCCAAGAAGGTCCCATTTAACCATGGTTCCATGTCGGGGATTAACGTGTCACAGAGGGTCGTGACCGACCTCTCTGAAATCCTGTCACAGTCCCATTCTGGGACGCAATACCCTGGCAACTGATCCAAAATAGTACGGTGCCCGGTAATATGGCCAGTACTGTCCCATTCCCCGGTAGCCCTCAGCCGCATCATAGTCAATGCGGCCTCGTACTTCACATGTACCTCAATTGGGCGAATTGCCAGAATAGTCTCGACAGCCCTAGTAGATGCGGTTCTCATTGCGCCACTAATGCCCAAACAGTATAGGCGCTGTACTTTCTGCAATAGTCCCACATACGTGCCAAATCTCATCGATGTCCACCATACTACAGATGCGTGCGTCAGTATAAGCCTGACGACGCTAATGTATAGCCAGTGTGTCATCCTGGGATTTAGACCCCATTTAGATCCTATTGCCCTTCTACAGACGGCCCGCGATATGTGGGCCCTATTTACCCTTTCCTCAATATGGTAACTCAAGGATAGTTTACTATCAAGAACAACTCCCAGATACTTGACCTATCGGAGATGTGAACCGTTTTTCCCAGTTCATCAAAATCAATTATCTTCCTCTTCCTAGACATAGACATCCAGGCTTTTCCCCCCTTAAAAGTATCGTCACATCGTAGCAGACAGGCTGGAAACCTTCACTGCATAAAATCCTCGCTTTTACACGAAAAGTAAAAGCATACTCTCTATGTTTTGAAAGAAAATAATTATCTTATAATATTATTTTTTATATTTAATAATTAATTTATTTGGTTAAATAACTAGCATTTTGAACAATAAATTGGACATTGCAATAAACTTTACCTATTAGCAAAAAACTTTACCTGAGTCGGACAAAATTTGGAATTTTACATTTTTAAATTGGAATATCTCGGGAATTGTAAGAGATAAGCCATGTTTTTGTTAGTCTCTACTAGTAGATCCTAATTTTGTTAATTTTTTGAAAATCGGTTGGCACTCAAAATTTTTTATGAAAAGGGAATTTCAACATAAAAACTTAAGGTCGATGTTACGTCACTTACGTCACTTATGACCAGGGACCGTAACGGTTATATCAAAAAAGTTCCTTTATAACAGCTATGTTGTGGCTTAAAAAGAAAAAAAAAAACATCCAAAACAGTTATTTTTCAACGCAAATATAAAATATCGGATGAAACTCTTAAGAAGAGAGTTTTATTTCGCCTTCATTAAACAAAACTCTTTTGAGGAGTTTTATTTTTTCAGTCTAAAATAAAACTCATTTAAGGAGTTAAATTAAAACTCATTTGAGGAGTTTTATTTTTTCCATCAGAGAATAAAACTCATTTAATGTAAACTGACACTCAAAGCTTGCCGTTTGCCAGATCATTACAATTTTAAAGGCAGTGTAATCTAATCACTTTCATTGCAATTGAAAAAATCTAAAAACATGTGGTTTTTTAATTTGTTATTGTTTGATTCCTATTATTAAATGGTTGTTGTTTTATTTCTTATATATGTAGATATGGAACAAGAAAGCTAAGGAAGTGATTAGAGGATGAAAAAACGCTTTCTATGAAATCGACAATTTTTCTCCAAGGCCCTTATCGATTGATAAACCTCTTTTTGAGTTCTGGGAGGCTAAAAGAATACACTATCCGTACTTGTATACAATGGTAAAAACTATACAGTGTGTTCCTGCAACCCAGGTAAGCGTGGAAAAAGCATTCTCTGCTCTTAAATTGGTATTGAGCGACCTGCGTTCAAATCTTTCCGCAGAAAATTTAGAAAAAGTTATGTTTGTTAAATTAAATAAATAAATTACAACATTATAGCAAATAAAGTCAATAAAAAAAGAAGAAAATAAACAATGAGTTTCAAAATAAAACTCCTCAAATGAGCTCTATTTTCTGACTAGAAAAATAAAACTCCTCAAAAGAGTTTTATTTCAGACGGAAAAAATAAAACTCCTAAAAAGAGTTTTATTTAATGAAGACGAAATAAAACTCTCCTTAAGAGTTTCATCCGCTCATTTATTTTTTCGTTGAAAAATAACTCTTAACTGTGAAGTTGGGATCGTATCCTTAGGATCACAATAGATACTGAAAGAGCACTTCAATACGAATCGTTTGGTATATAATAGTATACGTCTCCGTTGACTCTAACATAGAGATGTTTTGAGTTTAAGTTTTCGGGATAACTGTTATTTTCGGTCTCTGCTTATGACTGTTCCAAGTCTCATTCCTATTTGACCCTTAAGTAAAAAAATGGCCAAACTATTTCCAAAAAATATATCCCACAGTGGAGTGTATTGAACGAAAATCGACAATTCGTCTTTTAAGCGACATCCTACTAAATATCTATATATTAGGATGTCCCTAAAACAACAATTATATCGACTGACTACACTGTGCAAAAAGAAAAATCAGCCTCAATGATTCCAATAGGAAATGAAGTTGGACCATACAAAATCGATAAACGGATTCACAGAGATAGTTCTAATTTCATTTTAATGGACTTTGAAAATCAGATATTTTTGACCATTTTTACACTATGAGCGAAAATCACAATAAAATATAAATATAATTGTTAGAGTGTAATTGATTGTACTTACCCTGCAGGAAATGTCAATAGTGAAAAAGTATTGATTCACTATTGACTGTGTCACCAGTACTACTACATTGAAAATCACTAGTGACATTAGAACTATTGACTAGGTAGTGAATAGGTAGTTCCTATGGGACCATATATAGACATTGGAACCAAAGATTCACTAGTGACTAGGTAGTTCTTATGGGACCATATGCAGACATTGGACCAAAGATTCACTAGTGACTCGTTAGTTCTTATGGGACCACATGTAGACATAAGAACCATAGATTCACTAGTGACTAATTAGTTCTAATGGGACCATATGTAGACATTGGAACCAAAAATTTACTAGTGAGTTAATAGATTTTATGGGACCATATGTATTTATAAACTTAGTTTAAATAAATACATATATTTTGTTTAAATTAAATTATGAAGTTTTATTACAAAAAACTATATTCAAGTTTTTTAAAGTTTAAAAGTTAAAAGGTACACAGTAGGGTATTCAATTTACTCGGGTTTGCTTTTGTTCGAGTAATTGGGTAACTCGATTTTGAGGTTTTTAATTTACTCGAGTATTCGAGTAAGATTTTAAAATTGCTCGAATAACTCGAGTAACTCGAACAATTTTAATACTTTAATTTTATTGTCCAAAAACTCACATTTTTGTAAGTTTTTATATTTTATAAGTACACTCAGGGAACTTCTGCTTTAAAAATATGTAGTTGTTTGGGTTGTAATACAGTTTCTTTATTTTTAATGTAAATGTCAGTCATTTGTAGAACAAATAAAATTTTAACTTACCTTGTGGTTCATTTTAAAAAAACAACTCACATCAAATGACTGTTTTATGATTTAACATTCATTTTTTACAGTTGTTTTTTGTTATTCAAAAAAATAAAAATAAATAAATGTTTGTTTATTTTTTACTACCATGTGGTTCATTTTTATTACAATTGTTAGTCATTTTTTGAACATTAAAAAACAAATGACAATGGTAGTTGAATTTAATGAAATGTCAGTCGTCCTTTTTTTAAATGAAATTTCATTTGTTTTTGACTACAATTGCTGTCGTCTTTACCAACATAATTTCCTAAGTGTACTAATATAACATAAATATAAAAATTAACAAATTAATAAAAAATTTTAGTAAAAAGTATATCTACAAGAGAAAAACATTTGCTAAGATCATTTATTATTGCGACAGTTTTGTCTCAGTACACTCAAAGCAAAAGCGTTATTATATCAATGAAATTCTTTATAAATATGTTGAAATCTTCATTGATTTTCTTTTAATATAACTGGTTCATAAATATGTATTAAACTGTTTTATAAAAATATTTGTAAGGTGATCCGTTTTGTAATTTCACTCAGACTTGACACAGTTTTGTTATATTGGTGTGTTAGTACTAAACGAAAAAATAGTCCATTTTGTCCTATCATTTTGGGATTTTGAGATATGTAATTTTTCTAAAAAAAATTATAAAGAAGTTTTGAAACAACTTTCATGAATATTTAAGAAGATTTTCATCATATTAATAAAAACTTCATTACTTCTATATTTTAATATGTGGAAATTTTGCGTAGGACCGCTATGAATTTCCATATAGGGCTTCTAAAATTGGGTTATTACAACGACATAAAAGGGACCAACAAAAAGTTTTTAGTAAACGACATTTAAAAATTCCTTTTTGAAAATATAGTATTTATATGTAGTTTCTTTAGATCAAATGGCAACTAAATTAAAAAAAAAAATGTTTGATCCCACTTTTAACCCTCAAATCCGCACCAATAATCTTAAACACCCCAGTCTTAGAACTTGTTTCTTTAAAAAATATCCAAGTTTCTTCGATATCGGAGTTTTTCGCATTAATTTCTTCGTTTTTCGTAATATAATTTCTTTAACAGTGCTCACTTAATATAAAAATACACTTAACATTTAAATATTCACTATAACAGCCACATTATTTTATATGAAATATTAAAAAAATATAAAATAGTTCATATTTTTAAATTACTCGAGTTACTCGATTAATCGACCAAAATTGTTCGAGTTATTCTTTACTCGAAATTGGCCACTTCGAATTACTCGAACAATTGTTCGACATCATTTCATCGATTAATCGAGTAACGGTTAAGCGATTGAATACCCTAGTACATAGTGTATGTTGCAGTCTTTTTTGTTTACTTTTTTAATTTAAAGCCTAGTATGTGCACATATTCCATATTGTCTAATCAAAACGACTTTCATGGAACGCACTCTAAGAGCATCTGATTTCGATGAAATTTTTATATGTTAATGATTTTAATTATGTTTCTTATAAAGAAACTATACAGACAATTTGTATCTTTGAAAAGAAAATTGTAAGAGCCACTCAATGGCACCACAATTTTTGGGGCATTTCTTGGCACTTTTTTGTGGTAAATTATTAAAAAAAAATATTGTGTGTAAACTTTATCGAAATCGGACATTATCTCTTTGAGTCCTGTTCATGGTAGTTACAGCCCGAAGGAAAAAAATAAATACTGAATCACATATAAAAATTGTATGACTATGTCTTTACAAATTCCTAATATATCTAGAAAAGTACAAAAATGTTTAGAAAATATTTGGACATGTATAGAAGCTTATCTGAAACACAATCAAATACTTAGTATATAGTCAAATATATTCCATAAAGGTATATATGATAGGAGTATGGTGATACATGAAAATATAAGAGGAATATCAAGACATATCCGGATATGTTCGGTATCTGAACAGACATGTCCATGCATTTTCCATAAATGTTTTCTATATACAGTGGCGTACCCAGGATTTTGTTTCGGGGGGGCCCAATTTTTGTTTTTTAATTTTTTTTTTTTGTTTGAAAAGCATATAATTTTGGTTTAAATTTATTGATCTAAAAAAACAATTTATATTTTTTTCTATTAAAACAAAAAGTTCATCTTCGGCTTCGGCCGAACATTGATACTATGGCCGAAGTTCGGCTTCGGCCGAAAAAAATGAGTTCAGTCGGACACTAATATTTTGTATCTGTTAAATAAGTTTTGGATGGGAAAGTTACCATTGACGTTATACCCAGTTATGATAGCAATTTTGAAGCAAAAATGTTTTGACATGTCTTTGCTTTTTTAGTTTTTTTATATCTAGTACAAACAAGTTTTTTTTTTGAAATATTTAACAAATTTATGTATCAATTAAATAATTTTATTTTGATTTTTAAAGTGAGCTATCATAGTAATTAAGATCCTTATATACGATTAACAAAGCTCTTAAAATTTAATTCAACGATTTTTTTTCATAAAAGTGTCAATGTCAAAAGTGTCAATGTCAGGTTCAACCTTTTCTCCATTGACCGTAAAAATTATTCCTTTTTTCATAAAAGTCAGATGATAAAAGTTATTTTTTGATTTTTATTTTTTCGAGCAAAAATAAAAGTTATTTTTTGAGTTTTATTTTTTCGAGCAAAAGTTATAATTATTTTTTGATTTCTATTTTTTCGAGCAAAAGTTAAAATTAGTTTTTGATTTCTATTTTTTCGAGCAAAAATAAAAGTTATTTTCTGATTTTTATTTTTTCGAGCAAAAATAAAAGTTATTTTTTGATTTTTATTTTTTTGAGCAAAAATAAAAGTTATGTTTTGGTTTTTATTTTTTCGAGCAAAAATAATCAAAAAATAACTTTTACTTTTGCCCGAAAAAATAAAAACCAAAAAATAACTTTTATTTTTGCCCAAAAAAACAAAAATCAAAAAATTACTTTTATTTTTGCCCGAAAAAACAAAAATCAAAAAATTACTTTTATTTTTGCTCGAAAAAATAAAAATCAAAAAATAACTTTTTTTTTTGCTCGAAAAAATTAAAATCAAAATATAACTTTTATTTTTGCCCGAAAAAATAAAAATCAAAAATAACTTTTATTTTTGCTCGAAAAAATAAAAATCAAAAAATAACTTTTATTTTTGTTCGAAAAAATAAAAATCAAAAAATATTTTTTATTTTTGCTCAAAAAAATAAAAATCAAAAAAAAACTTTTATTTTTGCTAAAAAAAAATAAAAATCAAAATTTTAAAAAGCAATGCATTTTATTATAGACTAGTTCATAAGGATCAAAATGGGATGCTTGAAACAGTTTTCCGACATTTACTTCTAATTGCTTTTTTTGTTTAAGAATTTGGAAATAACTGTTATTTTCGGTTACTGCTTTTCTCGATACACTGATGCAAGAGCTAGAGCACCAAGTCTAGCTTCACCCATAGAATTCCTTAAATATGTTTTCACTCTTTTTAGGGTGGAAAAACTTCTCTCCGCGGATGCAGTTGTAACAGGAATTACTATCAGTAAATGTAAAAACATGCAAACGTTTGGAAAAAGTTCCTTGTTGCAATCTTGAATAGCATCTAGCGGATTTGATGGTCTTTATGGTAGTGTTTCCATAGATCAATTTCAGTTAATATATCATTAGTTTGAAAAATTATAGTCTCAAAAAAATATTATAAATTCATTTATTACATACTAACCAAAACAAAAATAAAATAAAAAATCGAAAATATTTCGGGGGGGCTTTGGCCCCCAGGGCCCCCCCTGGGTACGCCACTGTCTATATATATTTTTTTCATGGGGAACTTAAATATTACATATAAATTTATACATATTTCTTCTTTTAAATTGTTAAAAATAAGGCTAATTTAATTCAATGCTAGCTAAACCTTTTAGCATTTTGAATTATATTGATTCTATGTTGTTGATTATTTTAAGCTTTGCTCTGTTGTTTTTAACAAGGTTTTATCGAAATCATAAATTTTTATTAGTGATTTCCATTAAAAAAAAAAGAAAAGCTCAATCTCTTCTAGGCTAGCTAAACCTTTAAATTTATAAAAAAAGTTATTCTTCTTTATCAGAAGAGTCACCATCGTTTGGCAAGTTTTCATTATTTTTGGCTTTGCTGCGACTGGTTTGTTTGAAAATTTTGTTTTTTCTGTCTTTGAAAGGCTGCTCTCAAAACTTTATCAGGAGATTCGCTAAAAGTTGATATAACATCTGCGAATTAAAAAAAAAAATAGTAAAATATAAAAAAAAAAAATATTAAATTTTCGTTTAAGAAAATAGTTATAGTTAGTTAATAGTCGTATATACATTAGTGAATTCACGTAATCGCTCTTTGCAGAAAGTTCCATCGACAGTGAAAGTCATTATTATATTGCGGCTAAATAACTCATGTAGGTTTCGTTCAGCATTACCAGCGAGAAGTAACTTCATTTGTCGCATCTACCAAATATAAACCAGAAATTAAAAATTTTTCATCAGCATTTATAAAAGAAAAAATATAAAGAGAAAACTAAAAAAAAAAAACACATCGTACACCCCGAAGTACTAAAACAAGAAACTTCAAACATGAACTCCTACCGTGTAGGTCAATTAATGTTCCTATACCCGTGCGTTGACCTGTGAGACCGACAAAACACTTTTTTATATATAGTTTTTTAAAACATACTTCCTTTGTTAAAAGAATCAAAAAAATGAATGAAAATAAATTGAACGCATGGCTTATTTTTTTTATTATATCTTCAAGTTTTATAAAAGATTTTTATTTGTTTAAGTTTTGTTTCGAAAAAATATAAAACAGGGGTTCAAACTTTCGGTCTGTTGGACCGCGCGCGGGTACATGTGTTACAAAATTAGAGCGGGTATAGAAAGGTTAACGGACATTAACGGACATAACGGAAATTTTGATAGTTATTTGAAAATTCACCCTTTTCCAACGTACACTCAAAAAAAAAGTTTGTAAAGTCAGCAAAAAATTTTGCTGAGTCAGCAAAATTTTAGTCAGGAGGATGCTTGCAAAAAAGTTGCTAATGTCAGCAAAATCTTTTGCTGAAAATCAGCGAGCTGATTTTTAGCAACAAAATTTGTAGATTCAGCAAAAGTTTTGCTAACACTTAGTAGATTAGAAATAAAAAAGCGTTGGTAAAAATTAATAAATTTTTTGCTGAATTTTAGTAGACTGAAAAAAACGCAAAAAATTTGTAGAAAAATTGTAATTTAGTTAATTTATTTGCTGAAAATCATAAAACATATTTTTGTGATTCTTTTAAAAATAATTTACAATAATTACGAAATACAAAAATTTTCATTTTTCCACATTGACGACATGAATTAATTTAATATCTGAAAATATATAGAAATAAATATATACAACATAACAAAAATTTTCTTTCAATTACTTACATCAATGGTTGTCTAAATGATGCTATCGTTTAAAGGACGCTTCTGTCGAAGATAATTATAGAAACGAAACGAAAAAATAAACAAAAACAAACCAAACGAAAAAAACAACCCTTTTTTGCAATAAGAAAAAGGAACCATAAAAATCTACCTTTGTCTTTCGCTTTACTCTGTCTACATTTCTGTATATGTTTGTTTGTTTGCAATTTGACCACACTATTATTAATCTATAAGTTATATATAATATATAAGTTTAAATAAATAAATATTTTATGTTGTCTTTTATTTAATTAATAGACAATTATTTTCACAAGCCGGTGACAACGCAAAATTTAAGTTGTTTTAATCCTCAATTTTGTTTTATGTATGAAAAAGAGATACAAAAACTGCCATGGTTGATTTGTTTTTATGTCTTATTAGAGTTGTACTTTTTAGTATCATTTTCCTCTTCTCTACTACATCTTGACATGCCGCGACATATACTTCATTCTGCGTATTTCTTTCAATCTGGTTGTCGTCCACACTATTAATGTGCTTATCATGTGCTTTTTTAGCAAAATTAATTAGTAAAACATTAGTATATTAGTAAAGCATTAGTATAAAACAGTTAAGTGCTGAATAAGTATAACAAAAATATTAGCTGAAAACACGATTTTAGCAAAAAAATTTGCTAAAAAATAGTATACCTGATTTACAAGACGTTTTACTAACTTTTCTACTAACTTATTTTTTTGAGTGTAAACAATAGCTCTTTTCTGAAAGCTCCGGTCATAAAAAAGAGATTATTATATGCTAGTACTTACATAGGGGTCTGCTTGAGTCGCCAAAATATCGTTAAACTCTTTAATTTTTTCCTTTGTATTAATTGGGAAAATGCGCATCATATTTGTGGTAACCGCGTTTTGAGTAACTATACGATCCAATAAAACCTTGTGCTTCGCAAAAATATCAACTATAGTATTATATTGCTTTTGAGAAGTTTCTGAAAAAATTAAATATATTTTAATAACACACATACATACAGTTTTTAAACAAACCTCTATGTAAATCTAATTTTTTTGTCAGTTCTTCGCAGCCCTGACACTTTGAGTTAACTAAAAAAAAAAGGTGAAATATATTATTAGTACTGTAGTGTATTTGACAAGCCAACGTTGTCATACCTTTTGTATGACAAGCCAACGTTGTCATACCTTTTGTATGACACTTGAAACCTTAATTGTGATTGGCTAAAAACCATACTTTTTTGGTTGTCTACACTCAAATACCTTTACCGTGGGAATATGATGATTACAGCTATTTTTAAGTAGCTTTAAGTTATTTTAATAAATAAAGAGTCAGTTGCTGATAAGATCTAAAAGCGAACAAGCAGTGTTTTATTAACATTACAGTACATCGTAAAATGCTAGACATAAAAAAAGGAATTACCTTGTTCAGGAAAATACTTTAGTTTTCCCTTGGAATATTGGGCGGTATCGTTGTTGGACATTTTCTGCAAGACAGCTGTGTAAAATTGGTATTAATAAAAAATTTGAATCAAAAGGTAAGCATAAAAATTTGCATTCGACATGCTTCATTAAAAATTTTTCTTTTTCACCTAGCAGAAGGCTTGTTTGAAAAATGCCTAACTCACAAGAATTGAGAGGCTCTTGGAGAAAACTTTCTAAATCTAACAAACGCCGTCCTTCAACGTAGATGTAGTCTTCCTTTATTATTGATTCAATTTTTACAGGAATACCTGCTTTAACTGAAAAAATATTATTTGGTTTTTTGCAAGAAATTGTGCAATCGTTGACAAAAGTTTCTACAATCACATCTCCTTTGTACTTCCATTTGTTCGTTTTAGATTCAACATATACTACGTGTTGTTCTCTTTGCACAGTTTGTTGAAGAATAGATTGCGGTTTTCTAACGTGTGTTTTTAAAATTTGGAGTTTGTTTTCGAAATCGTATGCCGAAAAAGACGTGAGCGGTCCACACTTTTCTGCACTGGATGATATGTGCAAAAGATTCTGTACATTAAAAGAAACACTGTCTGGACCAAAAACAATCGGGAAATTCTCCACAAATAATTCCAGCAAATCATGAGCTACATTTACCTAGTGTGGCCAAATAAAAATTAAATAGTTTTTTCAAGAGTACTTGGATTTAATTAAAATACAAGCAAATATGTTTATTAGGGTCTGTCAATTTTTTTGCCTACGAAGCGTATAGCAAAATCGTAATCTACTGAAAATTCTAAGAACTTTCCCACATTAAAGTACATTGGCACATAAACTCTCATAATAAATTCTGTTAGTATTTTCAGGTTTTCCGATGGTGATTTAGTTGTTACATATAATCGCAAAATTCTGCTGGCTTTTGTTAACCATCGAGAGTGGACTATTGGTCCCGGCTTTATGTTGGCTAAATCTTCGGGGCAGAAACCACTTGCAACTGCATTAGCTATGCGATATAAATACTTTACGTCCGTCGAAAGTGTCTGTTTAACTTCAGTTTCTAATGGTGGTGGCATGCTTCCCAAAGAAATTGGTTGAAAATCTGTAACAACCTACGACAATTTTCTATTTTTTTTTTTAAATAAATTGAAATTTATACAACGATTTTATAAAAGTCTAGCTAAAATATATATTTGCCTATCTTTTGCTGCTCGCAAGTTTCTATCAGCTTAGTCAAAATACCACTGGAAGTTCTAGGCCCGCTTGTGGTTGATTGCTCTAGCGCGGAGAACAAATATCGAAATGGTAACTCATTAAAATGTAGCAAGCAGACAAACCAATGTAATGGTCTATTTAACATCGTCTCGAACCTTCGAAGTATTCCATTATCTTACCAATTTTGAGTACAAGCAATGCATCAAAGTTTGAAGTTTTTTTTATTTACTACCACTACACAGTGGGGTATATCACAAAATTTTTGGAAATAATTCTGCCATTTCTTGCTTAGTGTTCCAATTCTTGATTAAATAAAAAATAAACGAATGCAATACATTGTTTGACTCAAAAACTACATTCGTTTTTTTTTTGCGATTTTTTCCCTAAAACGCACCAATAGTCCTTTACCACCAGATAAAGATTTTCTTTCTCAGCAGGGACCGTAACGGTTATAAGTGATATCAAAAAAGTTCCTTTATAAGAGTTATTTTGTGACCTAAAAAGAACAAAAACATCCAAAACAGTTATTTTTCAACGTAAAAATAAAAGATCGGATGAAACTCTTAAGAAGAGAGTTTTATTTCGCCTTCATTAAATAAAACTCTTTTGAGGAGTTTTATTTTTTCAGTCTAAAATAAAACTCATTTGAGGAGTTTTATTTTAAAATTCATCTTAGGAGTTTTATTTTTTCCGTCAGAGAATAAAACTCATTTTATGTAAATTGACACTCAAAGCTTGCTGCTTGCCAGATCATTACAATTTGCAAGGCAGTGAAATCTAATCACTTGCATTGCAATTGAAAAAATCGTCATTAATATGAAAACATGTGGGTTTTTAATTTGTTATTGTTTAATTCCTATTATTAAATAGTTGTTGTTTTATTTCTTATATATGTATGTAGATATGGAACAAGAAAGCGAAGGAAGTGATAATGAGGATGAAAAATAGCTTTCTATGAAATCGACAATTTTTCACCAAGACACTTGTCGATTGATAAACCTCTTTTTGAGTTCTGGGACACTATCCGTACTTGTTCTGGGACACTATCCGTACTTGTATACATTGTCAAAAACTATACAGTGTGTACCCGCAACCCAGGTAAGCGTGGATAGAGCATTCTCTGCTCTTAAATTGGTATTGATCGTCTTTCCGCAGAAAATTTGGAAACAGTTATGTTCGCTAAATTAAATAAATAAATTTCTACACACATTATAGCAAATAAAGTCAATAAACAAAGAAGAATATAAACAACATGAGTTTAATTTTAGACGGAAAAATAAAACTCCTTAAATGAGTTTCAAAATAAAACTCCTGAAATGAGCTTTATTTTCTGATGGGAAAAATAAAACTCCTCAAAAGAGTTTTATTTCAGACGGAAAAAATAAAACTCCTCAAAACAGTTTTATTTAATGAAGGCGAAATAAAACTCTCTTCTTAAGAGTTTCATCCGATCTTTTATTTTTTCGTTGAAAAATAAGTCTTAACTGTGGAGTTGAGATCGTTTTCTTAAGATCACAATAGATTCTGAAAGAGTACTTCAATACGAATCGTTTGGTATATAATAGTATACGTCGCCGTTGACTCTAACATAGAGAGTTTTTGAGTTATAGTTTTCGGGATAACTGTTATTTTCGGTCCCTGATATAAAGTGTATATACTCTTCTGAAAGTTAATTTAATAATATACTCGAATTGTGTTAAAAACTGTTTGATTTGTATAAAATGTTCGCCCTAGCCGCTTCTTAAGATGCCACATTTTTTAGGTAAATATCAGTTTTATACCACTGTACATGGCAGCCAAAAATGTAAAATATTTATTTTTTTTTTTTTTTAATTTTTGGAATTGTGCAAATGCTTACAGTAAATCATAAACTCGAACATAAATTTCACATTGATGACTTAAAAGTCTGTTTAACCCAGATAGCGCCGGATTTTTTTTTTTTGAAAACTTCAATTTTTATTTCGAAACTTAAATCTTTATTGTTCTTAACATTTTTTTTTTAAATAACTTTGTAAACCTATAGATTTTCCGGAATCGCGTGTCCTTTAAAAAGAACTGTCCAAAGACTGTACACTTTGCACACTGCAATACAGCATTACGCAAGCTTTCCATTTATTTATTGCTTAACTAAGTTAGTACTCTTACTATTTTTAAACAAAAAATAACAATTAACTGGATGTAAATGATTTACTTACATGTTTTATTCCATTACGCACTATTAGACAAAATCACTATTCGCAAAGCACTCAATAAGCAATTTAAATACCCGGAACTAGTTACACCAACTGACGCTTTCGAGCTGCGAAGCTAATGAAAATTATATTTTAACAAAAACTGAAATTTGTACTTTTCTATTAGGATTACCCAAGTGTTTGTTCTACCAAGTGTGCTAAGTGTGACTATTTTTAAAAATACCGTATCTACAGCTAATTTTTTTCCAACGATATCAAAATACTTATATGTTATGTTTATAACTTCTTAACAGGAAATCTTCTAAAGTTACTACCTATGAAAATATTGCTTATATTCCTTATTATTAGTGTTTGCAATCATTTTTAAACTGTCTTCAATGATACAAGATATGAAAAAAAAGACTCATAGAAAGAAATATTTGCTTAGGAAGTAACTTCTTAAGATTTGGTATCCCAATTAGCACTATTGATAGAACAAGAACTTGGTAAATCCTAACAAAAGGTAAAAATTTCAGGTTTCGTTAAAATTTAAATTTTTACTATTCAATAAAAAATTTATTAGTGGATATAATCCATTCACATTTTTTTTTTTTTGACTTCAATAAACTTTTAATAAAAAAGAATTATATATTAGGTGTATGTTGGAGTATCTACAACTGCTTTCGCTGTACAAATTTTAACAGTGGGTTAAGAAGCTGCTGGGAGGAAAAGTATATACAAATCAAGCGCTTTTTGACACAACTCGCTTTTATATTTTAACACAACTAGCTTTTATATAAGACCAGAGTCGTATGCACGGCGGTAAAAGACTGTTGGCGCTTTTTGGGTAAAAAGTCGAAAACATTTTTTTTTTTTTTTATTTCTACTTTACACGAATGTAGTTTTTGAGTGGAACAAGATATTGCAGTTATTTTTTATTTATTTGATCAAGAAATTATTTATATAAATAGCCAATATTTTAAAAAGGAAATTGGTTGCAGTTTCGTCCGCTGTTCGCGAAAATCATTACCTGAGACGAAGCAAATTTGGAATTTCACATTTTCAAATGGAAATATCTCGGGTACTATTAAAGCCCTGCGGGAAACGAAGGATCGATTGATCCAAAGTGACAAATCTGTGATATATGTTTTGGTGGCACGTCACGAAACTGGTGTAAACAAAATTATGGTGCACCAAAAAGTGTTAATTTTGGTGAAATGACCAATCACGTGACTATAGTTATGGTGACAAAACATTCACTGGTTGCTACCAGATATATCATGTAACTGGAGAAAAAGTAACATAACATCAAAGTGTACTGAAGCAACTAGGGCCGTTGTAGTTGAAGTTATTACTGGTCATTGAGCTGGTTCAACACCGTTAGCAGTGGATGAAAACATGGCAATTAGTGTCAAAGGATTCAGTCCCTTGACTGCTACACAGCAGACATAACACTGAAGGAATTTTATCTGTACCGACTATGTGACAGTAGAAATGAAGACGTAACACTTCACTGGTTTAAAAGAACTGAACACGGAGCTGTGACCAGGGCTGCCAGATATGGCGATTTTTTGTTGGGTAAAGACAAAATAATCTAAGTATAAAATTGATTTTTGCTGTGCCTTTTTTACGGTTTTTTGAACAGGGGGTAAAACACACTGTTTTGGCAAAGTGCAGTGATTCGTTACGGTCGGGCTATTTAGCAACTCGTGCATAATATGAATTACAATGAATAAAAACTGACAGGTTACTTGCTAATAACTTTTCGCATGACCGGCGACATGTACCCCTTAGACCAGTGCAGTGGTACGTCTCAAAACTATTTCAGTCAAACTACCCCTGTTACAGAACACATTGCACTTAATATGTGACTAGTTTTCCTTCAAAAATTGTTCTCCAGTTCTAAGATACGTACACCTACACCAGTCACGTGATAATTTTTTTCCCACTGGTTCTGTTGCATATCACATAAATCTTAAAATGGTCATACTTTGACACTACCTACTTGTAACTTGTCCCGTATCATATTCATTTCAGTCGGTACGGTGATAGGTTGCATTGGTCAAGTTATTCGCCACGTTACACAGTGCTTCACAGGTAGCAAATTGTCACCTCCTATGACAAGCCCATGTTAAAAGTACCAGTCACTTTCATATAACAGAACCGAAACTAGGACAGGTTCATACACACAAAGTTCTAGTCACAAGACCATACCAGTGACTGGTCCATTTCCCGCAGGGAGATAACACACACATGTATGCATGTTTAGTCTCTAGGAGCAAACTACAAATATGTAAATTTTTTCAAAATTGGATTGGCAAGCACTCAAAATTGCACATGCAATAAGTTTCCTGTTTTGGGTGGTCATATTACCGCCCGGGTGTCTGAATGGTTAAAAACCAAAACTTATATCTGTTCCAAGTTTCATTGCAATCGGAGTACTAAGTAAGAAATGACAGAATTATTTTTAAAAATTTTGTGATATATCCCACTTTGCACTAGAGGACTCGATAAAAGTTGATATTTTGTTTTTTTTAAGGATATATTGATAAATATAATTAATTCATAAGTATTTTTCAAAAAATTTATTTTACTGTCTTATGCCAACTACTTGTACTTTTCCAATACAAGTATTGTTAACATTAAATTGTAATTGTGTCATATACTCTCCTCGTGGAAATGGTATATTTTTCATAATTTTTGTATCCAATATCAAATTTTTAACAAATATATCATGCTAAGAAGAAATATCTAAAATTAGTTTTAAAAAATTTTACCCAGATTACAAATACTCAACTTCAAATGGGCAGGTATGGTTTATATTGGAATGTTCTATTATCGTATGAAGTATCGCAATCCAAAATATATTTTGATGGGGTTGTTTTAGAAATTCACAAAAATTTATAATATCATCGTACAGAAATGCACGATAATTTTTATTGATTTTTCGAAATAGTTTTGCATTCATCTGAAAAATTAAACAAGTTTTTTTGTAAGTTCTCAATAGGTTGTAACTAGGGAAGCAGCAGCACTTTTTTATTTCCCGGGAAAGCAGGAAATTTTTCGAAACTCCCGGGATTCCGGAATCCCGCTCGAACAATAAATTAATACATTCTTTATATTGAACTATAATTTTGTATGCAAAATGTCTTATACAACCTTATAATTTTTTATAAAAATAAGTACAAATTTTTAGATTACCTTGAGTTGAGAGGCTCAAAAGTATTTCCTCTTGATCTTAGAGTTTGTTGAACCAAAAATCAGTATAATAAATTACAAGTTTAAAATAATAAAAAAAAAAGTTTAAACAAATTTGTGAATTTCTAAAAGCCTTTGGGCAATATTTTGTAACTTAAAGTATTTTAGACAAATTTGTATATAGGTAATCTTTTTAGACACAATCTAGACTAACTTTTAATTCCTAGTTTTAGTTCAAAGTCTTAGATAAACGGTGAAAATTGCATAATTTTTTCGTTTATAATGTTGTTTAAATTGTTGATTGCTGCATGTAGAATGTTGAATATTTAACTTTTCTGTTTGAAATCATATTCTCAAAAATCCCGTGATTCGCGAAGTAAATTCCGGGAATTGCGAGAACAGAAAAATGCTCCGCTTCCCCTTAATTAAGGTATGGAAATCCCGGGACGGAAATCCCTGAATGCATTCCATAGTCGTAACGATACTATCATTTCGACTTACCATAATGTTATCAAGTTTCTTAGAGATCAATTTAGCATAAACTTGTAAAGTTAATGCGCTTCCATTATTTTTACTTATCTTACATTCTGTAAAGTTTACATAATTTTTCTCGCCAGAATCGCAAATTATTTTCGTAAATATAAATGATTCTTGTTTTGATATTGTTAATGTCATATAATATTGAAATATTATAAGCCAGAAAATATATAATCTTAGCTGATACATGTTTAGTGTAAAACTGAATAATCCAAAGTTAGGAATAAATTTATTTAAAAAATACTGTTTTTAAATAATTTTAATTCATGCGATGCGTCTCATTGACTACTCATTAACCATATCGAAAAAAATACTCAATTGTTTGAAAATTACTGTATTTTAATTGATTCAAAAAAGATTGTTCAGTTAATTTTATTTTTTCAGACCCATTTCACAATGATATAAGTATGTAAGCATTCAATTGGAACTTTATCAACAGTAGCGATTTGAGTTCAAATGTGTTTTTATGGTGGGAAATGCTAAATAAAGTAAAACTGCGTATCACGATTTTTAAAATTATTCTTTTTAAGCAAAGCGGCCTAAATTTTCAAAATTACATTAAATTGCCCGTTACATAAAAATTAAGGAACTTAGGGACTTAAAAATATATCATTTGAAAGCTTGCCTCTAACCATTTATATATTTTATTTAAACTTCATAAAATGGTTTTTCCTTTTTTCAAAATCATAAAAAACGACATTTTAACTTTTTCGACTTTCATGATTAATAACAGCAGCAATTCTAAATATTTATTAAGAAATGTATTTCATTAAAGATTGCTTGGATTTTCTCAACACCCTAGTGACGTTTTCATTTCAATTAAGCTCAAAATAAAGCGATAGGAATTTTTGTATCTTTAAAGATACAGAGGACATTTAAGGGTTAAGAGAAGAGCCCACAATTATTTTAATATTTTCTATCTTTAGTTTTCTTTAATTTTTAATTTATAATCCAATAATCTAAAATTTTAGAATTGTTTTTGCCTAAAGTGGTTAAGGATTAACCACCCAGTCTAGAAACGGTAATGACATGTCATTATTTTTCATATTGCTAGTAATGACACCTGCCTAACCTCTACATTGTTTTAACACAAAGAATTAGGGCATACCTTGTTATATTTCCCATAATTTTTAAATACAAAATATTGCCTTACCCATAAATGCTTAGTTTTATCATTATTTTAAATATAAACTAATGATCTTGAAATTTTTTGAAAATCTATTTTTAGAATCATTATTTTTTCAACTCTAGTAAAGACATACAGTGGTGTTCAAAACATTTGCAAGTGAAATCATGGTTTATGTAATTATAATTTTTTTGATCAAAAGATTTGTGGTATAAGTTTTTGTTTTTTTTTTTTTTATTAAATTCAATTATAGCATATTATTTTACAAATACAAAAAAATTATTCATAACTTCTCAAAAATAAAAAAAGTAATTTTAACAAGATAAGTCGATAGTGCAGTGTTCAAAACATTTGCAACTCTTGAAGTAATTAACATTAAATATAAACAATGGTTTTAACGCTCAGTATTTGGTAGCGTAGCCATTATTTTTTATAACTTCTGAACACCTCTTAAGCCGTGTGTCCAAGTCACTTGCAGAAGAGCTTCTGAAAGTATTTGCTGAAGTTTTTCCACTCAAACCGAAACTTGCGGAAGTCTGCTGCAAGTATTTGTTGAAGTGTTTCCACTCAAACCGAAACTTGCGGAAGTCTACTTCCAGAAGTAGTTTGTAGAAGTTATCACGACGAACTTGCTGCAATAAATTGCAGACGTGTTTCCACATAATGTGAGTACAGCTTGCAGTAATTTGCTTATTTTACGAATGACAGTATAAAAATGTCTTGTGGCAAAATTAGATTGGCAGCTGCCATCGCAGCATATTTAATTAAAAAGAAACAAATTAAAAAAAAATAAATACATTACTTGAAGAATTGCGGATTTTTGTTTCTATTTGAAGTGTACTGTTTGTTAAATCGATTATTCGTTGAACCGGAATATCATTTCGTACTAAATAACCAAATTTAAATCAAAGCTAATTTAAACAAATTTGCAGAAAATAGTACTGAGAAAGCACTTGCTGCACACCCGGCCAGAAGCAAAGTTCAGTTTGAAAAAAATTACGACAAAAAATGACTATGTCATCTTTTTGTTGGCGATCTGCCCTTCCAGAAACCGTATCCCATGAAATCTTAGCTGATCCTGTTTCAAAAATATCAACATTTCAATTTCAAGATCCAGAATCTTCGAGAGTTCAAATTTGAGTCTTACTAAGAAGTCCATAATTTTTAAGCGACTTAAAACAATTTGATTCTGTGTTGATAGAAAATTTGTCAAGCTTTCTTATGTAATATAATATTGTATGGGTAACTTGCCAAAAAAAATTCAAAATTTTTGGTCAAGATGAAAAAATATTTAACTGCAAATTTAATTAACAGAGTTGATATCATTTCCACACCATGCTTGGGATAGAAACCTCGGCACTTTTTTTTTTTAAGTGGTATCTCCAATAGCCCTAATCCACTAATAAGCAATGTTTTTTATAAATGTTTAGAAGAAAAAGTTACTACCACGTTTTTTAATCGTGCCGAAAAAGTTGGATCATCGATAATATTTACCTTAAATCTATCCCAAAATTTGAGAAATTCTCGATGAATAGATTCGCCAGCTTGTTCGGACCATAACCCCAAAACATCATAATTCAAATGTATAAGATCCTGCTCTAAATGATCAAGAATTACATGAATTTTAAGAGTTTGGGAAAAAATTCGTACTTTGAAAAGATCTACGGAGTTCAGTTAAGTAATATTGACTATGTTCGTTGTCAGGTAATAGTAAACAATAGTATTCAAAGCTTTAAACGATGCAATGAAAGGCTGAACTTTAAATATTCCAACTTCATCATAGATTTCTGGATCATACAATTTCTCCGCTTCTCTTAGAGTTTTCTGCAAGCGTTCCCTTCAAAAATATCGCCGTGATAGTTGTTGATGTTATCATCTTCGTCGTCATCTTCTTTTACTGATAGGGGGTGATTAACTACACTATGGCATTGTGGAGCATTCTTTTTAACCTTATCAGAAGACTTAAATTTTGTATAATCGTGTTTCAAGTGTTTTAAGGTCTTTTGCTCTATACTTTGGACATCATGGTTCTGTAATTGATTTAACTTTACAAAGCAATAAGGGCATGGGTATGTTGCAGTTGTAGTCTGGTGGCCAATATCAATTAATAAAAGTTTGAAATGCGCAATGGTTTGCGCGATTCAAAAGTGATGATTTCTACACAAAAGAAAACTTTGAAGATGTGGAATTGGAAGCATTACTCCACGAAGATTGTTGTCAAACGCAAGAAGAACTTGCATTATCATTGGGAGTCACACAACAAGCCATTTCGCTATGTTTCAAAAGCATTGGGATCCATTCAAAAGCAAAGAAATTGGGTCCCATATGATTTGAAGCCGAGAGACGTTGAAAGGCGATTTTGCATGTTGGAAATGCTGTTTGAACGCTACAAAAAGAAGTAATTTTTGCATCGTATTGTTACTGGTGATGAAAAATGAATACATTACGACCTATGCACAAGAAGTAGTATGTGAAGACCGGCCAACCAGCCAAATCAACGCCGAAGATGAAAATCCATGGCGCCAAGATAATGCTCTGTATTTGGTCAGAAGGGTGTATTGTATTATGAGCTGTTGAAATCGCATCAGACGATCACAGGCGACCTGTACTGAACACAGTTGATTCGTTTGAAGAGAGCAATCAACGAAAAAACGACCAGAATATTCGACCAGACACGAGGCCATAATCTTCCATCATGACCACGCTCGGCCACATGTTGCAAGACCGGTCAAAAGCAATTTTGAAAACAGTGGATGGGAATTTTTGGCCTTATAGCCCAGACCTTGCTCCTTCTGACTACCATTTGTTTCGATCGATGCAGAATGTCCCTACTGGAATACGTTTCACTTCAGAACAGGGTATCAGAAATTTGCTTAATTCATTCTTTACCTCAAAACCGGAGCAGTTCTTTTGGCGCGGAATCCATATGCTACCAGAAAGATCAGAAAAAGTATTGGCTAACGATGGACAATAGTTAAAATAATGTATCAATTCATTTTGTTATTATAATAATTTCAAGTTATAATCGTAGAAGTATGTTACATTTATGTCCAGCGCACTCCTTATAATAATAAACACATTTGAAACATATGTTAACTCAGTATAGAGAATAAAGTTCAATATATCTTCCATCGAAATAAAAATGCTTAAGCTGTTCGGATGTGTTGTGTATACATCATCAAAAATGGCTAAAAACTCAATTTTTTGCGTTTTTAAACACGTTTGGAAATTTTCTAAACATTCTTTGGAATTGTCAGATAGTTAATGAAAAATTTCAAGAATTTTTTTTAACCGTTTTTTTTTCTTGGTATATCACAGTGGGGAAAATTGGAAGTTTTTTGAGCAAATTACCTACAGCCCGCAGTTTCAAACGAAATTGGAAAAAATAGAATTTTAGTTTTTTCAAATTCGTTTAGAACTGTGAGCCAAATTTTATCAAAAAAAATTACAGTTTTCCCCACACGTCTAACATTTCGTAGCGATACCATAATTAGCAAATATATTACAGCTTAATATAAAATTAACATATCAGCAAAAATTGTATTTTTAATATTATTTGAATTTTCCCAGTTCTGATCTGCCAGGAGTCTTTTACTATTTTTGTAATAAATTAAAGCAAATTTCTTTTCCAGAGTTACCAACAACTTAGAAGATGAGGTTATTACTTATCAAAAGGCAATTTCACAAACTTAACCCGTCATCCAATATATTTTTTTTAAAAATATGAAAAATTTCATATATCGCGGTTGCGACCAATCGCTTCTAAAAGACCCTTGAACGCAGTTAACGAACATTGCCTTCGATTTCTAAATTTAGAAAAAAAAAACAAAAAAACCAGATTCAAGAACTTTAATTCCGAAAAAAAACGAAATTTTCTAATTCAATTAGAAATTGATAGCTCTTTAATTGAATTATTTTTCAATTAAATAGTAGCTCATTTAATTAAAAAGTGATCAGTTTCATATACTTTCACAAAAACCAAAAAAAATTGTTGTTGACATGCCAAATGTTTTGTTGCCATACCAAATGTTTTTTACAGCTTGCATTCTATAACAGTGAATTTTAGCCGGCACGAAATTCTCACATACTTATGTATGTGAACAAATTCACACAGAAATTAGTTTTTTGTTTCTATTGAGAGTAGGAAAAATCTTTTGGGATTTTTCTATTCAGAATTTAGCACTTTTGTTGAAATTAAAGTATTTTTTTTTTTTTTTATATAATCTTCAATTTATATTTTGCATTTTCTTTGAGTTCATAAGAAAATTCTTAAAGTTTTATTAAACTTGAAAATTTTGTATGTATTGTTGTTTTTATAATTGCATTTCATTTTGTATTGTCAGGTTTGAGATCATAATTAAATGTTACTATTACAAAAAGATAACACTAATTTTTTTAATAAATGTAAGAGAAGATGGAAAAAATCTTGTGGGTATCAGCGCTAGAGGGAGTGACGCACTTTCGACCTAAGCGTCTCCCAGCCAAAAATAATCTGGATGTGGTAAGCAGTAACTATATTTGCATGTTTCCAAAATTGCGCTTCACCGCCTTGCATACAATAAAGCATTTAGGGAAGGCATTCTGTTGTGCTTACCAAAATGCATTCTTTGAAGCAGTGAATAATGCTTACAATGAGGCAATAAAGAATACATACCAATAAGCCTTATTGCTATTAACATACAAAAAAGCGCTTCTTATTGCCTAAAAATTCATGAATTTATTGCTTCTAAGAGCACATAAAAAAGTGCTTTTCACCTGATTAAAAGAGACATACCAAGTGGGACATCGCGAACAAAAAGCATGCCTTCTGGATTTGCTTTGGAAGCGCTTCGTAATTAAATAATGTCTTCCGGATGCGCTTCTAGGAAAGCACTATTTTTTGCTTTGCTAGGTCGTCTTCAGACTAATTCTAATCCACCACCTACAAGAACAATTAAACTTTAAAAATTACATTATCAATTTCATGATTATGTTTTAGAATAAATATTCAGATTTAAAGAACTTTAAATACAGCAATATATAGTTTAATATAAAAGAAAATATACAGTTTTTGGTATGGCATGATATTTCTTTACATGTAAATATGAATATGCCAAGATATCGTTTTATCCAATACGAAATACATTTTTTTTTAATGCTACCTCAATAAATAAAAGCTTTATGTGGTCATATCAATTTCTTTGTGACGCTTTTTGTAGTCTTATTAAATTGCATCCGAAATGTTGGCCCATGTTATTTGATCTGTTTGTATGGGTTTATCTCTAATCTGATGCAATTAGATAAATGTCCATTGAAATGTTATCCGAATTTAAATTCGGGACAAACTATTATACAACCATCAGATTTTAAATGAGGCAATATACAGATTCATCGAAAAGAAGATACACATGTTTCTGGTATGGAACGATATATAACTATGAATAGGTCAATATGTCGTTTTAACCAAAATGAAATACATTTTTTTAGAGAGTATATGTTACATTTATAATTTCGATTTGTGTTATATCTGATAATACAGGGTGTCCGCCGGGAAGGTATTCTACTTTGTTTTGCCGTCATTTTGGTAAACATTAGTCTTGACAGTTCATATTCGGCAGTCGTGAAGTAGTCACGTGGCAAATTTATTATGGAAAAATATTCGATAAACTAACGTGTTTTAATCGTTAAAACATTTTATCAAAATCAATCATCGATTACTGTGACGATGAGAAAGTTACGTGAAATTTTTCTGAGGAACAAGGGTCTGTAGGTGATAGCCCCAAGCATGGACAACAACGTACTGCAAGATCAGCTGAAAACATTACTGCTGCTCAAGAAAGTGTTCAAAACAATCTATCAACCTTAATTCGACGCCGTGCTCAGGATCTTGGTCTTCAAAGAACAACTTTGGCCAAAATTTTGCACAAGGATTTGCATTTGTTTCCATTTAAGATTCAGTTGACACAAGAGCTTCTTCCACAAGACAATTTACGTCGCGGTACATGCGCCAATAAGATGTTACAGCTCGCCCATGACAACACCGATTTTCATAAAAAAATCATAATGAGTGACGAGGTACATTCTCATTTGAATGGATATGTGAGTTAACAGAATAGTCGGTTCTGGGCAATGGAAAACCCTCAAATTATTCATCACTCACGCTTCCATCTATTAAAAGTGACAGTCTGGTGTGCAATTTGGTCAGGAGGAATCATTGGACCTTACTTCTTTGAAAATGAAACCGGCGTCGTAACGGTAACTGTGAATGGGGAGCGATGTGGTGATATGATTGAAAACTGTTTAACGCCACAACTGCATGCTTTGGGCTTGATTAACATGTGGTATCAACAAGACGGTGCCACATCGCATACAGCCAGGATTACAATGGAATTACTGCGAGACCTCTTACCACAACAAGTTATTTCAAGAAATTTTGATGTTGATTGGCCTCCACGGTCACCTGATTTGACTGCTCCGGACTTTTTTTTTTTTGTGGTGATATCTGAAAAGAAAGGTTTATGCACACAAACCAGAAACGCTTGAGCAACTCAAACAAAATATTCGTGATGAAATTAATGAAATACCGAGTGAAATGTTGGAGAATGTAATGAAAAATGTGCTCAAAAGGGCTCGCATTTGTGAGGCTAACAGAGGCGGACATTTATCTGATATTGTATTCCATACATACAAATTTATTATTTGACCTTTTCAGGAGTGTGTTGATAGATAGATCTATTTCGGGAATTTTCTATGTTCCCATCATCAGAACACGTTTTGAAAGTGGTAACATCAAACATCAAACATTCATATAAACTAGTTTACCCACTACATGAGAACTTATATATGAGCTTGAAGTTAAAGATTATAACCATTGATCAAAAAATAAGTTAAAAGCTTGTTTGTTATGTACATGGTCCACCTCTGGTAGATATTCAATACACATTTTTATTTTTAATAAAAATTATGTCAAACTAAAATAAAAAAACTAAATGTTTGTTTATTCTTTACTAATATGTGGTTAATTTTTACTACAACTGTTGGTAATTTTTTGAACATTAACAAACAAATGACAATATTAGTTGAATTTACCAATGTGAAAGTCGTCCTTTCTTTAAGTGAAATTACATTTATAGTAATTAAATGTGCTAAAGTCCCAAAACTTATTTAACAAATTGTGAAAAGCAATCTGATGTAGGCATGTCCTATCCGGATTTCATTCCTGCCCAAGGAAATCTTCAGGGGACTTTGTTACTAGAATTTCTAGAGATATTTGTTATGTTAAATCACAAACTCAATGAGAATTTCTTGTCCTCGTCTAGGAGCGAGATTCAAAATTTAAAATATCAAAGAAAAAACAAAAACAACAACAAAAAATTGTCACAATTGGCTTTGTCATCTTTCAAATACTACTCTGTTTTTTTGACAGACCTAGCAATGTAGTGACGTTTATTCAAGTAAATCAACATTTGTTTTTAACTACATTTGCAGTGGTCTTTACCTACATAGTATTCTTAGTGTTCTAGCTATTTTAAACTTTGGAGGTCCTTGTAGTACTTTTTTATGAAACTTGGGAAATTTAGACCACATGAGGCGTATTATCTTTAGCAACTATTGCATTATATGTAGTTTTTTTAGAAACTAAAAATTATTAATATATGGAATTTTTACCCATTTCCTTAACTTAATTGATCGCGTCGCAAGTTCTTCCCATCGTCTTTGGATGTTGAAATTTGGCCAATGTGTGTAATAGGACGCCCTTTATCATAATTTTTGACAGCACCCTGCGAATTCCACCAAGTTGTCAAAATGGCCCGCACTAGTGAATATACAAAAAATATTTTTTTTTTAAATTTATTTTTGATTTCTACAATTTTTCACCACTGTTGTATTATTTAGAGCACATTGTAAAATGTGTACAATGTACAATATGTACAATATACATATTTACATGATAAAGTTATTCAAAATATGTACTCAAAACACTTACTTCCATAGATACGAATATGAATAGCATTGTAATAATAACATTCTTAAGATTTTTTACATTTTCCTAAGCTGTATTTTATGAAGTATACATAAAAATTTTATCATTCAACAGTTGTGATTTTATAAATTTAATAATGTAAAATATATTGGGGATTTCCATGCCAACTGTCCAGGTAAAACAAGGTATATCGTGTCAATGTCAAACTTAAAACATTTATTGTCTTATACTTATGACACCAATAAAAATGAAACAGCCCTACAGATATGGCAGTACGAATTTGATTTGACAATTGTATTGCCGAGAAAAATTTTAATGCGGCAACAATCGCATTCGTACGGCGTAAGATTCAACATTTGGTACGAAACGTGTCCCAAATGCAATACTTGTGAAACAGAAATTCGCAATTATTAACATCTGGAAGATATAAAAAGTGTTGCAAATCGCCGATATATCTTCTGGAAGTTAAAAAGAAGATATTTCTTGAAAAACATCCAGATTATACTCTTTATTATATAACTATGTAAGTTAAATTTACAATTACTGGTCTTACAATTGATTAACACAAATTTTAAATAAATGCCCCCATCAATCGGTCTTCTTTGGATTTGAAATTATTTTGCCATCTTTATCTTCTGGAAAAAACTTAAATTAAGTTTTCATTTAAAATTTGACTACGTTGTTCCAATTTGTTTTTCAATTTATCTAAAATTTCAGTTACTGGAGCTATCTTCCTTTTTACATCATTTATATGCAGATCGCAAGATAAGTTACTTTGAAGAGTAATTCCTAAATACTTTACCGAATGGATTTCATGCACAATTTTTCCGACTACATTTACATTAAAACTATTTTTAATACTCAAAGAGTGTGGTCTAAAGCGAATTAGATTGGTTTTATTAGTATTGAGCAAACAATCGATTCAACCTCGCAAATTTGAAAATCAGGAAGCATCTCTTTCAATTTGAGTTTTGAGTACCAAATCATACTTACATGTATCGATACACACATCCTCATCAAACATACACAGCTGACCGACCACTTAAATTAAGATTTTGTATATCATTTAAATATATTAAGAATAATAGCGGTCCCAGTCCACTTCCCTGCGGCCCACCATTTTCCACAAAACCAACAAAATTCGTTAAATTATTTATATTTACATATTGCTTTCTGTTTGTAAAATAACTTTCAAACAACAAAAGTTCACGATCTTAAAGACCATAACACTTTAACTTATGTAGCATTATCTGATGATCTACTGATTTTATCTATCAAGTATGTTTTACTTGTTAGATAAAGTCATTAAAAACTTTCTTGTACAAAATGTTACTTTACAGCTTACAAAAAATCAAAAATTAGTAATTATATATGTACTTTCTAGAGTGTAAAAAATAATGAGTCCAAAAATAGATTTGAATAAATGTCTAGATCAATAATTCATATTTAAAATAGTGACAAAAATAAGTACTTACAAGTGACTCACTATTTTTTGTAAAGAAAAAAATGGGAAAATTAACTAGTTATTAGTAAGTCCATACTATTTGTACTAAATTAATGCAGAGAATAAGCTGGTGTTATTAATTAATGATAGTGAGAATAGTTCAGATGGTAGAGCATTTGACTGACAACCTGGAGACCCGTGTTCGAATCCCGTTTGAACAATTTTTATTAAAACCAAATTTTCAATAAAAAAAAACTATTTTTTATTAAATTTAGATTTTTATAATTTTGTTTGCATAATGGTAAGAATATATGTGACAACATATTATCATTATTTTGCGCGACATCTCCATATTTGTATTTTTTCTTTAATGAAGCAAATACTCAGGAACTTCTTCCTATTAATTAATGTGTTACTTTCTTTGGAAAGGGGGGTAGTGGAGAGATGAAAGGTGGTGAAGGATTAAGAGTTTCAAATAGTAAATACTGTAATTGCTCAAGATGATAAGTTTTAGAACAGTTGTTGCTCGCCACCTGATGTAGTGTTGTCGAATTTGTTGAAGCTTTTTGGTTCATAGTCCGGATTCATTATTTCAATTCGGTGGGGTTAAGTGATATGGAAACACCGAAGGCGGGCGCTGCGATACATATGGGGGATGGAAAACTCATATATATTATTTTTCTAAATTGTTGTTGTCGTCATCGGGTATCGAACCCGGGAACATCTATGTAACAGTCCAACGCTCTAACCATTACACCATAACGCCACTTAAACAGATTTGTAATGACAATTGTAACTACTTTAGATTACCGAATATGTGCTTATATGAGCAAAAAAGTTTATATTTTTAATTTTTCGACTTTTAAATGGCCATCAATTCTTTTGGTGAAAAGTTTTCAAGTATAGGGAACCTAACCCTGTCCAACGTTCCTATCAATTCACAAAAACTTTAGATATAAATACAAATAAAGTCAATTCCAACAAGTGTCGAACATTTTTGTAGTAGTTCATATGAACTTTTGCGTTACTACATTTAAATTATTAAAAAAAAAAACTCTAAGACGTGGTTTTTGCAAAAAATGTTGACTTTATATTTTCGTTATGGCAATTGTAAGTACTAAATGGTAGTATGGAGAAAGCAAAGTGTTTTTTGTCCACCCCTCAAAATGTACCTTGGTATGGTATGATCCTGTGAGCTTGACCGTTTTTAAAACAAGTATTTTTTTTTTAGTTTTTCATAAATATTTTACTTTAACTGAAGACAAGTTGTACAATTTAGTATCATATGAAAGCGCGTCCAACGATATGTCCTGATATATCCTTTTTTCAGTGATGTTCTGTAAAAAAATAAAAAATAATTTTTTAAGTTTATTGTAAGGATTTTTTTGGGATATACATGTCAAATTGACATATTTTAATCGTTAGTATATTTAAGTACATGCATGTTTTAGATTTTTTTTTGAAATTCGCACTTATTCGCGCTTTAGCAACAAATCAATAGGGTGTGAAAACTATGTTCAAATAAGTTCAATTTCGGTATTACAATGTTTCTTTAGTCAAGTGCATCATATATGTGTGGAAATAATTTAAAATTTTGCAAATTTAATGCTTTTGCCACGATTCTCTAAGCCAGATATTAAAAAAAAAATGGATTAATCCAGCCTACAATCCGACTGAGTTTCTAGTTGATAGAAATTTGGCTTAAGGAAAAAAGTTCCACCAATCGCTTCTTTGACGGCATCATCTTTTCCCGAATTCAAAATTTTACAAACTTTATTGTTTTAAAATCAAACAATTTATGCTCGACATAAATCAAGGGCACCGATGAAAATGCACTAGATCTGAAAAATTAAAAAACATTTGTATACATAGATGATGTACTTGCCAAAGAAAAATGTTGATATGACCACAACATAGTTCTCCCACCATATTGCATTTTTGGTAAAACGCGAACTAGTGCGAATTAAAAAGAAAAAAAGCTGATACACGTATCTACTGAAATTGACTAGGGATTGAAATATGGCAATTTGACATTTAAATGACAAAAATCTCCGTATACAAAAATCAATTATTTAACAGACTACTATTTTGATATGTGTCGATATGTTTTATATACCGTTGGACACGCTTTAAAAAAAACCCCTTTAATATGATACTAACATTGTATACGTTGACGTTAGTTAAAATGCAAAATTCCTTAAAAAACTAAGAAAAATACATTTTTTTTAAATGGTCCAGCTCACGGGATCTCAATATTGGAAACGAAATATTTTGGAAATCATCATAAAACATACCAAGGTACATTTTAAGGGGTGGACAAAATAAACTTTTTTCATGAGTCGGTTTACTAAATAGTTATGACAATTTAACTCATTTGAAATTGCTCATATTGCTACACATTTGAAACGATATTCTAATGGAAAGGCATTTATTGTGTCACACTTACTATTACTATATATAAAATACTAAAATTATTGATGGCATTGATAACAATCTTATCTATCGATAATAAAGTTATTTAGTGAAACATTCTTATATATGTATAAGTATAGTTCCCGCATGGTTGTGTATTTTGTAATCTACAGAAGTTGTCCACATTATGTTGGACTAAAGTTATTGGGATAATATCAACAACACTAGCGCAGGGGTTTATGGAAAAAAAAATTAAACAAACATTTTTGTAACCGAGTTTAGAGGCAAACATTTACAAAGAAAAAATAATATAATTCAAAATATGATAATTACAAAATCTTATTCATTTTATCGATTTAAATTCTCGTTTTATCAGTGAAATCAAATTTGTTTCAAAAATCTATTTTTAAAAATTTGAATATGAAGTCTAATATAACAATATCTTATTTTTAAAGTTTTGTTTTTGTTTTATATACGTCGACATTATTTTATGTTATTTTTAATATATAACGAGCATTCAACCTTCATTTCGTTGTTTCATTTAAACTGAAGTGGGTCTTTAAAAATTTTGGTTTCTGGAAATTAAAATTTTCAACTTGCATACTTTAAGCTTAACTTCATGCCTAAAATTATATAAAATCAAATATATTTATAGCAATTTAAAAAGTGTGATTTTTGAAAGCTTTCAGATTCGGAAATCTGTATTTGAGTCAAGAAAATGATCTATATAAGTCAATGTTTAAAGATTATTTCATGTAAATGTTGACCGCGGCTACGCCTCAAATGGTTTATACGCTGGGTCCAATTTCGGCATACACTCTTCATCATATCAGCAGGTATCTCACGAATAAATTCTTCAATATTGTCATTCAGTGCGTCATCCGTTGCTGGCTTGTCCCTATAGACTTGAGCCTTAACATAGCCCCACAAAAAATAGTTTAAGGGCGTTAAATCGCAATCTAGGCGGTAAATTGACCGACCCCAAACGTGAACTAAACTGTTCACCGAACTCGCTTCTCAATTGGGTCATTGTCTCGTGTGCTGTGTAGCATGTGGCAACCGTCTTGTGGAAACCACATGTCAACTAAGTCCAGCTCTTCCATTTTGGGCAAAAAAAAAAAAAAATTAATCATTGCACGGACGCCATTTACAGTAACGTTCCTGCCTTCGTGGTCTTTGAAAAAAGTACGGTCTAATGATGCCACCGGCCCATAATCTGCTCTAAACAGTGTATTTTTCAGTTTTTTTTTTAAGTTTCATGTTTCTTCAAGTTTCTTTAAATGAAGTTTTCTTTACTTGGACATTAATTGCACAATTTTTTACACGTATTGTTATGAGTGTATAATAAAACTTTATCGCCTTAACTGTAAATTCCTTCATTACTGTTATTTATTACAATATTTTACAAAATCAAAAAATTAAGTAAACTGTTATTTTCAGAAATTTTTAGAATTGTCATCCCATTTGTCGTGCCATATTTGCAATTTAAATTTTGATGAAATTCTAGGGCAGCAACAAAAATTGAATGGGCAAATCTATTTAAATTAACCATGTTTCAAAATTAGAAACCCTGTTATTTTAAAGTTATTTTGTATACCCTGTTAAAAATCGACATATGACGCTTTATTTCTGAACTCTCAAACTTTGGTAAAAATTTGTCGGCTTTACTTGAAACTGACTGTAAGCGCTGTCTTACACACAGAAAAAAAAAGTGCCAACCGAACTGCAAAGTGTATTTTAATGGTAACAACGTATAAATTCAGATATTAACATTAGATGTCCGAATATTTTGCGTGTTGCAACTAAAATTCTGTTGAATTAACCGAACTTTGTTACGAAAACTGATGTTAAGTTTTAACAACTGGCTGACATTTGTAATACCCGAATTTGAGTCGTAGTTACCGAATTTCTGTAGGCAAATATTTAAATTGTTCTCTGTGTGTATAAATATAAGAACTTCATGGAACAACTTTTTTCATTATTCAAATAAGTGGGGCGAAGTAGGCGTGGTAAAACTTCTAAAAGTTATAATTTTTGAAAAAAAAAAGCATTAATATTTTGAAATAATTCATTCTATGTTTTAACTACAGGTGACATCCTTTTTTTAAATTTTCAGAACTTTATCTGAAATTTCCAGAGAGGTAGTTTTCGAAATATTTCATTTTGAATTTGTGTTGCACAGTGTCGTCAATTCTTTACAAACGAGTGGCCAAAAATAGAAGGAGTTGTAGTACGTAAGTGAAATTTGGTACACGAGTATACACTAGAGCACCCATAAAGTATATGGGATGTGCATAATTGTTTTTTTTATCGCTCCCCGCACATTTTCAGTTAAGACGAGAGTAAAAAAAGAATTTTAGACAAAAAGTGTAGTTTTAAGTTTTAAACAGGCCAAGCAGTTTGAACTTTTGACCTCAAAAATAGGACAAAAAACCTTTGTAGCTATTTTTGCTTATAACTCCTAAAATAAAATTTTTACGGGATTAACCTTCATAGCTTAATTTTTAAAGAATTAAAAAGCGAAGATTTTTCTTTAACATTGTTTTGACCTAAGTCTTACCGGTCGTGGTGTTATGCGTGGTTAAAGTTAAAATGTAAGTAAGAACTTTTCTTCATAAAATTCTCGTAAATATTCGAAGGGGGGAAAACTTGAACTCTTTGCATAGTTTAACTGGGTGTTTAATGTAGTTTTACAAAAAAATAATTTTGGATAAAATATATCGACTATTCCATGAGAAAACACAAATCCTACTATGAAGCAACATTTTTTTTTTTTAATTTCAACTTATTTGCTTTAAAAATTATTTTTTTTTTAGCTTTAGTACCATTTGCCTTAGTACTATAAATTTAATGTATTAATATAACAAGTTATATAAAATAAAAATTAAATATGATATTAGTTTTACAAAAATTGAATACAATGTTTTAATATTTATTTTAATCTAATTTAAAAAAATATATCGGAACTACCTCTATAAAAATAAAAATAATATGGCAAGCATATATTGCATAGTGTCAATTATATTGTTTTTTTCTTTTTAAAATACAAAAAAATTAAATTAAATTGATTGCTAAAATAAAATTGAATATTATTCCGTGAAAATATTTGTAAAATATGGATAGAAATGCTTTATTAAAACATTCCAATTCAGTTGGTAAGTTTTTAAGATTATTTCTGAAGGTCTCCAAAATGTTTTTTTTTTGTAGGAAAAGAAATAAGCGGGTTTAGTAGAAATATGCTTCCAAGCAAAAAAGATCTTTTTGGACGATTACTGTATGTTATTGAAAATAATAAAAAAAAGTGTAAAATGTAGTGGTTCCATTATATCGAAAGAAGGCATTGAAGTTTTTAAAAAATTTTAAATACCAACAAAAAGACGAGACGGTATTGAAAAAAACATTATAAGATTATATAATGAGTACAAAAATATAAAAAAAAAACCGATTGCGAAAATTAAGTTGTCCGAGAGCAAAGGCATTTGTTGATTCCCTAGATGGTTTGTTTGATGCTTCCCACGTTAATGCTTTAAATTTGTTAAGAAAACAAAACAAGCAGGAAGTGATCGATTTTTTGAACGACCATCGTAAATCAATGGTAGCTGTACGTAAAAGAGTACAGTTAAACTTTAAAGATCAATCAACGGATTTTTTTATGATTGATAATGATACTTCTGAAGAAAAAAATATGTACTCCGAATCTGATACTGATACCGATTCTGACTCCGAAGGCTCAGTATAAGTAAATAATTATTATCATGTTTGATAAATACTTTAAAATTAATTAAGTGGAGAATTTTATTGATTTTAATGGTTTAGTTTATTATTTATGCCTTAGTTTAGTATATTGCTGTATTATTTATAAATTGTATTAACTATTAAAATATGAAATCAACTAATTAATGTAAAACAATAAAACTTATACTGAATTTAATTTTAAACATTTTTTTTTTTGTAATTTAATTGTTCTTCAAGGAAGCCGTTATATATTTTCAGATTTTATAATAAATTAGCTTTAAAGAAGTAGCATTAAATGCATTAAATTTATAAAAAATAATCAATTAAGTTAAAATCGTAAAAAAAAAAAAAAATTTTGCTTCAAAGTAGGATTTGGGTTGATTTCATGGAATGGTCGACATATTTTTTCCAAAATTATTTTTTAGTAAAACAACATTAAATACCCTATTAAATTATGCAAAGAGCTGAAGTTTTTCCCCATTCGAATATTTACGAGCATTTCTTAAAAAAAGGTCTTACTCAAATTTTAACTTTAACCACGCATACCCCACGATCTGTCATTTATCGGTCAAAACAATGTGAGGGAAAAATCTTCGCATTTTCATTCTTCAACAATTTTGTTATGAAGGTTAATCTCGTTAAAATTGTACTTTAAGAGTTACAAGCATATTTATCTATTAAGCTTTTTCACCCCTTTTTGAGGTCAAAAGTTCAAACTGCTTCGCCTGTTTAAAACCTAAAACTAAAATTTTTCGCTAAACATTATTTTTTACTCCCGACTTAACTTAAAATGAGCGGGGAGCGATAAAAAAAACATATATGCACATATGGGTGCTCTAGTATACACTCATAATAATCCATGCTTAAAAATACAAATATATTTTTCGTAAATTTTTTTTCGTAGAATGTACAAACATTTTGTTTATATTACAAAACTTTTGTATAAAACAAATTATATAAATTTACAAATTTCGTAAAAAATACAAACATGATTTCGTAATATTTTTTTAGTACATTGTACAAAAATTTGTAATGTTACAAATATTACATATGGGTGTTGATGTGGTTAGAGGTCGGATTTGCAATCAGAAGGTTGCGAGTTCAACTCCTGGCCAGGACAAATTTTTTTTTTTTTATTTTTAATTTTTTTTTTTTTGTTTATTAATGTTTTTTAAATTTCTATGTTTTATTTTTTTATTTCATTATTACTATTTTTGTGTTTTGATATAAATGGATATTTTGTATTTTGTTTAATAAGAGGATCCTAAAACAAGTTAAAGAGGACCCGAAAACACTACTTCCACTTTATTTGCCGGGTTTAGTATGAAATTCAATAAAACAAATATATAAAAAGATAAAATATTTAATAATAAAATGCAATTAGTTTTAGTTTATTTAAGTTTTTTATTATTATTTTTTTATTACTTTTTTAATTTTGTTTTTTAATATATTATTTGATATATTTATAAAAAAATTATATTATTTTATTTAGTTCAATAAACATAATAAAAATATTTAATTGCCATTTACCTTTTTTATTAAATATTTGTAGCATATTTTTCTAGTTTTCATAAAAATTTCATAATATTTTCGACTTAAGTTCCTTTTTAGTTTGTTGTATTGCATCAGCTACTTTAGTGCAAATGGTAGAGGGGTCTACTTCAACACAGCAGGACGTCACTGAAATCGTGAGTTCGATTCTGGTGTGGCACCATAACATTTTTTTTTTTTTAATTTTAAAATAAACCCGTAAGGTATGCACCACATTTTTATTTAAATAAAGTTTTTACAAAACTTTACGAAATGTGATTTGTATATTCTACAAATTTTTTCGTAATGTCAAAATAACCAAAACTTTCGTAAAATGAACAACGGTTTTTGTGTATTTTACCTATAGATTATTATGAGTGTATATTTCTTAAACATGTAAAAATAAAAAATTTGTCAAAATCGCAGCAAGGTCCAGCGTTCCTGAAAGCTGAAAATACAATAAAAGCTACAAATATTATTGGAAGTAGGGAAATTTTTTCAATTTCATTATCCTGTTAGCGAAAAGTATAAATCTTTGTGCAACACTGTAGACAAGGAAATCCCACCAATTTTTTAATTTTCTGTTGACGCGTTCAAAAATTATGATAATTCAACTATTACATATTTCTTATAAACTTGTTTAAAACCCCAAACTCGAAGCAGCGATTAAACACGAAATATAAAGAAAAAATACCTAAACACAATATTTACTTGAAGAACGCGTAAACGCAATTTTACTAAAATCAGAAGATTTAAAGTAGAAAACGTCGATTTTTGTGCTCATTAGTTTCAGAATATCCCTTTCACCACAAAATATTTAAAAATTTAATTTTAAAAATATTCACATATTTGACTGAATTTAAAAATAAAATTGGAAATATTTTGTAGACATTCACTGTAATGACATTTTTTGAAATTTTTCCCCCACTTTTTAGCACATGAACTCCTTGTTAGATTTAGTATTTTAACTATTTAAAAAAGTTTTCAAATTGTTGAATTGTCAATGCAATTTTAACGAAATTTCCATTTAACAATTTCTTGTTTCTAAATTGTGTTCCGTATTAGAAATACACCCAGAGAAAAGCAGGAATAAGTTTCATCAATTTTCGTACAATGTAACAATTTCATCAATATTTATGAAACATTTTATAAACACCAAGAATTAAAACGACCATATCATGGTCTTTACGAGCTTTTTACTTCAAACGAAGAATTAAATCCATACTAATACATAAATTCCCTCATATAAATATATAGTGAAGCATTGCGGGAAATAGGCCAATCACTGGTACGGTCGCGTGCCTAGAACTTTGTGTGTATTGACCTGTCCTTGTTTCGGTTCTGTTATGTGAAAGTTACCTGTACTGTTAACATGGGCTTGTCATAGGATCTGATAATTGCTACCTTTGGAGCACCTTGCGACGTGGCGAATAACTTAACGAAGGTAATCTATCACGGTATTGACTGAAATGAATACGCTACGGGACAAGTTAGAAGAAGGTGTTAAAGTAGGATCAGTTTAGGCTTTATGTGATATGCAAAAGGATAAGTGGGAAAGTAATTATCACGTGACTGGTGTAGGTCTACGTATCGTAGAACTGAAAATAAAATTTGATGGGAAACTAGTCACATATTAAGCGCAATGTGTTCTGTTACAGGGATAGCTTGAATGGAATAGTTTGTAAGGGGTACATGTCGCCGGGCATGCGAAAAGAAGTTAGCAAGTAAACAGTCACTTTTTATTCACCGTCTTTCATGTTGCGTACGGGTTGCTAAATAGCCCATCCGGAACCAGACACTCAACTTACAGAAAACAGTGTGACAAAGCACCTGTTCAAAAAACCGAAAAAAAATGCACAATAAAAATCAATTTTAAAATAAGTTTATGTTTTCTATACAAAGTCGGTAAATGAAATTGATTTTGTTTTTTATGAAATGTTTCGAAAATATTATGAAACGTTACATTGAACGAAAATATTGGAAACATTTCATAAATATGATGAAACTTTTCGTTTGAGTGTATTTTCCACAACAAATTAAGTAATCCTCATATAACGTGTTTCCTATGGGTGGCCATGGTGACGTATGAGTGTTAAATATATAAAAATAAATATAAATCATACGTCCAGTTGGCTACTACAGCAAAAGAGAAGGCTTTGGTCCAAGCTATTACTTGAATTTCAGCAAACAACGAAAAGTGTTAGAAACCCAGCAAAAAATAGTGCTTACCTAGAAGCACTTTCGGAAGGCATTATTTAATTACGAAGCGCTTCCAAAGCACAAATCCAGGATTAATGATCTTGTTCGCGATGTCTCACTTGGTATGTCTCTTTTAAGCAAATGAAAAACGCTTCTTTAATGTGCTCTTAGAAGCAATAAATTCATGTCTTCTTAGGCAATAAAAAGCGTTTTTTGTATATTGACAACATTAATACTTCATGGTATGCATTCTTTATTACTTCATTGTAAGCATTATTAACTGCTTCAAAGAAGGCATGTTGGGAAGCACAACAGAATGACTTTCCTAATTACCTTATTGTATGCAAGGCGGTGAAGCATTATTTTGGAAGCATACAAATGTTGTTACTGCTTACCAAATCCAGGTTATTTTTTGCTGGAACATATATTTTTTGCAGTTAGACCGAAATAAAAAAAATTTTCTTTTAATTTTATTCCAAATTTTAAAATAATATCGAACTGTATAAATTAAACACTAAAATGAACAGCCACAAAAAATTAAGAGCTCTAAACAAATTAATCGACAATTGAATGCCTCGCTCAAACAAGGGTATAAACTTCAAAATTCAAAGTGTTCAGGAGAGTTAAAAATCGTGGGAAAATGTAGAAAAATTGAGTTTCGATAATTTGTTTTTGTTACACCACAAATGTAGGCCACGTGCACCATTGTACAAAATTTAATTTAAATATATTAAGTTGAAATAGCAAAAAATTGCACTTGAAAATTTTCTTATGTGGATTTAGGGTTATATTAAAATATATTATAATTTTATTTGTATTTTGATAAATTTTCTAAGTAGGTTTTTTTATAATTTTGTTTTCAATTTTTCAGACTGCAATGCATTGCAGTCTGAAAAGGAGTAACAAAAAAAATTTTTTTTTTTTCGTTTAAAAAAAAAAAGAGAAGCAACACTTAGGAAATTCTTCCTATTAATTAATGTTTTGCTTTCTTTGGAAAGGGGATAGTGGAGAGATGAAAGGCGGCGAAAAATAAAGGGCTTCAAACATGGCAACACTGTAATTGCGCGAGATGATAAGTCTTAGAACAGTTGTTGCTCGCCACCTGATGCAGATTTGGCGAATTTATTGAAGCTATTTGTTTCATGGCCCTGATTCATTATTTTACTTCGGTGGGGTTAAGTGCTATTGGATCACCGAAGGTGTGCGCAGCGATACATATAAGTGTTAGAAAACTCATACATATTATTTTTCTAAATTGATGTGTTCGTCACCGGGAATCGAACCCGGGACCATGGTAACAGTCCAACGCGCTAACCATTGCACCACAACACCCACCAAACTTTGTTATAATCAAATTGGGTTTCTTAACTTTAATTACACTAATTCAATACTTCATTTAATAATTAATTCTTAAAAATATATTATATCTTTATTCTGTTTTCCTATCAATCTTCAAAATTGTATTATTTAAATATCCATTCAAAATGGATATATTTACACCAGTAACACTGTCATTTATAAGATATCAATCTTGTTGTGCTAGTTTACAATTAATTTTTAAATAAATAAAAAAATAAAAATAAAAATAAACGAAACTATAGAACACTTTCATTTCCCGCTTAAACGAAAACTCGTGGGTTGTCAGTGTATTGCAACCTAAGTAGTAAGTAACTGACCATGTTACATTAAATTCTTTAGTTTATCATGGGCAAAATTAAAAATTTCTTTAAAATAATAGTTAAATAATGTTTAATTTATTTCTGGGTATATATTAGGGTTGTCATTTATTCAGGTTTTCATTTTTATCGGATAAACTTTCAAACAATTTTAAATCGAACGATCAAACGATTCATTTTTAAAAATTATTCGTTAAATCGAACGAATAACGAATATATAATGAACGAATACATAAATAATTTAAATATATTACCCTATCATTTGAAAACTATGTACAACAATACCAATTTTCGAATTTTAGACTATAGTAAAGCGAAAGTATTTAGCCAGATTACGCCATTCGGCATTATCTCGTGATGAAAAAATTACAGCTTACAAAATCGTTAAAAAGTTAAATATATCTCGACGATAGTTTCAGTAAATCGAGCTGTTAAAATCTTGTTTTAGTTACCGTAGAAATTATATAAATAGAATTGAGAGTTTAAGAGCTAACGTGCTATCTTTGTAATAAAGCAAGATTTTTGTTAGTTTTGTATAGTTTAAACTTCAAAAAGCACGCTATGTTTGAAAGATATCACTTTATCTGTAAATTCCATATCATACCCATTATTAAAGAGTTCATATCTTGGAAAACGATTAATAAACTTATTAAAATTTCAGTTATTTTCTCAATAGAGTATTAATTTTAGTTTGTCTATTATCATATTTTACCCGAAATTGATAAATTTTCGAAAAAGCGGTATTAAAAGAAGTATTTTTGTAAATTATGTGTTTTATTCGATTAATCGTAAAAATTTTATTCGAATTATTCGTTAATCGAAAATCATGTTTTTTTGAAATTGTTAGTTCGAATTTTCTTTTTGTTCATTCGATTAATCGAATAATATTTATTCGAGTGACAATCCTAATATATACAGTTTTATTTTGTTCACACTTTATATGTTAATATTTCACGATTAAAAGAATTTTTTTTTGCAATATTCTTTAAAATTTAGGTGGTAGAAATTTTGATAAATAAACATTAGTTCCACTGCAAACTACATAAGTCTATCGTTTAAAATTTATTAAATTTCTGAAAATAAAAATATTCATTCATTCCATGAGAAATCGATACAAATCTGAACAAGGGTCTTCTGAATAGTTTATCTTATAAACAGGAACACTCTTTGTACCCATATCGACAAATCTGTTTTAAAATCTTTGAAATTTAAAAAACTCGCAAATAGCAATACTAACTTACTACAAAGACAATAGTGGTATTAACATTTTTGTTTTCTCGAGAACTTCAACGCTGCTTTTAAAACATCTAAATTTTATTCATAATTTTGGCCCCATAGCCATCGGGCAACTCTCCTTGGTGAAAATCGAATTATAAACAAATATCGTCATTTATTTGGCTACATTCTTTTTCAATATAGAAACATTATAAATATAATTTACACTTCAGATATCAAAGAATATGTTATGAATGTAAATACTTTTCATCAAATGTTGTTTTCATTTTAGTCAATATTAGAATTCTATACATATTTTTATAAATATTTTAATAAATTTCTTTTTATGTGTGATTTTATTATATGACACGTTCCATTCCATTTCCACGGCTACATCAAAAAATGGTTTACAATCTCTTATAAAATTTACACACTACATGAAAGAAATTTTTGATTTTTTGAAAAAGTGTGCAAAAAAGCGCATTTAACAATTGAAAATTTTTCAAAATATTACTAAATAAAAATTCATTAAAAATTAAGTGAATATCCCAAGCAAAAGACATATTTTGGGAATTGTTGAAGTATATATAATTATATCCGAAAAATTAAAATATCTAATTGTATCATATTAGGTCTAATATGATACAATTAGACATTATTTGATACAATTCGCTTTAATTTAATGAAATTAGATATAGTTTGATACAATTGTATCCGAATTTCGTCCTTATTCAAATTGATCAACTTATATATAATGTGATAAAATTATATCCAATTGGATACAATTGTAAACAATTGCATGCAATTACATGGGACATTTGTAACCATATATAGATCGATATGTAATTAGATATATTAAAATATTAATATAAGTACATATCGTGAAAATGAAAAATAAACATGCAAAGGAATAAAAAATACCACGTTACTAGAACAAAAAACAATAATGGGTCTAAAAAAAGATATCGGTTGAAACATCTCAATTCAACTCAAAATATTGCTGTTTTTGACATCACAGTTTTAAAATTTGCTGACTTTTGCTGGGTATAAAGTATATCACAGAACTAATACATTAAGAAAAGTTTGATAAAATCCTTTTAGCAAATTCAAGTCGAGTAGTTTTGTGGCGGGGTAATAACATTGGCACAGACATCATCTTTTGGCGAGTAATTATCTGGTAATTATCCACATTAGGGGATCTTAGGGGCATAGGATGGAAGAAGTTGAGGAGTTTCGTCAGTGTGACGGAGTTCCTGGGATAGTAAGGTGACATAGAACCGATTGTTTAAAGCGCACAACAAGCCGACATTCTGGCTTAAGTGTAAGTCCTCAGGGACTTGAGTCGGTTTAGGGAAGTATTTCCCTTCTCCGAATCCTCTTTTCGACCTAACCTAACCCTAACCTATCTGGTAATCTTTTAAGAGCCTACTTATGATTAATTTGGACACATTTACCTTACACTCATCGATTAACTGATTGAGACTCTTTATTGTGTTGCTGGCACAGTTGATATTTTTTTTTTTTTTTGTTAAATGTAGTTGGAAAAAATTATTACATTTCTATAACTTTACTATATTTATATAATTACTATATAATTACTATAACTATAACTTTTGCTAAGGAAAACTTTTTTGGTTCAATTTTTGCAAGATAATTTCTTAGATGTGCCCATATATTATACCAAATGTAAGACTCTGGTATTAACTCGGAAATATATGTTGCCATATAAAATTTTTAAAAAATCGTAAATATATGGTATAAGCCGCTATATGCAAATACATTTATTTTTTTTGTCCAAATATTTCCCTTTAATTGACTCTTTTTAAAACACTGACACTTATTCAGGTAAACTGTTCATTAAACGTTCATCTTCGTTAAAACTGTAAAAAAAAGTCAAAAAATACTTCATAAAACGTGAAGCAGTGGCTGAAATATAAAGATGTGTGCATTAAATATGAGCCATAAAGCAGACTGATTGCTTTCAAAATGCAAAACCGCCAAACTTGAGAAACATTTTTCTCGAAATTTATACCATTGAAATTAGCAAGTCCGAAATATATATATAATTGATGCCCAGATCTTTATTTATTTTTAAAAAGAAACATTTTGTCCTCCTGTGTTACTAAATAAATAAATATATGTTTGTGCTATTTAAAAAAAAAAAACATTACATTACAAACATACAGCTGGAAGAATAATGTAGGAATCATAATATAATAATTTATAAACATATTCATAACCATAATATCCCTAGCAAAAAGGTTTAGATATGACCAGACATGAACATACACCGATAATAATCCATGCGTAAAATTACGAAAAAATATCAACATAACAAAATTTTTCGTAAAACTAACGAAAATTTGTAGATTTTACGAAAGTTTTTGTAGTTTTGACAATAATTTCGTATTTGTATGCATAGATTATTATGAGTGTATACATTTATATAACACATTTGAGTCTATCCAATTATAACAGAGTTCAGATATATCTATATATACTAGGGTATTCAATTTACTCGGGTTTGCTATTGTTCGAGTAATCGATTAACTCGATTTTGAGGTTTTTAATTTACTCGAGTAGGCGAGTAAGATTTTAAAATTGCTAGAATAACTCGAGTAACTTGAACAATTTTAATACTTTAATTTTATTTTCCAAAAACTCACATTTTTGTAAGTTTTTATATTTTATTAGTACGAATATAACATATATATAAAAATTAACAAATTAATTAAAAATTTTAGTAAAAAGTATATCTAAAAGAGAAAAACATTTGCTAAGATCATTTATTATTGCGACAGTTTTGTCTCAGTACACTCAAAGCAAAAGCGTTATTATATCAATAAAATTCTTTATAAATATGTTGAAATCTTCATTGATTTTCTTTGAATACAACTGGTTCATAAATATGTATTAACCCATTTTGAGCCTTTTTTCACCTCCATTTTTTATGTGATTAAGTGTTCCCGACACACAAAAAAGTGATACCACATTAAAGGAAATTTAACTGTCTTTCAGAAAAAGTATATAACAATTATCCCCCACCCCCCTGATCCGCTTGAGGGGGGGTTGAAAAATACCTTGCATATAGACACTTTTTGTTTGGATAAAATTTAAAATATATATAAATTTTAATTTTATAAATGTACTTTATTATTGTTCGCAAAGGTCTAAAATAGTCGATCAGTAAGTTTTTCCCGAGTTTTAGAATCCCCAGGTATATTTAGAGAAGCGCCAAGTTCACTGTTCGACTAGTCGAACATTGGCCGTAGGCCACAACTTTATTATTGTGTTTTGTCGTTGAGCATTTTATGCAGAAAAAATAAATTCTTTGAATTTCGAATTTTTGAACATGAATTTCCACGATATTTGTTTGTTACAAGCATCATAGCTTGCCATGGAATTTTTTTGTTGCAAGCTTGATCGATTTAAATTTCGCTTGGTGTTGTTTTAAAAAAGAATTTTGTCAGTTTTGATTTGATCGTGTAGTGTGCATGGCTGCTTCTACTGGATATGTCTTCAACATGATGCCGTACGGTGGAGCTGGTGACGAAGACGATAAAAATATAGACCTGGGCGCTTCTGTGGTCATGGATATGGCTTGTAATTTGGAACATCCTTCCCGTTATCAACTTTATTTCGATAACTTCTTTACTTCTCATTAGTTGATGTTTTTATTGGCGTTTAGTATGTATATGCGCTACCGGGACTGTGCGGAGTAATCGCTTAGGACAGCCTGCACCAGATTTGAAGACGGGCAAAGCATTGCCTAAAGGTAATTATATTTATACATATTGGTTATGTTATTATTTTTATATATTTTTTAGGTGAAATCGATTTAAAGTTTGATAAGATTAATAAGAATGTATGTTGTCGTTGGCAAGATAAGCGTGAGGTAAAACTACTATCAAACTTCCCCAGAGTTTACCCACTTACATCAACCACACGAAGACAACGAGAAGGCCAGCCTGGTGTAATCATTGTGCAGCAGCCCAATATAATCCAAAACTATTACAGTTTCATGGGCGGTGTCGATCTTCATGATAATGCTGTTTCCAATTACCGTGTTTCGATTCATTCAAAGAAGTGGTGGTGGCCACTTTGGTTGGCCGTTTAATCTGTTGTGAATGCTTGGAAGTTAAATTGTTTAGTAAATAAGAAGCTTGTTCATAAATATAATTCACAGCTGACACAAACTTGTTACTAACGCCTGACGAGAACAACGACGAAGATATTGCGGAGGATGACATTACTAAAGATACATCATTTAAAATTCGCCAGCACCTTCGTATGTCAGGTCATTACCAAATCATAACACACCTGAAAAACACGTTGCAGTGTTTGTCATAAGCCTACACAGAGAATGTGCTCTAAATACCAAGTCCATTTGCACGAAAATAAGTGTTTTGCTGCTTACCTTAAATGGGAGCAAGAGTAATGAAAATTACAAAAAGTACATTTTATTACAATATTTATAATAAATATTTAAAAAAATAAACATTACAATCGTGGTTTTGTTCCACATATGATTTTTTTTGTCGATACCTGGTAATTATTTTTGTATGGTAGTATAAATTTTTTTGTCGCCTACGGCCGTTGTTCGACTAGTCGAACAGTCGTTTCTGGGGAAACGGTTGGAGATACAAAACTTCTGACAACGGTTTTGTATGGTAATTGGGGCCTAATTAGACCAAAAAAGTGCTTTTTAGTTTACGATTTGAACATTTTTGCATTCCGGCTCAAAATAGGTTAAACTGTTTTATAAAAATATTTGTAAGGTGATCCGTTTTGTAATTTCACTCAGACTTGACACAGTTTTGTTATATTAGTGTGTTAGTACTAAACGAAAAAATAGTCCATTTTGTCCTATCGTTTTGGGATTTTGAGATATGTAATCTTTCTAAAAAAAAATTATAAAGAAGTTTTGAAACAACTTTCATGAATATTTAAGAAGATTTTCATCATATTAATGAAAACTTCATTACTTCTATATTTTAATATGTGGAAATTTTGAGTAGGACCGCTATGAATTTCCATATAGGGCTTCTAAAATTGGCTTGTTACAACGACATAAAAGGGACCAACAAAAAGTTTTTAGTAAATGACATTTAAAAATTCCTTTTTGAAAATATAGTATTTATATGTAGTTTCTTTAGATCAAATGGCAACTAAATTAAAAAAAAAAAAAATAATGTTTGATCCCACTTTTAACCCTAAAATCCGCAAAAATAATCTTAAACACCCCAGTCTTACAACTTGTTTCTTTAAAAAATATCCAAGTTTCTTCGATATCGGAGTTTTTCGCATTAAGTTCTTCGTTTTTCGTAATATAATTTCTTTAACAGTGCTCACTTAATATAAAAATACACTTAACATTTAAATATTCACTATAAGAGTCACATTATTTTATACAAAATATTAAAAAAATATAAAATAGTTCATATTTTTAAATTACTCGAGTTACTCGACCAAAATTGTTCGAGTTATTCTTTACTCGAATTTGGCCACTTCGAATTACTCGAACAATTGTTCGACATCATTTCATCGATTAATCGAGTAACGGTTAACCGATTGAATACCCTAATATATACATTCATATATAAATATATATCATTTCAGATATGTTTATATATAAATATATAAGGCATAAATATAAATGGGGTTATATATAAATATATATGGACTCAAATTTAAGATATAATTATATATGATCATATCTAACCTTTTTTAAACGGGATGATAATATTGGGACCAATTGGAAACCATAATCTAATAATCATATTATGATTAAGAAAAACATTAAAGTATGGCTGTCAACGATGTTTTTTCTGTGCGTTAAGTTTTAGTAAAATCGGCAGATTCTCCACAGTGTAGTTTCCTTGTAAGTCAGAATACCAAATCTGAATAATTTTGAGTGTATTAAATAAATAAATAAATACGTAACAAGAAAATTTAATTTTTCAAAATTAATAATTTTGGAAATTTTTATTAAATATACATTTTTTCACAATTGGGCCATTTTCGGAAACATTGGCAATAAACAAATTTATATTTAAGAGACACCCTAATTCATATATTTGCTTTATTCGATATTAAAATTTATTTAATTCATTCTACATTAAAATATATTTATTTTATTACACTTTTTTTGTACGGCAAACTCTTTTATTGTTATAGTCTTAATGATTTCTAAGAAACTTTTCCTAAATAAATACACACAGAAAAAAATTTAGTTATTTGCCAACTGAAATTCGGTTACAACGATTCAAATTCGGATATTACGAATTTCAGTCGGTTGGTACAACTGAACATAAGTTTTCACAACAAAGTTCGGTTAATTCAACTGAATCTTTGTTGTAACTACCAACATATTTAGAAATCTAATCTAAATATCATTGTACTATCTGAATTTATAAGTTGTTACCATTAAAATACACTTTTCAATTTGGTTGGCACTTTATTTCTCGGTGTGTATATTAAAATGTTCAATTGAAAGAAAATTAATAAATAACATGAAGATTTTTCTGTCTGCAATTGATTTTCAGTTGGTAAATTACTTTGATGTAGAATTTAATATACTAAAGTGTCATAGTTTATTACAACAACATTCAGTCGATTTTATTACATAAATATTATTAACTAAAATCTTTTAATTAAAAAGCAGTTTATAAATATATATATTTTGATTGGATGGCTGGATGTGATTGGTATTTAATAGATTTGTGTTGGTTTCTATAAAATAGAAAGCATAATTTATAGCTAAAAAGGGAAGTCTCCCGATGTTTTCTATCAGTGGTTGGCAAACACTAACCATAAAATGTCGATAACCGATACCCAGCAAATCCTTGGTACACGAATGAAAAAAAAAAATATTTTAATTTTTTGCTAAAACTATAAAAAATTAGTTTAGAAATGTTGAGGTTAAGAAGAAGACTAAAAGTTTTTCTCTAAAAATTATACACATTATTAATTTTTAAATCAGACTAGCCTAGTTTCTGCCTTTTTTGGACAGGCGTCATCAGTGATTTTCCATTTAATTTGTATTACTATTTGTGTCTTATAATTGTCCAATTGTCTATATATGATAAATATTTTAACAACCTGCCGCTGTAAGAATCAAACCTGCGCTTCTCTTATTACATTACAAACGCAACAATACCAAGTCATGACCGTTTCGCGATCACAGCCAAGTATGGCTTCGAATGTAATGCAGCTAAATTACAGTTTTCTTTTTTATGAGCTTTTCTGTTATTGTATACAAATATTATACACAGAAGTGACCAACACTAACAAACACAAATATTCTATTTTTAGATTTTTGTTTATTTTTCTAACCTCCTCCGTCTCTATTTTACGTTCAGTGTTGACAACTTTTCGTTTTAAGTTGAGACATCGCCACAGGCAAATTTTATAATGTATTTTAGTACAGCGTTCTTTTAACGTCATATAGACAGTCGCAATTAATTTTTAATTAATATGCATTTGACAAATTTAATTTAGTAATGTTGCGGTTAAGAAAAAGAATAAGCGGCAGAAGAATAAAAGGCAGAAACTAGGCTAGTCTGATTTAAAAACTAATAGTGTTTATAATTTTTTGAGAAAAAATTTTATTCTTCTGCTTAACCTCAACATTTCTGAGTTAAATTAGTCAAATGCATATTAATTAAAAATTAATTGCGACTGCCTGTATGACGTTAAAACAACATTGTACTAAAATACATTATAAAAAATTATTTCAAAAGTACATGGCCATGAAAACTGTTGAAAGTACAAATTAATCTGCTAAAATCAGGAAAAAAAAATTACAAATTTGTGAAATTTCAAATTCATTAAAGTTTTTTGACCTTCTAAAATCAGCAATGTAAAATTTTTTAGCAAATATTTTTGTTAAGGTAAATATAGCTAAAGTCTTGTAAATATTACAGCCAGGAATTTATTATGGGTGGACACGATTTTTTTTTTTTAAACTGTGCACCGAGAATTTTTTTTTTTTTTTTTTATTATTTATTTATTTGCAATCTATTTACAATATGAAAAATATTAAGCAAATCTTATGAAGTAATTTAAAATAACAGAGTAGTTAAGTTCCATTGAACTTAACAAATATACATGTATAAAACATTACTGATCAGTATAATACATTTTATGCTAAGGAATGCCTATTTTAAAAATGGGAGATCTAAAATGTGCAGTCTTTTTAGTCTTCTTACTTCGTTACTGTCATCTAAAAGTGTAATTGCAAGTGAGTTAGGATGATTACTTAGTCTATTGAGGTAATTTGTGCTGAATCTTTTTCGGCATTAACTTTAATATTCCACTTATTTAACCATTTTTGAATTAAGTTAAGTTGTCTCTGAACTACATTAGAGGCTTCGGCAGCAGATTCTCTGGCAGCTAATATTGCAGTATCATCTGCATACGTCGCAATCAACACATCATTGTTCGTGGGTAAATCAGAAGTAAATAACGTATACAACACAGGACCCAAAACACTCCCCTGGGGGACACCAGATTTAATAGTACCAATTGCTGAATCTTCATCGTTTATATTAACATAGAAACTACGTTCAGTTAAATATGACTTAAACAGGAGGTAGTACGGTGCGGCTAACATATTTTTCAATTTAAATAACAGTCCATTATGCCAAACTCTGTCAAAAGCTTGCTTCACATCCAAGAAAACTGAGGAACAATAATGTTGTTTTTCTATAGCCTCTCTTATAGTTTGAACAACCCTATGGCATTGTTCGGGTGTTCCATGGTCTTGTCGAAAACCAAATTGGTGTTCGGGCACAATTTGCAGAGCATCCAGAATGGGAAATAGCCTTTTTTGTAAAAGACGTTCAAATAATTTTGAAAGAATTGGTAGTAGACTAATCGGTCTGTATGAGCTAATACAGTTTTCTGGTTTACCTGGTTTTGGTACCATTATAATTTTTTGCATGTTTCCATTGGGTAGGAAAGTAAGTAAGTCTTAGAACTGAGTTAAATACCATCGTGAGAAAGATAAGACCTTTTTTAGGCATCGCTTTTATCACTTTGGAGTCTATATTATCATAGCCAGGAGATTTTTTGGTGTTTAGCTTTTTAACTTCTCTTTCAATTTCCCTAACAGTAAAGGGTTTGATGGGTCGGCTCATTTGACATGCGACATCGAGAGAATTATTGATTTCTGTTGATTCCTGATCGCTACAAAAGGAAAACGGGGAGAAAGTTTCTTCTAGGAAAGTTTTGAATGCAGCAGCTTTACTGTTATCTGACCTACACCAGGTGCCATTTAAATCTTTAATCGGAATATTTCTCTTATAAGCCCGTTTAAGGTATTTTGTTGCCTTCCACAGATTATATTCATTATTGTTCGCTGGACTTAAGCTATTTAAAAATCTGCCAATTGAGTCATTTTTTAATTCGTTTAGACGCTTCTTGACATAATTAGCTGTACGATTAAAGTTAGTTTTGTCCGTAGGATGCCTAGTTCTCTTCCAAACTTTTCGAAGACGTCTTTTCATTTTAATCAGTTCTCTTATTTCAAATGTGATTCGAACAGATGAATTGTGATTATTTTCCTGAGGCGTGGATATCAATGCAGCTTCGTGGATGATTTTAGAGAATGTCTCAATTGCATCATCTAGTTCAGATCCGGTTTTAATTGACATCTTTAAATTTAATTTAGTTTCAATCCAGTGTTTAAATAAATTTATGTCTGTTCTTGCTGAAAATAGTTTAGAACTAATAAGTCGTTTTCTAAAATCTGTTTTAAAATTGACAATGATTGGACTGTGATCTGAACTAAGGTCATCGATGGAGATTATGTCCAGTAAGGATGCAGGAATACCTTTGTAAATTATAAAATCCAGTAAATCTGGAATTTTAGCGGGATCGCTGGGCCAATATGTAGGACTACCTGTTGATAGAGCATTGTATTGATTTTTAGAAATGCACTTGAACAATTCTTTTCCCTTTGGATTAGATAAACGTGAACCCCACCAAGGATGTTTAGCGTTGAAGTCGCCACCTACAATGAATTTAGGACCAAGTTTTTTGAAAAAATTTTCGTACTGCTCACAAATTACTGTATACCTAGGTGGAAAGTAAATAGAGTATATTGATAAGCTATTATTATTGCAAGTAATTTTGATTCCAGCTGCTTGTAAAAATAACTCAGTTATCGGCTCTAAAACTTCATATTTAATAGTAGATTTAATTATTACTGCAGCTCCAGCGTGTGCTCTGTCGTCAGGCTGATTAGCTGTTATTATATCATATCCTTTGATTCGAATAAAAGATTTACTAGTTAGATGTGTCTCAGATAGTAAAAGTATATCAATACACTTGCTTTGAAGAAATATTTCGACTTCAGTTAAATGGTTTAAAATACCATTAGCATTCCATTCTGCAATAATGAGATCTAGTTGCACAGTTTGGTCATAAGCATAGACATCATATTCATTAAAGTGTTGGTTAACTCAATTTGTTTAGCTAGCATTTGTTCAATTTTTTGTAGAACATTGTTTGCTGCAGGTTCTGCGCCTCTGGCAGTTTGAGCATAAGTTGGTGTGTTACTACTTTGAGTTGGTTGGTTGTTATTGTTAAAAATATGACTATAATTTACCTGTTCATTAGCATTTATGTTGTTTCTAATAGTTCTCTTGTTGATGAGTCTTTGGTATGTCTCACAACCGAGAATTTAAAACAAATTTGGCAAAGTTTGATGATTTTTTATATAATATATTAATTTTTTTTAATTTTAGCACACTCAAAGCAAATTATTTAATTACCATCAAATTCATTTATGACGAACACGATTAACACGAACGTTCGGTAAAGTAAACATCTATTAATAGTAGCTCAATTAACCCATAACACCCTGTAGTTACCATATGATAACACAAGACATGTATGTACGTTTAGGGTGTATGTGCTAAATGTAAAGAAAAAACCATTATAAGTGAGCACAGGTTTTATAAAGTAGACTCGTAAATTTCCCCTAAATAAATTGTTACGACAGTATCTCATTGATTATAAAAGCTACATAACCTCAAACTTAGTTAATTTTTGAAAATAACAAAAAGAATGACTTTTAAAAGTAAATGTTTATAAAAACTAATATATTTATTAAAAATATTGTAACAAAGTGTTGTTCGTTTAAAAAAAACAACTCCCATAATTCAAAATGACAGACCCTTTTTTGAAATAAATTTGTTGCTGTATTTTTTTTAACGACTGATTTTTGTGTTACCATATGGTATCTTTTGGACTGCTTTAGGATATATAAGTATTTTAGGGATTTTCTCAAAATTTTAGCTGCAAATTATATTTTTATTGTTACAAACTGTTAAAAAACAAAAATTTCATTTCATCAATGAACAAATTATTACAAAAACGTTGCAATTTTATGTCGATGAAAATTCACAAATTTCAATTTGACATCCTATTTTTTAAATATTATGTTTTCTGTTTTGACACATTTTTGTACTTTTTAGAAGGGACCGTAATCATTATGAGTTTTATAATAAAAGTTACACAATAATGATTATAAAGGGTCCGCCAAATAACTTTTTTTTTTTGAAAATGCTATAAAAAAAAACTACTGAATATTTTCTCAAATTTCTTTTTTTATTTGAAAGTACAATCCTTCCGGTTAATAATGGAAAATAATTTCATTCAAATGGCTGCCTCAGCTGGCCATGCAGTAGCCTACACGATCGGTCCAATTTTTAAGCACATTATCGATTGTGTGCAGCTGTTTTTCACCAATGGCTTCACGAATATTGTCCTTTAAAGCGTCAATTGTCTCTGGATTGTTGGCGTAACACTTATCTTTGACGGCACCCCACAAATAATAGTCCAACTGTGTAAAATCGCAGCTCCGCGGTGGCCAAACGACATCAGCTCTGTGGCTGTTAATGCGATCTTCAAAAACAGGGCGCAAAACATCGAGTGTAGCTTCGGCTGTGTGGCACGTAACGCCGTCCTGTTGAAACCAAATGTTGCCAATATCCTCCTCTTCAATTTTTGTGAACAAAATCTCGTTCAACATAGCCCGATAACGATCGCCATTGACTGTAGCGGCCACTAGTTGCTCATTCTGCAACATTACCATGATTTTCAAAGTAATGTCGCAATATTTCCCAGCGTTGTTCAACCATATTCGTTCAGCGGAAGGATAAAACTAATTATCTGTCAAATCAGACATGAGCTAAGTGTTACCATTCACGAAATAAGCACTAGTTGAAAAAAAAAACGTTAGATGGCGGACCCTTTAAAAAGCAGCCATAATCATTATTTTTGAGCAAAAAAAAAATACAACTCAAAAATAATTATTATTTTTTATTTTTTTTATTATTTTTAGGTTTTTTTCGCTCAAAATAAAACGCACGTTCTGTACAAATATTACTGATGGTGCGTGATATTGCCAATTGGTATGCCAATTATGATATTTTCAAAAAAATTAAAAAGTTATATGCATAATGCATATATAAAGCCGTAAATTGAAAGTGAGTTTTATTTTGAGCGAAAAAAAATAAAAATCATAAATAATGATTATTTTTGAGTTTAATTTTTTTTTGCTCAAAAGTAATGATTATGGCTGATTTTTTTTATTATTACTCAAAAATAGTCATTACCATTGAAGAAAACTTAAAAATCAAAAATTTAAAAATCATGACGGATATGCAAAGATTGTCAAAAAATAATAATAATGGTTCAATAAATTTTTTTTTATGCCTGTTCTAAGTAATTGATTTTTTGATTTAAAAAAAATAAACAATAATCATTATTTACGGTCCCTGCTTTTTTGATGTTTTTTAAAAAATTCTCACTTTTGTTTTCAAAATTTGTTCTTTAGCCAAAGTTTTAAGTTTGCCTCTTCACCATATATTTTTATTAAACTTATTTCATTATATTGTTTAAATAAAGTAATGAACTACAAATTAGCCAAGAATATTTGTAAGAAGTACTATTTACTACTTAGAGGTCCAATTCTGGATTCTGTGACAATTTTTTTTGCTGATATGGTAAGTTTTTGTATTCAAATCACATTTTTTCACCATGCGCAATCAGAATAAATTCCGATTTGGCCTGTTCCAATTATAAAATTCATTTCATACTTCACATTAGTTTATCAATGAATATTAATTTGATAATAGTATAATACGGTTTCTTGCAAAAAAAAATACATTTCCTATATGTACAAAAACCAGTCCTCATGCTGGCCCATAGTTACCATGTGTTAAGAGGGTCTTCTGAATGTCCTGGAGGCAGGAAAAAAAACCAAAGAGTTTTCAGTTTTGTTATACTTAGGTCGTTACTAAATCATGTGTAAAATATCTTTTCAAAATTCAACAAAAAAATTTCTTGGGTGTTTCGGGTTAACACGAACTGTTGTAGATAGTCCCACAAACAAGAGTGCAGATAATAATACAATTCAAATTTTATTACAAACTTCTCAAAATTTTGCAAATTTACGCCAAATATGTACTATTTAATATGAAATTAGGCTATTTCGTTAGAAAAATAAATTTTCTTAATTTTTTGTTAAAAAAAATTTTTGTATCCAGTTCACGGGTTTTGAACAAATAAAATTTTACAGTTTCGTAAAATTTAAAAAAAAAAAATATGTAGAAACTAACACAATTATTAAAAATCTTAAAAATATATTTAAGTTGACTAAAACCTATTGTTAATATACAAAATAAGATTGAAGCTTAAGCTTTTAAAATCTGGTCTTATTTTGGTAAATGATACTAATAGAATACCTCTAAAGAACATCTCGTCTTAACTTGAAAACGTATGTACAGATTTTATTGCAATTTGGCAGAAAGAATATCGATATATATTGTTTAAACTTAATCTCTCGATACTTACTGATAATAAATTTATCGAGCCCTAACCGCCAAAAAGACTTAAGCGCGTAAATTAGATTACAAAAAATTTTTAGATCATTACATTATATATAAAATAATGGTAAAAATATTTAATTATGGGTAACGCATTATTTTTGTATTGAAACATTGGGGCAATGAACTAGTTATTAGTAATTCCTTATTAAATATTTCTGTTAAAGTAATGTAAAGTGTATTTCGAAAAGTACACTTAGAATACTATGTAGGTAAAGACCACTGACTGCAATTGTAGATGAAAACAAATGAAATTTCACTTAAAAAAAGGACGACTTACATTACATTAAATTCAACTAACATTGTCATTTGTTTTTTAATGATCAAAAATTGACTAACAATTGTAGTTAAAATGAACCACATGGTAGTAAAAAATAAACAAATATTTATTTTTTTTTATTTTTTTAAATAACAAAAAACAACTGTAAAAAATGGATGTAAAATCATTAAACAGTCATTTGATGTGAGTTGTTTTTTTAAATGAACTACTAGGTTAGTTAAAAATTTTGTTTGTTCTACAAATGACTTACATTTACGTTAAAAATAAAGAAACTGTATTACCACCCAAACAACTACACATTTTTAAAGCAGAAGTTCCCTGAGTGTAATGATATGTCATTACTGTTTATACACTGGGTAGTTTAAGGATCTACCAATGTTTCAAGTAGTTAACTAATTAAAATCTTTAAAGGATTAATAACTGCAAATAAAAAGTAACATATTTTGCATTGTGTTCAAGATCACTGATTTTTAGTGTCCGACCGAACAGTTCGGCCAGAAAATGCATTTGGTCTGTATTCGGTATTTTAAAGCATTATGGACAAATTTGGTGGATGGGAAAATGTTTATTGGACTGATTAGATGCTATTTTGAGTGTCAAATTTAAAGAAAAGTCTGTAGTTAAGCAATGAATTCACTGTTCGGCCTTAGAAAGTTCGGCCAAATTGAAAATAGTTCGGCCGCCGAACTTTAAATACCAATACCAAAATTTGTCATCATTGCCTCTAGATATCAAAAAACCGAAAAAATATAGTTTTTTGGCCGAACTGTTCGGTCGGACACTACTGATTTTGTAAAACACACCGTGCTAAAAATTACCAATGGTACAACTAATATTGTACTAGAAAAGCACTAAAAATGATGTCAAGATTGTTAGATTAGGTTAGGTCGAAAAGAGGATTTGGAGAAGGGAAATACTTCCCTAAACCGACTCAAGTCCCTGAGGACTTACACTCAAGCCAGAATGTCGGCTTGTTGTGCGCTCTAAACAATGGGTTCTATGTCCTATGTCACCTTATCCCAGGAACTCCGTCGCACTGACGAAACTCCTCAACTTCTTCCATCCTATGCCCCTAAGATCCCCCAATGTGGATATTGGGTCACTGGATAGTATTTCGACCCGGATTCCGGCAAATGCCGGGCATTCACAGAGACAGTGCTCCAAGGTCTCCTTGTCTTCCCCACAGGCCCTGCACACTTCTGAGTCCGCCCTACCAATACGGTGGAGATGGTCCCTAAGTGTCGAGTATCCCGAGAGGATTTCCATCAAAAGACTCAGTTCCTTCCTACTGAGATTCAGAATTTCCCTTGTCTTGTCCTTGCCCGGGTTGCCCCAGAGAATATTTGTAGTCCTGCCAACACCTGCATTTTCCTAGATGGTCCTATGCATGGTGTCAGCCCAGTCCACCAGCTCCGCCTTGAGAGCTCGAAAAGGTTTAGCGTTCTCCAAAGTGACTAATTCCAGGGAAGATGCTGCCCTAGCCAAATCATTAGCCACTTCGTTCCCCGCTATACCACGGTGTCCTGGCACCCATATAATCTCAATGCGTCCCCGTGAAGAGAAATCGTTAATTTCCCCTTTACACCTGAGTATCGTCATTGATCCCACAGAGTCCGTAGATAGATCCCGGATAGCCGCTTGGCTATCCGTGAAAATCACAATATCACCTGGCAATGCCCATGATATTCACCTGCTTACTGCACTCCGTAATCGCGGTGACCTCCGCCTGTAGTACGGAGTTATGGTCAGGAAGACGAAAGAATTTGCGTACATAGAAGTCAGCGTTACAGAAGCCCTGACCCGTTTTCCCTTCCAGTTTTGATCCATCCGTGTAAAAGTGGATCCCCGGTTGGTTCCTCAAGAAGGTCCCATTTAACCATGGTTGCCTGTCCGGGATTAAGTGTCACAGAGCGTCGTGACAGACCTCTCTGAAATCCTGTCGCAGTCCCATTCTGGGACGCAATACCCTGGCAATTGGTCCAAAATAGTAGTGTCAAGATTGTTAATCCAACGTTGTGCCGACTCTAGCCGAAGCTTTGGCAACACTGAACCGATTGTATTTTACTGCTTGGGTAGTTTCCTCGTTTTTGCTGATTATGGTTAGCAGACCCTCCGAATCCTTATTTTCCATTTGGCAAAAATAAGGGGTGTATCTGAAAAACGTGACCCATAAAACAATTAGTTAAATATTAACTAATTAAAGTTTAGATAATAATGAATTTTATAATCTTTATTTTTTTTTTATTAAAACTAATAAAACATTCTATATATATAAAAGAATAACGTTACTCACTCACTCAATATGTGTTTTTTCGGATAAATAAAAGTGGTAAAATAGGGGCTAATAGGGTAAAAAGTCTCCTTGGTGGCCTGCCCAAACCGCTAAAGCTAGGAACTTGAAATTTTGTTGGTGTGTTCCTAATCAGAAGTCGATATCTGCATTGACGGGATTAAGTTGACTTAGCGGATTTTTTGAAATTCCTGCGGGGAGGGGCAGTGAGGGGAAAAGTCTTCCCTTGGCTTTCAGGCCAATCCACAAAAGCGCAGAACTTAGAATTTGTTAAGTGTGTTCCTTATCACGAGAATTAGAGATTAAAGGTTGACAAAGTCTCGCCCTTGACGGCTTTACCAAACCGCCGAATCTAGGAACTTAAGATTTGGTATGCGCGTTCTTTATCAAGGAGCAGGCAACTGTATAGAGCGGACATCTCTATTGGCAGAATTTTTGGAAACTCTCACGAGGAGGAGTATAAAGGCGAAAGTCTCACATTTTTTCTAAATCAATAGTAGATATCTGCGTAAAGCGGATTTTTGGAAATGCGGTATGTGGGCACTTAACACGTTTGTATAGAGCGTATATTTTTAAATTTTTACGGGGAGGGAAAAAATGGTTAAATTCCCTGCCTTGGCGGCCAGCCCAAACCAGTTTGACCAGCAATTTGGAATTTAAAATTTATGTCCAGGATCATGGTAAAAATAAGGGTTACAGTATGTAAATATATTCCTTCTTTAACCGCATAACTGAGGATCTTTAAATATAACATCCAACATCTTATAATACATTATTGGAAATTCCTATGGGGAGGACAAAAAAGAACTTTGAGTGCCTGGAAAAACCGCTTAAGCAATGTACTCGAAATTTGGTATGTGGGTCTATGATGGCTAATAGTTTTAAATTTAATTTAAATTTATTTTCATCGGGATAAACATTAATTGCATTTATAGTAATTAAATGTGCTAAAGTCCCAAAACTTATTTAACAAATTGTGAAAAGCAATCTGATGTAGGCGTGTCCCTATCCGGATTTCATTCCTGCCCAAGGAAATCTTCAGGGGACTTTGTTATTAGAATTTCTAGAGATATTTGTTATGTTAAATCACAAACTCAATGAGAATTTCTTGTCCTCGTCTAGGAGCGAGATTCAAAATTTAAAATATCAAAGAAAAAACAAAAACAACAACAAAAAATTGTCACAATTGGATTTGTCATCTTCCAAATACTACTCTGTTTTTTTAACAGACCTAGCAATGTAGTGACGTTTATTCAAGTAAATCAACAATAGAAAATCATATGTTTTCTATTAGTGTCAGTTACATTTAAATTTGCACAAGCACCTGCATATTTGTTATTTAAATTTATTTTCATCTGGATAAACATTAATTGCATTTATAGTAATTAAATGTGCTAAAGTCCCAAAATTTAAATCAGATGTTCCTTGGAATATGTGCCAAATTACTGTTAAGTTTCTTTTAGAATTTTTAAGAGTAACGTAATAAAAATGTTGGTGCAAAGGCCAAAAAATTAAATTTTATAAGTTTGTTCTTCCATTCCGTTAGACGGGGTTTTTTGAAAATTTCTGCTAGGAGGAGTCAAAAGAACCCGCCCTGACGGCATGCCTATAAGCTTTAAGTAAGGAACCTAAACTTGAAATATTTGTTCACTGTTGTATGGGCTAATTCACTGATAAGTTATATTTGGTAATTTTTTAAAAATAAGGCGTGAAATGCGGGTATTTTTTTTGGGGGGAAATGTCTGCTCCCAAAAGTCGCTTAAGTACTGGGCTCTAATTCCCGCAGTCGTAATCGAAATAATTTCGTATCGGAATTAATTTCGATAGTTCGAAATTTTCTGATGATGGCACTCGTTAAGAATCGAAACGATTTTATGTTTCAGTGTTATGAAAGGAAAACCTTAAGAAGTTATACAACACTGTACAAATGTAAAAGACTAATGAAAAAAAGGTAAACAAAAAACATATGTTTAATTTTTCAACAACCACAAAAAAAATTTTATAGTGGAAAAATATTTTAAAAACTAATTTAAACAAAAAAATGGATTCAAGTTTCTTTTTCTATTCATCATCATCCGACTCTGACGAAGAGCAAGATTTGAATACAATTAGAAAGAAAATTCGTGATTAAAGCAACCCATTAAAATTGTCAAATTTTAAGTAAGTAAATAATTTTTTTTTTAATTTGATACAAATGTTAAAATTATATAATTTTTTTTTTTTTAAGATTCAAAAAACGCTTTAGATTATTAAAAGTAGCATTCAATTATCTCCTTGAGGAGTTGGATTTTGAAGGACATTTGTCTACTAGGTTTCCACCAAAAATTCAGTTGGCTGCAACATTATCTCTTTTGGCAAAAAGCGGTTTTCAACACAATGTTGGAAACGACTTCTTAATTGGAATTAGCCAAAGCACTCTTTGTAAAATAGTAAACAGAGTTTTGAAGGAAATGGAATGTAAGCTATGTGGAAAATTCATAAACTTTTCTCCCCGAAATAGTGATGAATGTAAAGAACACTTCATGAGAAAATACAAACTGCCAGGAGGTTTGTGAAATAAATACTTTTATAATTCTTTTTCATTGCTATTATTATTATTAGTAATTGGGTGCGTGGACGGTACACATTTTGGTATGCAGAAACCCTCTTTGAATGAACATCCATTTTTAAACCGGAAGTGTTTCCATAGCCTTAACTCTATAATTGTAAGTAAAAATAATTATTGTACCTATACAATGCGTAATTTTATTAAAAACGTTTCTTTAAAGATATGTGACCATAACTACAAAGTATTAGGCATTAATCAAAATATGGAGGTGCCGCATAAGATTCGTTTGTATGGAAGCAATCAAGAGAAAGAGATAATCTGGAAGAAGAGTATAACAATCAATTAAGATATTTTTGGCTCTTATTTAAATATTAGCAAGTGCCTGCTTTTGCGTTGCATTTATTTTTGTTATATTTGACCTAAAATTATTTATTTATATTAAATTAATAAAATTTACAAAAAATTAAAAAATATTGACTTACATTTTCTTTTTTTCCAAACTTATGCTTTTCAAAAACGAAAACTCGACAGATAATTTGCTATCGAGTACAATTTCGTATGATTGTGTTTGAGTACTCGCACGTTAACGAGAAACATCATTAGAAATTTCGATACTTTCTACTCGATAACGGCTGAGAGCATCCCAAAAGAAAAAATTTCGCACCTTCGAGTAAAATTTCGATTGCTATCGACTCCGAGAATTAGCCCCCTGATCTTAAAATTTGGTATGTAAATGCGCTCAGCACAAGCCGTTGAATGTATTAACTTATAATTTGGTACAGGCATCCGGAAATGCTGGTTATTACAAAATGTGTACAGGCTGGGCCAAAAACAGGAAGTCTTCCTCTTAACGTCCTGCCCAACCGATTTAGGCAAAAAGTCTGAAATTTTAAATATATATTTTTTTAGGTACTGGAAGGTTTTTAAAAAATCTTTGTATAATGGGCTTTAAACGAAAAATATTAAAACTTTAATGACCTATGGAATTCACGTAAGGGAGAAATCTGAAATTTGAAATCACAAAAACATTCATTAAAAAAATGATAAACTTATTTATGGAAACAAATTTCTTAAAAAATAATTAATTTTCCATCCTTATATATTCCGATATAAAAAAACAACCGGCAACGAAGTATAGGGCGTTTAAGCTCGTTTATCATATAATATAAGTTTAGTAATATGATCCATTTTAATTTGTTTACATAACCCTCAAACACGGCAACTTTCATTTGACAACATATACACATGTCAACATACATAATTAAACATTTTAATTATTTTGTTTCAGTAGAAAATCACGCGTAAAGCATCCTAGCAACAGGTGTAAATGAAAAAAAAAGTGTTTGCACGTTGATTTTTAATTAAAATATTAATAAACAAAAGTTATAATGTACAATAGCAATTATATACAGTTGTACAGCAATAAATAAACCAGCAAAAAGAAAATTATTTAAAAAGTAATAGAATTGGTAAATGTGGGGTAAAGTTGGAAACTTAGCTGACCCAAAAACTTGTACCACCAATATTTAATTAACTTCTTCTTTTAAATAGAATCCCCTTCATAGAGTGGACAAAATACATTAGGTTAAGTTTTAGTTTTAGACTTTTTTGAATTGTTCGATTTTTTCTTCTTGTTTCCCTACAGTGCAAAACTCACAAAAATTTATTTGCATTAATTTGTGTTAGTTTTGTACTGCTATTATTGGGTTGGAATCTAGGGTCTTAATTTTATAAAAAAAAATGTATTGTATTGTCTTATATAATTTATTTTGTTGCTGGGTAAAAATAGAACCACTCAAACAAAGTTTTCATAGTTAATGTTGACAATGTTTTATAACACAAGGAGAAATCGTTAGGTTGACACTTTTTGGTGTATAGTTCCATATTTTCTAAATTTCAATACGAGTGACAAAAAGAGTTCATATTAAAAACATCATGTTCATCAACTCGTTTCTCAATGACATGTTTTTTTGCGTGTTTTGAAATTTCTGCTTAATTCAAATTTTATTAATAACACTCCCTCAAAATAAAAACTGAGATTCATCCTTATGAACATATTTAAAATTGTTTGGAAATTAAAACCATGGTAAAACAATACCTGGTAGACTTATCTGAAAAATATTCTCTGGTTTTTAAAATCAAAATTTCAAAAATTCATACCAAAAGTAAACAGAAAACCCTTGAATGTCAAATAAAAAACCTATTTCTCCCTAATGTATTTACCTTGTGTTGTTATGCCATGGTTACAATCATGTCAAAACCGACTGAAATAACAATTAAAAAGAACTTAAACTTCCTTTATTTGAAAACCAGTGTAGGTAGTTAATTTTAAATAAAATCAGTGCGCCCCGGTAGGCTAGTTGGTAGCGTGCTGGCTTATCAGTGCGGTGGTCGTGGGTTCGATTCCCACCAGAGGCACTGGTCTGTTTTCGCTACAACGCGCCGAAGGCCATAGTAGCTAGTGCTCGGTTAGGGTAATAGTATATAATTTGTAATTATATGATTATTAATTAATAAAATAAAAAAAAAAATAAAATAAATCAAATGCATTCTGTCATTAATCTTTAAATGTTGTTTAAACAACTGAAAAATCACTAACAGCGATCTACGCCGAAGGGTACATGCCGATTATATATGTTATACACGGTGATTCAGTCAGGACCCGCCACCGTATTAATTGGCTCATTTCATGAAAATATGTCCACTACGACCATCACCGAAAATGCAAGTGCGCGAAATGTCAGCGGTTTGAAAATTTTCGGATTGGTAGTTGGAGGGTAGTAGGGTAAAATTCCCAGCAAAAAATTTCCGAAAAGGTAAGGGGGTTTGTAATCAAATATTTTGGGAAGAACGCATTCCTTACTAGATTACCTACTCGATTCTTTTAACAGGGCGTGAGACTAAAATAATTGATTCTTTAGAATTGATTATTTTTTTAGGTCGAAGAACTATTTACTTTTTATTTTTAAGAACTACACACATTTTTTAATAAAGAAATAGTTCCATGTTAAAACTACGAACTACTTACACAAAAAAGAAAAAAAATAGTTTAATAGAAAAAATAAGACGTCCTTTCATTTACAACTTACAACTAAAACATTAAAGAAACTACTAAATTACGAGGGAAAATCGTTATCACGCACACTCAGGACGTTTTTCCACTAACTCAAGCTCACTTGAGTAAATTCAACTTTTACTCACACGTGATTCTCCTGAGTCACCCAAATATAACGAACAAACCTCATCCGGAAAAAATAAAATCCTAAAATGTGAAACATCGAATTGTTATGATAACATGGGTTTGCCATAATTTTGGAGCTATAAACCACGAAAATATAAATTTTTCACAAAAAAGAATAATTTAAAACAAAAATATGACTAACACACAATCACCCTCGAACATTTTTTTACACTCACTCACGATAACGTCAGTAATTTCTACTTTCACTCACAATTTTATGCTCATGTGCGCATCCCTAATTTGTACCTAACCACAGTTTAACAAAATTTCGGCAACATGCAATTTCTGTTTTTAGTATTATATTCATGCAAATAAAAATTTGTTTGAAAAAATATATAAAATAAATTCGTTAAAACTGCATTACTTTTTATTTTCTAAATTAGGAACTACTAAATTAGGATTACTTCTTGAGTACAAAAAGTTATACATATAAGTTAATAACATTGTTATTTTCTTTTATGTAAATAATTACTTTGTTATTGAGTTCATGCTTTCTGGTTTAAATTTAAAGAATTGATTACAATACTACTTGCTTTTTTGACTCTATCTTTGGAATGTGTTTGGTATTGCAGTTACTCAATTTGGCAATGGGATATGTAAGCAAGTGTGGGCATCACCTTCTTTTTGGAATGTGCAATTTTTTCCTGGGTTGTTAACTTCTGAATCAATGGTCAGATTTTTTTGTTTTTGGGCTTGTTGAAAAGGTCTTTAGGAGACCTTTCAGAATATATAATCATATCAATAATCGTATTCATATTTTTTAGAGCACATTCAATTTATATTCATTTTGGATTTTATTTTGTAGATTTGAGGCATGCTTCCATAAAAAAATGTGCGAAAAATATATTTTTTTTCCAAATATTTTTTTCTTAATCTTATTTTTACTTCGCGTTGTGTACTTTATATAAGCTTGTCAAGAGTATATAATTTTAATGTGAGCAAGATTATTCAAGTTCAAGATCATTTGTTTTTTGTTAAACAAAAAACCTTGTAATTTTTTATTTATTAATTAAAAAAGTTTTCCCTCCGCTAATTTAAAGCAGACTTTATCTACTGACAGGTCCTTACATGTTTCATTTCGAGTCACCCAAAATCTTCAGAGAACCAATGTTGAAGTTGTAGAAGATTTTTACAAAAATATTTAAGAAAAAGATCAACGCTTTACCCGTATTGTTTTATTTACCCGATGAGAAGTAAAAGACAAAATTGGAAGAATTGAACTAATTCAAATCAAAAAATAAAACATTAATAAACATTGCACGGTTTTTTGTTTAACAAAAAAACAATTATCTTGAACTTGAATAATCTTGCTCACATCATAATTTATGATAAAAGATCGAAAAATAATCTTTTGGTTTTAATTTTTTAAAATTTAAAAGTAAAAAATTTGTATATAAGTTTATATAAAGGGTGTTTTTTATAGAGGTATAGAATTTTGAAACGGAATAGAACAAAGATGAATTTGTTAAATTGACATGAAATTTACTTTATTCGAAAGATAATCTTCTGGCATTATAATGTAAATATAACTTCTGACATATGAACGCCACGGCTGGCTCGGACATAGTCTAATCTAGAGGTCCAATTTTAAATGAACTTTTTCAACATTTGTGGCCGTATATTGACAATAACGCAGCGAATGTTGTAATCCAAGTGGTCAATCGTTTCGGGGTTATCGGCGTAGACTAGCGACTTCAAATATCCGCACAGAAAATAGTCCAGCGGCGTTAAATCGCATGATATTGTAGGCCAATTTACGGGTGCGAAAAGTGAAACTTTAAGGTTACCAAACGTTTCCTTCATTAAATCAAATATGGCACGAGCTGTGTGTAATGTTGCGCCGTCTTTTTGAAACCACAGCTCCTGCACATTATGGTTGTTCAATTGATGAACGAAAAAGTCAGTAATCATGGCTATATAGCGGTCACTATTGACTGTAACGTTCTGACCAGCATCGTTTCTAAAGAAGTACGGACCAATGATTCCACCAGCCCATAAGGCACACCAACCAGTCAATTTTTTGGGATGTAATGGTGTCTCAATATACACTTGAGGATTATCATCACTCCAAATACGGCAGTTTTGTTTATTGACGTATCCATTTAACCAAAAGTTAGCTTCATCGCTAAACAAAATTCGCCAAATTCGTACGCGATACGTATTTTGAACAGAACCATGATTTTCAAAATAAATTTTGAACAATTTGGAAGCGTTGTTCAGGCGTCAGTCTATTCATGTTGAAATGCCAAACCAAACTAAACAAAAATCACTTGACAGCTGACAAAAGGGCCACCAGTTAAAAAGGTGTTGCCAACTTAAAGTTCTATGCCTGTATAAAAAACACCCGTTATATGTAAGTTACAAAAATTAGTCGTAATTTAGTTAAAATGTGCTTTTTTTTTTGGTACTTCCCCATACAAAATATTGCTTTCTGTAAATTTTGCATTATTGTCTGTCATACTATAGCAGCTATATTGGTAAAATATATACAATATTCATATCAGTATTTTTCATTTTTTGAGCACATTAATCAGAAATATATATAAATATATTTTTTTTAAATTCTCCAAACTAAGGCTTGTCTCCGTACAAATTTTTTAATAAAGCGCGTTTTTATCTAACAACTTCTGTAGGTTACATGCATACTTTATACCCCAGCAAAAACTTTCATTACCACGTCAGTGGTTATATTATGAAAATAAATATCTCAACACATTATAATTCGGCTCTAGTCAGCTCTAGTTATATTTGTTTTACGAAGTCGTTTTTACAAGCAGTCAAGCTTACCGGAGACTACCCAGGTAGAAATTGTCAACCGTACCATAAAAAATTGTACTGGCATTGCTATTATTGTAAAACCCACCACAGTGTTAAAATTTACCAAAGGAACAACTAATACTGTACTAGGAAAACTCTATTTTGTTTGGAAAGCATGTGTTTTGACAGTACCAATTAATTATTTATTTTGCACATTTTTAATTATTATTATTATTATTTCGCACATCTAAGACCGAACTGTATTGCTGATTTTTAAATGTGTTTTATTAATAGTATTTCTCAAAATTAATTTAGTTAAAACTATTTTAAAATCACAACATTTTTTGAATTACAAACGTTATGCCAACGGTGGCAAGTTTGTTTAAACCAACGGTTGGACAATGTTAGCAATCGGGTAATAGGACGATGCCGACTAGATGGTTAATCCCACGTTCTGCCAACCCATAACCGACCGTAGCCTACGCTTTGCCAACACTGTGCCGATTGTATTTTTCTGCGTGCGTAATGATTAAACAGACATGGGCGGCGTCAATTACATTTCACAAGCATTCACTTGCGAAATTTGTCATACAATTAATAATTTCAGAACTACGCTCACACTAGATGGCTTTAACCCTTCCTTGGAAAATTTTTAATTTTGTCAATACCACACATGGGACATAATTCCAATATTTGTGTATTTAATTACAGGCCAATTACTTTTTTATGTCATATCCTTCTTTATTCTTTAAGAAATGTTCACAACATATTGTAATGGCAATCTCTATTCTTTTTAATACATGTATCAAGCATGGTAAGTTTTTGGATAGTTGGAAACTCTGCTCCATCGTCCCCTTTTTTAAATCGGGTGATCATAGCCAAGTCACTTACTATAGACCGATAGTTAAGCAATGCGCTTTTGCTAAAATATTTGATAGGATAATAAAGGACAAACTTTTTTATCAAAAGTTCAATTTCCGCCTGTCAGCATGGTTTTATGCCTGTCAGATCCACTACTACGAATTTAATGTTAATATCGCGCGATATTATTAACTCAATGGAAGTAAGATCCCAGTGCAATGTTATTTATACAGACTTTGCTAAGGCCTTTGATACCGTTAGTCATAATCTTCTATTGCGGAAACTTAGCAGGTTTGGATTATCGCACAATCTTTTAACATTTTTTAAAAATTTTTTATTAAACAGAAATCTGAATGTTTCCATTGGCAATTCCTTTTCTTCACGTTTAATTGACGCCTATTCTGGTATTCCCCAGGGAACCCACATTGGCCCTTTACCGATTTACCTTTAATTTTAAAATATTCAACGTGTCTTTTGTTATATTCTTGAATATATTTTCAAGTCATCAGCAAACAAAATATTGATGATTGCAGTAAACTGCAATCTGATATAACAAGTTTATCCGATTGGTGCATCGACAATGAGATAGGGATAAATGTATCTAAATGTTGTACAGCGTCCTACACTCGCTGTTTCAATCCTATAGTTTTCCATTATGATATATGTGGTTCTTCACTTACACGTTCAGTTGAGGTGAAGGACTTAGGAGTTATTTTCGACAGCAAAATGTCTTTTTCTAGCCACATAGACTGTATAACTTCTAAGGCTTATAGTATGCTTGGCTTTGTAAGGAGAAATTCCAATTATTTTAAAGATCCTTATACGATTAAAACGTGGTTTATTACGTTGGTCCGTAATAAATTTTAATATTGATCTATTATTTGGTGTCCGAATCAAATAGGTACATCAAATCGAATTGAACGTGTTCAAAAGATTTTTATTAAATCGGTCTTGAATTTAATTTGGCCTTATGATTTACCATCCTATGATGTTAGGAGGAAAATGTTAGACTTACAATCTTTGGAAGATCGTAGGTTATATTCCGCAATAATGTTTGTTTATAATGTTATAACTGGTGAATAAATTGTTCTGAAATTAGGGATCATTTTATATTATATCGCCCGCCAAGAGATTTAAGAGGAAATCGGATTTTCGAAGAATCTGTTCATAGAACAAACTACGCCGAAAATGAGCCGATTGCAAGATGTTTACACTTAAGGTAATAGTTTTGCTCCATATTTAAACTTTAAAGTAAATAAAGATAAGTTTAAGTTGTTTTTATTTAAACATTATAATTAGTTTTTTAGTTTTCTTCTAGTTTAATAATCTGTAAGAATTAAACTCTGTAGATGAAATAAAATAAATAAATAAAAAGTATAATGGGTAAGCCTTAGTATTTACAAACTTGTAACTAGATATTTTTTAGTTGCTTACAAGCTACGTATTATTTTTATAACTACTTATTATTTTATTTTTATGTAATGCAGCGGGTAAGCAAGTCATGTCAAACTACTTATAAAAACGACCTCCTCGAACAAAAATAATGAGTTTTGACGTCGAATTATATGCAGTTGGCCCTTATTCTACTGATTCTTATTTAGAAACTGGTGATGAGAGCCCATTACTGAGATTTTGCTGGAAGTGAACTTATATCTAAAGGGTCCGTCAAATAACTTTTTTTTTTGAAAATGCTATAAAAATAAACTACTGAATATTTTTTCGTGTAGGCTACTGCATGGCCAGCCGAGGCAGCCATTTGAATGAAATTATTTTCCATTATTAACCGGAAGGATTGTACTTTCAAACAAAAAAAGAAATTTGAGAAAATATTCAGTAGTTTTTTTATAGTACAGGTATCCCTCGATTTACGCGGTACTTTATTTGCGCGGTTTCGATATAACGCGATTTAATAATAGTGACCATTTTTCAACGCGTTTTTTTTACGCGTTTTTAGTATAACGCGATTTAAAAATAGTGGCAACCCTCTAATTGCGCGCATTACACCATTTTTTTTAAACAGTAGCAGCTGTTTGCAAAAAAGAAGAGGTTAAATTTAATTTGCAGTGTAAAAAATCTTTAAAGGTAATAAAAATAAACAATTTGCTGTGGTTTTGGTTTTCCTAATGATAATGTTGTTACTGCGTTAATAGCGGAAGTTGCTCAAATACTACAAGTAATTAAAACATCTGAATTATTTGAAAAAATTGTTGATGAATCAACTGAAGACGAAAGTGATTATTCTAAGTTGAAAACTTTTATACAAATGGCTAAGGATTTGATAAAATTTTCCACTGATAATGACCCTTGTACAAATCGATCAGATTTATTTCAGTGTTCAATAAAAAAATCGTGAATAACAGACTTCTTTAAAGTGGACGAAGACGTTAATTGTGACCAAAATTCTGAAGACGTTAACTAGACAAAGACTCTGAAAAAGTAGTCTTTGACGAAGATACTGAAGATTTTAACTATGACGAAATCTGAGAAGATTAGCAATTTTGAATTTTATATTTTTTATGAATTTTTTGTTTTATTTTTATTAATTTATGTTTTATTGATTTAAAAAGCCGGAATAAAGTTTTTTTTTATAAAATTTTTGTTATTTTTTGTTAATTTATAAATTTTGAATTTTTTTTCAAATCTAGTTTAAATATACTATTTTTACAAATAATATTTTGTTATAACTATTGAAAAGTACAAATAAAATAATTTTAATCTAAATTATATTAATAAGCTTTTCTTTTAACACGGATTTTCGGTCCCAAATTTGAATTTTGTATGAAGTTAGTGCTTGAATTTGCGCGGTTTATTATATTGTTGGTCCCAAAACAGAATTTTGTATTGATATAGAACCTTTATTTATGCGGTTTTGAATTACGCGGTTTTTTTTTCGGGCCCAACGTGCCGCGTAAATCGAGGGATACCAGTATTTTCAAAAAAAAAAAAGTTATTTGGCGGACCCTTTACATTAATGTTTGATATATGTAAAAAAAGTGAACATAAACATAAATTTAAGTAACATATGTGATATTAATTATTTTATAATAAAAAAGAAAATATTATAGGTAACATATGTGTTGTCGCAGCCATCATATTTTGTTCTGAAACTATATTGTGTTCTGAAAAGTCTATCCACTGGTAAAGCATTTATTTTTAAAAAATTATGATGCTTTGTTTAAAAAAGTTCCGAGTTCGAGCCCAATTTTAGTCAAACATTTTTTTTTTTTTTTTTTTTGTATAATTTCTTAATCTTTTTTCTATTTTTTCATACAAAATTTTTTTTTTATTTCCGGAAAGGCACTTTTAAGACCAACTCTTTTTGTCCCAATGTTGGCAAGTTGTTTCCATCAAACCTTATGCTATTGCTGACATATTTTAGCAGAAAACTGTTACCCAACAGTTATCATTTACTTACGTTTTAAGCTATCAAGTGTTATATGTCTCGTTAGATCAGTGGTTAGATATGTAGGCTGCCAATATTGCGGCCAGTGTTCGAAACCCGGCGAGACCAAAAGAATTATACATGAACTTTTTTTAGTTTTATTTTGGAAAACAAATTTTAAGACCACCTTGTTGCCAGTACTTGTAAAATTTGATAAAGTGCCTTTGCCAGCGGTGATCCGTTTCTCTTTGCTGACTGGGTTATTTCATTTGTAACATTGTGAGTTTTTAATATAGTTTCAGTTTTTTGTTTTTCAATGTAAAAAGCTAAATTAAGTTTTAACTTTTTTGTAGTGTTTGTTATTCAATGTTTTAAGTTACAAAATTCCACAAAATCTTCATTAGTTTTTTCTAAGTTTTTTTCTCAAACAAATTTTTTTTTTTATGTTATTTTAAGAGAATTTTATGAATATATTAAAATTTACAAATGAAAAGGAATTTGCTACAAATTATAAATTTGTAAAATTTTTACAACTGACTAAGTTCTAAAAGGATTATTGACGTTGAAGCAAAACCCGTATTTCTGCGATAATTAATATCATATTAAATTATGTACGATTATATAAAGCATTTGTTTTTCTTTTGATTAATACTAATAACGGGTTTTTCAATAAGGACTTAGCAATTTTTTTAAATAAAACGCAAACCATTTGAGATATTTCCAAAACTTTATTATCGACTTGAAATACAATCAAAACATTTATGAATGGAACTCGACTTCGTTCATATGACCGCCGCGGGCACATCGGCAGCGGTCGATTCATTGGACCCAATTTTCGATGACTCGGTCACACATTTCAGCCGTAACGGCGCTATTTCGCGTTAAATGTTGGCTCTGAGTTCTTCCAACGTCGTCGGCTTGTTGGCATAGACCAATGATTTGACGTAGTCCCAAAGAAAAAAGTCTAGAGGCGCTAAATCGCCAGTACGAGGCGGCCAATTGACTGGTCAATTTCTTGAGATAACACGCTCACCAAACTTATTCTTCAATAAATCGATTGTAACGTGTGCTGTGTGGCTTGTGGCACCGTCCTGTTGAAACCACATGTCGTCCAAGTCCATGTTTTCCAATTCGGGCCAAAAATAATCGGTAATCATGACGCGATAACGATCGCCATTCACAGTAACGTGACGATCGTTATTGTCGACGAAAAAATAGGGCCCAATGACGCCGCCGGCATGCAAAATGCGCCAAACAGTTATTTTTTGTGGATGAAGTGGTGATTCATGAAGCACATGTGGATTTTCACCAAACCAATAACGCATAGTTTGCTTGTTGACGAACCTATTGAGCCAATAATGAGCTTCGTCACTGAAGATGATTTTGCGATGAAATTCGATCTTAAAGTTGCGGTCACCGACTCCGAATTTCGGTAGTACATTTTTGTAATTTGCATTGTTCGTTCGTGATGGAAATGTTGAGTTTACTGAAAAAAAGGAATGTAACAGTTAGATGATCAGTGAAATGGTTCGTTCACAAAGTAAATTCAAAGTTGTCAAGTACCTATTGGAAAACCCTTTATTTTCTGGCTTTAAAAAAATATACATTTTTTTTAACTTTGTTTTCTTCTAAGTGTTTTTCAAACCTTTTATACCTTTGTTTTTTCCGGTCTTTTTAACTAAAAAAAAATTTTTTGCAGAATTTAAAATGTTCTGTTAAATGCTCTGGAATATATTATATTTATCCGATTATGAGGATTTTTCGCACCGAAGCTTTTAAGCTTCCAAAAATCCAAAATTCCAAGAAATTTTTACAGATTTTAGTTACGCAACATGTCATAATCTATATATAACTATTTTCTTTAGGTAGCGGTAGCGGTTGTAGAAAATGTCGAGTGCCACCGAAAATCCGTTCGTGTGCCACTACTGACACGAGTGTCAAAGTTTTCGAAGAAAATAACTTATAAGAAAACGATCACTTTTCAAAAAAAAAAAGTACGCCATATTGGCTCCGCCATTATGAAAGTTTTAAATCTTGTTTCAGATTCGCAATCAGTGACCCTTAAAGCTTTCCGAAAAAATATTTGATACAAATCCGATGAATTTAACAAAAAAATCATATGACATTTTGAATTTTGAAAATCCAATTTCAATTCGTGTTTAGCTATCTCCATAACTTGACCTTTAATAATATACAACAAATCCGATTACATTTTCAAAAAATCATCGTCCTATTGTATCCGCCATTTTTTAATTTTGAAAATCGAATGTCAGATTCGTAATCAGCGATACTAAATACTATTTATCGAGAATTTTGAAGCAAATATAGATACCTTTTTAAATTATCCGCCATATTGGATCGATTGAGGGTAACATTTGAAGATGTCATAAACATATCATACAAGTCTTTGATATCGTTTGAAAGGAAATTAACTTTATATTACAACACTTTTAAAAGAGTACTTGAGTAAAAAGAGTAAAAGAGTACTATCACTCTTGGCAGAACAAAAACTTGGGTTGTCCTGATATTAAGGTAAAAATTTTCGTTTATGTTAAAATGTAAATTTTCACCATTCAATAAAATATTTATTAATTGACATAATGCACTGATTTTTTTTTTGGATTTAAATAGACTTTTAAGTCAACAATATTAAATTTATATCCGAATTTATGATTTGCTTAAGCGATAAATTTTTTTCTGCCATGTCTATATTTAAAGCGGGGATTGAAAGAGACTTACCCAACAAATTATGTATATGCTAGAGTGTCTACAATCGCTCCCGCTACCTAATTGGATGCAAGCACAATTTTTAACAGTCGGTTAAAATTGAAATTTGCCTTATAAAGGTGGCAACTTTAGAAGCGCTGGGGCGAAAAGCATATAAAAATCAAAATTTTGTTTAACACAATTCGCTCTTATATAAAAAGACCTTTCAGAATAGTAGGCACACTTTATATATTCAGAAAGAAAATATTTATCTGAAGGTAAAAGACTGCTGGTGCTTTTTGGGGAAATAATCGCAAAAATTGGATTTTTTTTTTAATTTCTACTAAAACTAGCGTAGTTTTGAGTGGAACAAGACATTGTGCATGAGTACACTCTCATTGCTCATATTATGTTAACAACCGATATTACCAAAATATGTTCTGTATACCGGTATTCGCCTCCCGTGTTCAAATATTTTTAAGATAATAATTATGGTCTTTCTTAATAGTGTACAGATAATTCTTTCAGTGTTTTATTCAATGAACAAAACAAAAAAAAAAATTGTTATAAACTTATTTTGTTAATAGTTCTTGTTGTATTGCCAACTATTTAAATTTGACAGACCGTATTAATTGTTGTCAAACATTCATAACATAAACAAACTGACCGACATCAAAAATGTCATTAACACACTTTATAACAATTCATTTACATTTTTATTACTTTTTTAATATTTCTTCTGTTATTAATATGGGCCAAAAGTTATAAAAAAAAACAGAAACTGTTTTAAGAACATGTTCAGTACAAGAATAATTTCACTTTTTGAGTTTATAAATACACATGATCGTAGTTATAATGGAACCGGTTTTAGCCAGTTTAATGTTTTCTAAAGTAAGTAAACATTTTAAAGATGAACTTTAGTCTCGTACAGGGTCGTAGCGAGAGCACCCGGTACCCCAAAATGATTTTACAAATTTTGCAATATAATTATTTATATAATTTGCCATTTTTTTTATTTGAAAAAGCGAAAAAAATGTTATTACATATGAACACACCCAGTTCAAAAGTGACTCAACTCAAAATTTTAATTTTTCGGTTTTATATGCTTAAACTATGCACAATATACTTTGTTTATCTATTAAAAAATATCAGTGCATTTTGTTGTTGTTAACTGTTTCTAAAAAACAGTTATGTCGCTATTTATGTTTCAATTGGTATAAAGTTGCAAATGTTTTTTTTTTCGATTTCTGAAAAATTAAAAATTTTGAGTTGAGTCACTTTTGTACTAGGTGTGCGATATATACACTGTTGTACAATTTAAAGTGCAATTCACAACAGTGTAAAAAGAATGTTTAAAAAAAAATTCTTAGATAGTTTATAAAGAAATCTAATAATATTAATACTCGTAGATACCCATTGTTTACTTTGCAATAAAAAAAAAAAACTAATTAGTCTTATCTTGCTGAGATGGAAACAATATCAATGGCTACCTCTATATTGCAGTTGCTCAAAATAAAGCGCAATATTCAGTTGTGTGCCGTTTTAATTTTTGTTTTTCAAATATTTAATTAAAAATTGAAGGTAAGTTCTTTTAAAATGTGAATACGTTCATAATATCTCTTTATTTTTTTTTTTATTTTTATTAGTTTAAAGTACAGTACTATAACCTTAAAGTTCCAATTACTTCACATAATATAAAATGAAACCATTATCCAAAGAAGTGAAAGATTTATAAATAAAAGACCGTGAAAAGGGTCTTACATACAAGAATTTGGCCGAAAAATATGGGATTTCTTGATCAGGAGCAAGACAAATTGTTGAGATATACAAAATACGAAAGTCGAACGAAAGTTTTAAGAGACTCTGTGGCAAAAAACGCAAAACTTCGAAGCGCGATGACCATCATATCGCACTTTTGGCAAAGAAACAACCATTTACTTTATCTAGAATCATAAAAGAGGAATTAAAATTAAGCTTTTCATCACTAACCATACGCAGAAGACTGAATGAAGTCGGTTTAAAAAACTCCTTTGCTAAAAAAAAAGCCACTGTTATGTAGTGCAAATATTAGAAAGCGATTGGACTTTGCCAAAAAGTATGTTAACATGCCAAAATCATTTTGAGATAAAGTTATCTGGTCAGACGAGTCAAAATTTGAGTTAAAAAATGAAAAAAACGTCGAAAGCGTGTGTGGTGTGAGCCTTCTCAAAAGCTCAAGTCTAAAAACTTAAACCATACTGTTAAGCATGGTGGAGGTAGTCAAATGGTATGGGGGTGTTGCTCTTCAGCAGGTAGACTGGTCAAAATCGACTCCAAAATTGCTGGAGAGCATTACGTTAATATTTTGCAAAGAAAACTTAATAGTAGTGCTGAGGAAATGTGCTTGGGGGACTTTGTATTCCAGCAGTATAATTACCCCAAGCACACGAGTAAGGTTACAAGGATAATAACATCGAAAAACTGGATTGGCCGCCACAGAGCCCTGATTTGAGTCCCATTGAGCACCTATGGACCATTCTCTATGATAAAATTCCAATGGAATCACGTACCAATATTCCAGTGGTGGGCGTTGTGGTGTAAGGGTAAGCGCGTTGGACTGTTACACAGATGGTCCCGGGTTCGATTCCCGATGACGACAACTTCAATTTAGAAAAATAATATGTACGAGTTTTTTATCACTTATAGGTATCGCTGCGCCCACCTTCGGTGTTTCCATAGCACTTAATCCCACCGAAGTAAAATAATGAATCAGGGCTATGAAACAAAGAGCTTCAATAAATTCGCCAGGTGGCGAGCAACAACTGCTCTAAGACTTACCTACTCGCGCAATTACAGTGTTGCCATGTTTGAAGCCTTTCATCTTTTACCACCTTTCATCTCTCCACTATCCCCTTTCCAAAGAAAACAACACATTAATTAATAGGAAGAATTTCATTAGTGTTGCTTCTCTTTAAAAATAAAAAATAAAAAAAAAAAATTATTGAAAACCTGGTTTCAAGTATGCCCAAAAGACTTAGAGAGGTCATTAATAATAAGGGAGTAGCAACAAAGTATTAAAAAAGTAATGACAATCCATTAACTTTAGGTTTAGTTATAAAAATATTTTGAATTTGCACTTTATTTTGTCCAAGAAAATTTTATACTATGTTTAATTTTGTCTTAGTAATGAAAAAATTGGAGTATTATAATTATGTTTTTTTGTTTTTTGTATCATATAATTCAGTAAAGTTAAAATTAAATTTAGTTATTTTTTTTTTTTAATGGCAAGCAAAAATACCTAAAGTTGCACTTTATTTTGTCCAACAGTGTAATTCAGTGCTCCAAATTTCATCAAAATATCTTAATGTTTGCTACATGCAGCGTGCGTACAACAAATACTTGTGATCAATATAGATAAAATCTTAAATTTGAATACTTTTATATAAATATCTTTTTTATTTATTTATATAATAACTTTTTTATTTATCCAGACACACAGAAAAATAAAGTGCCAAGCGAATTGAAAAGTGTATTTTGGTGGCCACCAACAAACAATTTCGGTTAGTACAACTATATTCAAATGTAATTTCAAAACATTTTCGTTGGTGCAACTTAAATTCTGTTGTACTCGTATTAACATAATTTTGTTGTAATAACAACGAATATTAAGTTGTAAGAACCGATATTTGTCGTAGCAACCGACTTTCAGTTGGCAAATGACGAAATTTTTCTCCGTGTGTAGATTTTCGTTGAAAATAACCTATATTTATAATTGCTAAACGAATATTTGCTATTTTTTTTAAAATTTTCCTTTAGTAATTTTTGTACAAAGAGAGAGATATTTTAGTGTTATTCTATACATAGGTCCTGAGCTACTGAACGGATTTAAAAATGGTCCTAAATACATAACAAACTAAAAGTCGCAAGTATGCCGCATAAAAGTTTGCTAACAAGTTTAATTTTCTTTAGTTAGTCTCTTTACAGGAAGAAGAAGAAGAAAACATTTTTATTGAAAAATTTTACGGACACAAGGGATACACCAGACTGCCGCAGTTTCGTCCCCCTCCTGGGACTCGTCAGTGGTTAATTTATGTGTCAATTGAACAAAGTATTTTATATTGTTAATTTTGCTCTACATGAAAAACTTTTTATTTTTTGGTGTCGTACTGTGATTTGAACTCACGGTCTTAGCAACAAGCTATGCATCGTAATCTCGCCTCTTAACGAGTTGAGCCACGGTCGACACAGCGTTGACTGCGACTAAATTGGAGTTTGGTCACACTACATACACACAAGTATTGTTTCGATCAGAAGAGACAGAATTAGCTAATACCAATGCACAATTCATTTCTCAACTAGAATGCTTTTTCTTCTTAATCCTATCTCTTTTTCACAAGTAATTATCACCTTTTATGATGCGCTTTATTCACATACAATAGTTGGATACCAAGTGTAGGTTAGAGATTGAGTCGCCGTTAAGCAAGTTTATTCAAATTTTATGTTAGAAAGTGTTTTGCAACCGTCAGATAATGACAATCGTAATTATTTTTTTTTTTTTTTTATATTAATTACTGTAGAATATTTCTTAAGTTAGTCTCTTTACAGGAAGAAGAAGAAGAAAACATTTTTATTGAAAAATTTTACGGACACAAGGGATACACCAGACTGCCGCAGTTTCGTCCCCCTCCTGGGACTCGTCAGTGGTTAATTTATGTGTCAATTGAACAAAGTATTTTATATTGTTAATTTTGCTCTATATGAAAAACTTTTTATTTTTTTGCCGCTTTCTTCTGATTGAATTTATTTTGCAGACTAAAGCGTCAAAATAAATAAAAAAAAATACAATATGTAAAAAATATTAGTTTAACTTTATAATTTTTAAATGGCGCGCAATAAATAAAAAAAGTTGCTCCATTTTCTTGATGCAAAAAGTTTGTAAAAAAATGATGATACCCCAAAGTTAAATTTTCCAAAATGACTCCAATAACTATTTAAAATACACAGAAACAAATATTTTCAAAAAACCTTCATTTAAACTTTTGTTTGATTTTCAACTCACTTTCAATTGAAAGTTTAGTAATTTGTATTAGAAGTTTAATTGAAAATAAATTTATTTGGTGCACACACATTTTCCAGTATTTATAACCCATAGAGGCAACAACGAAAAAAAAATAAAAAATTGAAAAAATAAAAATTGAAAAAAAAAATTTTTAAAAAAATCGATTAAATTAAAAATTTGCTCATTTTTAAAAAATTCTCCAAAACTTGAAAAGAAAATAAAAATTTTAAAAGAAAAAAAAAATAAAAAGAAAATTAAAAATACTGAAAATTAAAAAAACCAAAATTTAAATAAAATCACCAAAATTAAAAAATCGCTGAAATTAAAAACAAAAAGATGGCAAAAATTAAAAAACTAACTTTTCTAAAAATTTGGGATCTGATGGGATCTGATGAGATACCAAATCGAAATACACATATATATCAACTTACAAGGGGAGTCTCCCAAAGGGAGATCTTAATTTGGATATGTATTAAAGAAATAAAAAACATGTCAGAAACAAATGAAATTCACATTTTTTTAAGTACACGTGAAAACAAAAAGTTTGATGCCAATATTAGGTCCATTCGTTTACTTTTCCAGTAAAATCCAGTAGATGAGTAAATTTTGGGCAAAATGAAAATTTTACTCTCAAAACTGGCTCTCGCACAAAAAAGTAAACTAACGGAAAAATTGCAAAAACTTGCAGGTTAATTCAAACATATGAGCGCTAAAAAGCTTAGTGTTGTAAAATATGTCTTATTTAGACTACCCAGTATATATTGTTTTTGGTACTTGATGCATTGCATTTTAATAATTATAAGTTCGTAGCAATTGCATTTATTAAATAAACTTTTGTGGAAGCTTTTAAACTTATTTAGTTTGTACATGACTTTAAATTTTGTTTCTAGTTAAATATTCATACGAAAATACATGAATACTTGATTTTTGATATTCGGTACCCTGAATAATATGCAGTAAGAAGTATTCGTATATTCATTAGCTTTACATCTCTAATATATTAATGTAAATAAAAACAATTAACACAGATATTAGAAAACTAATAAATTGTTACTATAATAATTGTAACTGACTACTTTAATTTGTTTCAGGTTGAAAATAATTATTTTTAGTTTTTGCCGCGCTTTTAATTCAGCTTTTAATCTTTTAAATGTTTTTATTACTAAATGTATGCTTATTTTTGTTTGTTTACTTAATTTAATCATATGTTTTTGTTTAAAAAAAATATGGGCTAAAAAGCTTAAAAGATATCAGAATTATTTCGTATACCAGTTAATGCGTCACCAAGTGCTATTTTATTAAGTACCCCATTTGTGTTAAATTTCTGTGAAACAATTCAAAATAAGCCGAAAAAGCGAAAAAGGAGGCATTTTAGACAGCACTTTTTAACCCCTTAACATGAGATTGGGCGGCTAAAAAATACGTGTCCCTTATAATATATCCAAATTTCATTAAGATCGGAGAGAACACAACAAAAAACAAAGAAAACTGTAATAAATTACAAATGCTTTAGAAATTTTTTTCTATTATTAACAAGTTTTTCCAATTTAAGCGTTTTTTTTTTTAATTTTACCGGTTTTTTTTTTAATGTTGACAACTATTTTCTGTTTTTTTTTTTAAATTTTTTAACTTTTTTTTAATTTTGAAAATTTTTTTTTTGGAGATTTTTTTTTGTAAATTTATTTAAAATTTTTTTTTTTTTTAATTTTGTTGTATTTTTTAAATTTTGGCTATTTTTTTTATAATATTAGTGATTATTTGTGAATATTGTGATCGTCGTATTATTTTTAATTTTGACAATTTTTCCAAATTTTAGCGATTTTTTTTAATTATTGCGATTTCTCCAAAATTTTTGGCGATTTTTTCAATTTTTAATTAAACCTTTAAAAATTTGTTTGAAATTAAAGACAATATTAAATTAAGTTTTTAACTGATATGGTTAAAAACTTAATTGAAAATAAAATCAATTATTTTAATTGATACTACAATTTCCTTGATATGACCGAATTCAATAAAACTTTTAATTGAAACTAGATTTTAGTTTTTTGATGTTCGTAGGTCACACATTTATCTTGTTCTGCTACAAAAAACTTTGGGGTCTACACCCAGAAAACAGTCTAAGTTACAGCCACCGAATATGTTGCCACTCGAATTCTGGGGGTTACGATAATTTACTTACAATTATTTTTTATTTTTAGTAGTGAATGCTTGTCTCACAAGTGGAGTTTCCCGATGGATTCTCTCCGATCTTAATGAAATTTGAATATGTGATAAAAATAAATGATGTACATGTATTTTTTTTTTTTTTTTAGCGGCCTAATCACACGTTTAAGGGTTAAAACGTGGGGCCAAAGTTAATAAATTTTTGTATGGAAACATGTCTGAAACTAATGAAATTCGGATTTTTTGGTCGCAGCTTTGATGTACTAGAGTAAACAAAATTTATGGTACCAATGCTGCCTACATAGTGTGTTAGGGTTGCTATGAAATGAAAAATGAATTGCAATTAATCAAAGTAAACATGGTCTTTGGAGGTTGTTTCTTCACATGCAATGTGCCTGACAACACCTTATCGCAATTGTTGCACTTTGCCATGACTTTTGCTTTATTATGCTTACTTTTAGTATTGTTACTCTATTGATGTTAATTCAATTGTTTCCTTTGATCTAAAAGCTACATCTATCCTTTGTCGTTACACATCACAATCATAAATATCGGTTGAGAAGTACAGCGAATGCAACAAAAATTAAAAAACACACATATATCAAGCATTGGTCGTCAAAGGGTTAATCATGACTCTAGTTTATTACTTGTTTTAAATCAAACACACAAAAACTTTAATTACCTAAAGTGTTAAAAAGTTTGGTGTAGATTTTTAATTTTCTAAAAACTTGGCAAACCAAAAAAGATATTGTCAAGAACTAGCCACGCATAAACCAAACCATCAACCATGCAACTATTATAACGATATTACAGTTTAACGCTAAACTTTGCCAACAACGGAAGTGTAATTTAATGAAAATTATGTAAAATAATGAAAATAAAATAAATACAAAAAAAAAAACTAAACGAAACGAAACGAAATTAATTTGGCAAAAAAAAAAGGACCAGATAATTCAAATAAAACAATTTCGCAAAAGTGCAACAATATAACAAACTAAAATAGAAAGAAAATGAGGCGTTTAAAATGGTTAGTGCAAATATGCTTTATGTGGCATGTTATAAAAATAATCAAAACTCATAGTGCAATAGATGAAAATGAAAATATATTTACAATATTAAAGTATCCCACGGCGAATCGAGATGGTGATATTATTAAATATTTACCAAAAATCTGTTATGACGATGATGGCGATAAAATTGATGGCAACGAGGATGAGCAGGCGAATGTTACGATGTTAGCCACACAAAAGGATAATTCATACGAAATTCTAAAAATGTTAAAAAATATTGTAAAAAGTTTACAAAAAACTAACTGTAGAAAAACTAAAAGTTTTTTAATAACCACAACGATGATGACGAAAACGAAAACAATGCCACAAGCTAAAAATGTGATGGCAACATCTGAAAGGTCATTACGTGTTTACAATGCAGATTCTCAACAGCAGCAAAAACAAGGACAACAGCAGTTGGAAGAAGAAAAGCCGAGGAGTAGGGTTGAGATAAAACCGTTTAGTATATTGGAACAATTAAAATTGGATGGACAGGCAGAAGAAGAACAAGAAACGTTACACAAACAACATATTGAACTTCAACAACAGCAAAAGCAACAACAACAACAACAGCAGATTTCCAAACAAGAAAATCTATTGAAATTACAACAAATGCAAAATATGCAACAAATATTAGAAACTTTAAATACTCAAAATTTAGCTAAGGCTACTAAAAAGAAGAAGAAGAAGAAGAAAAAACGTACAAAAACTAAAAATCAAAAACGTCCAAAGAAGAAAAATAAACCTTTAAATCATACACCAGCATTAGTGGGACAACCAGCACATGTTTTAGTTGCCCAAAGTTTTAAACCTCAACACTATCAACATCATGACCACTATACTACAACAAAAAAACCACAACATCACCACCACCCTCACCTAGAACCCATTAAGAAAATCAAATATATTCTACGCAAAAATACCATATTCAAGAAAAGAAAAAAGAATACCTTAATCACTTAAAACATGTCTTTTATCCTTTTGTTAAATTCATCGCATTCTTTACCATACTCAACCCTTTCACATTGGCCGTTTTTCTATTTTCCCTTATATCACCAGTTGTTTTTGGTTTCCTTGGCTTTATCGGTTTAAGTTTCCTTATTAAACCGGCTCTGCATTTGTTGTTCGGTGTTAAGCGTACCGTAAATTCAATAAATCGTAAAAAATTGCTGGAGCAGCATAAAATTGAACATTTACGACACAGTCGTCGTCCGATAACAATTCACAAGCATTATTATCAACAGAGACCGATGGTGCCGCCACCACCACCTAAATCCAAAGTACCTCATCGTTATCAACATCCCAATAATCATCGGCATTCAAAATATTTTAATCCCTTATTGCCTCATGTGAGACATAAATTGAAAAAGGATTTAAATGTTATACCAAATTTAAAAGGATATCAGAAAACGTATCCTTAATACATAGTTTATAAAGAAATTGAAGTAAATGTTTTGTTAAATATGTTGTTTTTTTTCATTTAGTTTTATTATAACTAGGGCAAACATAAAAAGCTAAAGCCTGTTTATTTACTTTAAAGGATATAACTAAAGCATGGACATGACAAAAATTTTACATACTAATTTTATTACAACTTCTTATCTTTAAAACGACAAAATTAAAGTTTATACCTTAAATTAAACAGGTGAGTCTCAATGTTTTATGCAGTCAAACTTATTTTTGAATTGAAGCTACACTTAAGGCTACATTAGTCTTGCAGTTCCGTGACGTTTCTGTAACGTGCCGTTCCGGATGGCTGTTTTGTGTGGTTAGTCTGTTCCGTAACAAAATAGCAGCTTTGGCTAAACGACTATAGTAATTGTTTGAGTAGTTGCAAATGTAGTTGTAATATTATTATCATAATGTGTCACAAAACCTTTTTTTATGTTATTTTGTACAATTTAGCTTATAAAACTAAAAAAAAAAATGATTTTGGATTGGTTGTTTAGTTTTTTTTTTTTATGTGAAAGCAATTAGCTGTTTTTTGCTGTCACTTAACGTCGTCTGTTTTTAACAGGTTCGTCCGGCACGCAACGTTACATTTCAGACAAACTAACCACACACACTCATTTTCATACATCAAAAACAAATCAGCTGATTCGTCACGGAACGTAACGTACAAACTAATTCAGCCTTTAGGATACTGTGTAGGTAAAGACGACAGCAATTGTAGTCAAAATCAAATGCAATTTCATTTGAAGAAAGGACGACTAACATTTCATTAAATTAAACTAACATTTGTTATGTTTTTTTAATGTTTAAAAAACTACTATAAATTGTAGTAAAAATGAATGACATATGTTAGTAAAAAATAAACAAACATTTATTTTTTTTATTTTTTTAAATAACAAAAAATGACTGTAAAAATGAATGTAAAATCATAAAACAGTTTAAATGAACTACAAGGTTAGTAAAAAATTTTATTTGTTCTACAAATGACTTACACTTAGATTAAAAATAAAGAAACTCTATTACAAGCCAAACAACTACAATTTTTTAAAGCAGAAGTTCCCTGAGTGTACTTGTGGTTAGGTTTCGCCTTTTTTTTTTTTTTTTTTTTTTTTAATGTTTATTAATTCTCAATACAAAACAAACTTAAACTATAATAAACAATAGTTAACAATAATAATTTTTATATATATACAAAGTCCCATAATCGGGCTCTCTAGTATTATTACTATAATAATTAGTTTTGATTTTTAAATTTTCTGTAAATAAATAACGTACTTCAAATGAAGAATATATAACTAATTGATTTCTGTAATGAAAAATTTTTTCAAAAACATTACATCAATATAAGCAAAAATAAAAACAATGTCTAAAGGATAAAAGAAAAGGGTTATAAAGGATTTATTAAGCAAGCCACCAAAACTTGTTGGTTTTTGAGCGTTGTAAGCTATAAAGCTCTCTATTGCCTACGCTTGTTTCATATCGAAAGTCATTATTTGTTATTGAGTTGCAGTTTACTGCTTTAATGTTAGCACGTCTATACATATGATAAAAGACTGGCATGCAATGTTCATTTTGAATCATATTCATCTTATCGAGGTATACAAATGCCTCAGGTGGTACGAAGCCTTTTTGCAAAGCTTCAGATATATACTCTTCATTTGTATAGTACGGGGCCATTATTAAATTATTTTCTTTACATAATGTACATCTTAAAATATAATTTCTTATTAATTGGATTATAAAATTGTCTATTCTTATAACATTTGAACTATTATACAATTTTTTGTTTGATATGTATTTTCTATAATTACTTTGTGGCGATCTATATGTTGACATGCAAGCTCTTATACATTTTCTTTCAAAAACACGTATCTTTTCCATGTAGGATGGTGAAATATTAAACCATATCGGACATCCGTAAGTGATAATTGGTCGTATTAATGACTGATACATAATAATTTTGACTTTTGGTTTTAAATATTTCGAGTAAAATAATGATTTGTACATGAAAAATGCATTTCTGGCTTTCAGTAAAATTTCATTAACATGGTTGTTAAAGTATAAAAATTTGTCTAAGTAAATACCTAAATATTTTACAATCTCCTTATTTGGTATGAATGTGTTATTGAAATTAGATTTAATCTTAAATGATTTCCAATTTTTCCTTATATTATTGTTGCATTTACTGACTGGCGGTCTAAATAGAATTGTTTCACACTTTTGTGGGTTAATCTTCATATGCCAATCCGTAGTAAAACTTTCAACCATATCAAAAGATGTTTGTAGATTAACATTGATTTTTTCAATAGTGTTGTCAGCATGATATATTATAATATCATCTGCAAAAGAAATTATGTTATCTATTTTACCTAGAAGATCTAGTATAAATATATTAAAAAGAAGAGGTGAATTGACAGTGCCTTGCTGTAATCCGTTTATAATTCTGAATGTTTTTCGGCTCTCATGATTCTGATGAAAAATTTTAAACGTTTTATCGTTAATCATATTATATATAAGTATAATTAGGCACAATGGAAATTGATATTCTTTTAATTTAAATATTAAGCCTGGTATCCAAACACTATCAAAAGCTTTTTCCATGTCGATCAGACAAGCCCCTGTACATAATTTTCGGTTCCAATTCCAATTTATGTTAGATGTAAGTAATTGTATTGCATTAGTTGTTGAATGCTTGTATTTAAACCCAAATTGTTTATCGCTTATTAAGTTTTTGTCTTTACAAAACTCAATTATATTATTATTTATACAGATTTCAAATACTTTACTTATATTAGGCAGTAAACTTATGGCTCGAAGGTTCTTTGGATTACTTAAATCCTTATCCTTCTTTGGTAAAATAACAACTTTAGCTTTCTTCCACTCCTTGGGAAAATAGGAGTTATTAAGCATATTATTAAAAAGGTTACAATATTCGTAAATTATTACATTGGGAATGTTTTTCAAAACTATATTTGGTATTTTGTCTATACCCGAAGATAGTTTACCTCTTAAATTAGAAAAAATATAAAGAATTTTGTCCTTTGTTATGAAATAGTTTTCAGCCTGGTTTTCATTTAGTTCATTCGATTTCTTTTCATTGCTAAAATTAGTTAAAGTAGTTTTATTACTCTCGAAAGAGATTTTAGATTCCAGGAATCTATTAAAGAAGTTATTAACTCGGACATGTACATTGTTGTTATAATCGATATTCTTATAGGAGTGAACTGACTCTAAAAAGGAACCAATAGTATCTAACATTTGTTCCTTATCGTGTACTATGTAATTATTATAGCTATCCCTTTCTAAGTTCCCTACGTCTATTCCTGCATTATTCAGCAAAAATGTATCACTTTCAGGAATTTTTATTTTGTGTAGATTAAGAGGTTTAAATTTTTTAAAATTCTTCTTTATTCCATCAAACATTTGCCTCGAATCTTTAGGATCTAGCCCAGTTAACTTTTCTTGAACATTTTGATTATAAACTACTTTAAAATTTTCGCTAATGAGTTTCTTTATCATCTTCAACTTAACCTTCAACATATTAAGTACGGAATTAGTAAGAGTGTGTTCCAATCTGTTGTGTCTCTTTATCACCGTAAGTATTTTACTTTTCTCCTGATATAACTTCTTTATAATTGGGTTAGTCGCCTTGGAAAATAAGTCAACGTTTTGAAGTTTAGGCGTTACTTCCTCTATTGTACTTACAATGACAGTATTAAGTCTATCTAAATGAAAATCAATTTCAGCATTCGTAAGATTTCGATTATTTGGAGTTTGTGATTCATAATTAACTTTTTGGGCTACCCTATTTTTAAATTTCACCCAATTCGTTCTTTTAAAGATATATTTAGATATTTGTGTTTCCTCTAGAAATGTAAATAGTTGTTGTTCATTGTTCATAAAAGCATAAATCTGTATAGCATTATGATCACTATCATAATCAATAGTTTGGAGACAATTTAAAGTGTTATTTTCCGTAATAATGTGTAATCTGCAATCTGCGATACAGACATCTAAATATGACCCCGTTCTAGGAAAAGAAGGGAAGCTCGAGGCAAAAAATCTACATCTGAAATTTATTTCATTATCTACTAACCATTCCTTAAGTTTATTTCCCTTTGTATTATCTGTAGGATTCCCCCAATCGGGATGTCTACAGTTTAAGTCCCCGGCCAATATATAATAGTTATCATTATTTTGCAAATCTAAGGACTCAAAAAGTTTATGTAACTCGGTTTTAAAATTGGAATCGTTGTTGCCCGAAGGATAATATGCAGAAATTATGTACATTGTTTTATTAGCAACCATTGGTATTTTGATTACACAAGTTTCAAGATATGTAAATAAATTAATTGTGTTGTTAAAATAATTGTTATATTTTAACTTATTTCGGATCAATATGGCCGTCCCACCACCTTGTTTTGAGCCATTCCTATCTTTTCTAATTATATTATATCCAATAAATTGAAGTTTATGTTTCGGGTTTAGTTTCGTTTCATTTAATAGTACAATATCCGGATTGTATTTGTAAAGAAATTGTTGAAGGTCATACCTTCTACTAATGGATATTAAAGAATTTACATTAATGTGTATAATTTTAAGATTTTTTGATATTGTGTTCATCGAAGTATTAGCCATGTTTAAACACCTAGCATGGAAAAGATTTTATCTACACGAGCTGTTTGTAGAAGTAACTGTTTTTGCAAATTTGCCATTTGATTAGTAAGATTCATCATTATATTTTTTAATTCTAACAAAATGAGTTATTAGATGTTTCGTTAAAATCATTAGTGCTTATATTATTATTTCCCCTAACTACATTCGCAAAGCTTATTTCGGGCTTAGTGAAAAAATTATTGTTATTTGTTCTATTTTCTACTAAGGTTTTTTTCTTAGATCTAAGTTTTTGTTGTAGGTCTTTGTATTTTTCGCAACCCTTGTATGAAGCAGGGTGACCATACTTGTTGCACACAACGCAGTATAACTTTTCTTTTTCGTTGTCTGAAACATTATTTAATGGACATTTTCCTTTTTCATGTTCCGTGTTGCATTTCACACATTTGGATTGAAGATAGCAGTTTGCTGCACTGTGAAAGAATCCTTGGCAGTTACGACACTGTGGTATATCTGGACGCCTTAATTGTTCCCATTTCACACAACGATGTAGAATAGCTTTGATTTTTTTTAATTGATTTATACTGCTATTTGGAGATATTTGCACGAGAAATATTGGTAAACTATATCCTTTTTCAGTGGATTTTTTGGTAGAAAATTTGATATTTAGCTAATTCATTTAAAATATCATCTGAAGATATAGTAGATTCAAGTCCTTTTAATAAGTACGATTTAGTTTTCATACCTTTTGGTGTAAATGTAAAAAATTTTGTTTTTGTTTTTTTCTAAATAAGCTCTCACTCTTAAAAAAATCATCTAAATTGTTCATAAATAAAGATTTTTTGTTTTTAAATTCTTTAATTTTGAATTCCTTTATTTTTAAGGCATTTTTTATAAAGTCAATTAATTGTTTTGTTTCTATATCAAAAATGTTTATTGGGGGCACTTTTTTACTATCATTTTTAGTAATGTTAACCACTGTATTTTTTTCATTAGATGATGAATTGTTTTTTAGCTCTTTGCACTTCATCCAATGCTGCAATAGCTGAATTTAACTTTTGAGTTTTCTCATTATTCTCTTTCACATGTTTCTCAAACTTCTTTAAAAGATCTTGATCACATTGTATGTCATTATCAGTGTCTAGTACTGCATAATAATTGTTTTTATAATGTTTTGAAATAGACGAATCCATGTTGTTGTTTTTTCTTTTTCGGTTATTTTCAATATTAATATTATTGTTATTGTGTATTACATTTTTATTTTTTTCTGAGTTTTGAGCATTTTGCTCACTCATTTAAGTGTTTTTTTTTATATAAACAATTCTTTTACGATTTTTTTTCGACTTTTAGAAAAATTAATAAAGAAAACACAATTTTTATTTAAAAAAAAAAATAAAAAAATAAAGTAACCGATTGTTTTGCAACTTTTTTTTAGTATAACACCAGTAAAAAATTCTGATCTCCGTAATGCGTCTGACATTCATCACGGTCGCGATCGAACTCTAGGTTTCGCCTTTTTGCCTTAAATTGACCAATTTGATTTTGCACACAAACTTTACGCAGCCTTTAAGCGGAAAATTGTGTTCTCAAAGAATTTCCATAATTTTTCCGAAAATTTTAGCATTAGTCATGTGTTTTAGGGATTCGGGGGTTTTTTCTATAGTGAACCCATTAAATATTATTCATTTTAAGTCATCATTTTGATTAACTATGCAAAAATTCTACAGAAGAGACGTTATTATAATTTAGATATATTAAATGTTTCCTGTATCTATAATGTACAATTCCCTTGCCAAAAGTACACCATACCTTAAGCGATTATTTCAATATTAATTCTATGCTTCGTACAAAAAAAAAAAAAGAAAATTTACATATTAAAAATGTTATGCTTTTCAATTTTAGACACATGATTATTGTAAAAACATTTACTTTAACTTTCGATTTTAATTAATTATTGTAAGTATCATTTCACCACTAAAATCAAAAAAAAGTTAGTAAAGTCAGCAAAAATGTTGCTGAGTCAGCAAAAATTTTAGTCAGGAGGGTGCTTGCAAGACAATTGCTAATATCAGCAAAATCTTCTGCTGAAATTTTCAATTTATAACGAGCTTTCAACCTCCGTATATTTACAAAAATAAAGCAAATCAAACATATTAGCTAGGTTGATACTAGTATTTCGATCTGGCTAAAGATCTCATCAGAACCCGAAGTTTTAGAAAAGCTAGAGCCTATATAATAGGCAGAACTTTAACAAAAAACCTATTAATAATCAATGTTGCTCCATTCTTGTCTTCTTAGTAATCAACCACGTGGTTAGGTCTTTTTCCTAACAAGCATCATGACGTTACTAATTTTTGAAGACCAAAAATGTTCTATTTATATAAAAAATTTTTAGTGTGTACTCTGGCTCAAGTAATATTTTTTACAGTTATATTAGTTTTTTGTTTTTATATATATTTACAAAAATAAAGCAAATCAAACATATTAGCTAGGTTGATACTAGTATTTCGATCTGGCTAAAGATCTCATCAGAACCCGAAGTTTTATAAAAGCTAGAGCCTATATAATAGGCAGAACTTTAACAAAAAACCTATTAATAATCAATGTTGCTCCATTCTTGTCTTCTTAGTAATCAACCACGTGGTTAGGTCTTTTCCTAACAAGCATCATGACGTTACTAAATTTTGAAGAAAATGTTTGAGCTGAATATAGTAAATTGAGCAAAAGTTTTGCTAACACTTAGTTGATTCAAAATTAAAAAATCCTTGCTAAAAGTTAAAAAAAAATATTGCTGAATATTAGTAGATTGAAAAAAATGAACAAATTTGTAGAAAAATTATACTTATTATTTTAAAAATAATTTACAACTGGTTAAAAAATATAAAAATGCTCATAATCCCACATTAACGACATGAATTAATTTAATATCTGAAAATATATAGAAATAATTATGTATAACATAAACAAATTATCTTTCAACTATTTACATCAATGGTTATCTAAGTGATGACATATTTCTAGAGACGAAACATAAAGAAATAACAAAATATGAAATATAAAACCGTTTTTTCCAATAAGAAAAAGGAAACATACAAAATTACTTAAGATGTGTGTCTATCTTTTTCGCTTTAGTCTGTCTACCTGTACGTATATTTGTTTGCAATTTGATCACACTACATTAATAGTCACTATAATTATTTACTTCACAAATACACACTTAACCTTTATTAAATTTGAAAACTTTATTTTGTCTTTAATTTAATTAATAGCCAACTATTTTGACAACACAAAATTTAAGTTTTTTTAATCCGCAATTTATATGTATACGATACACAGTTTTTGTGGCATTTTGTTTTATTATGTATGAAAAACAGATACAAAAATCTTCCATGGTTGAACGTTTTGTATGTCTTAGAAGAGTTGTACTTTTTAGTATCATTTTTCTGTTATCTTCTACATCTTGACATGCCACGACATCCACATCATTCTGTGTATAGTTTTCAATCTGGTTGTCGTCCATACTATTAATGCACTTATCCGCATAATTTTTTTTTAGCAAAATAAATTAGTAAAACATTAGTAAAATATTAGTAAAATATTAATAAAATATTAGTTCAAAACAGTTAATTGCTGAATAAGTATGACTGAAATTTTAGCTAAACATACAATTTAATTTTCTGAAAAATAGTATACCTGATTTACAAGACGTTTTACTAACTTTTCTACTAACTTATCTCTTTGAGTGCAGGCTCAATAGATATAATATAAAAAATCGGATAACTGAAAACATATCATCCTGCTAATAAAGATTCTGATATATGAAAAAAACTTAATTAATTTAACTCCTCTGTTTATGAGAACATTCCCTGGGGACCTTTTTGATTTTTAAACTCTCACAACTCCTTAATGTTGTATGTGTTGAATACCCTAACCGTACATATATTCCAATAAAAAAGTGTGCTGAATCGATTAAAGCTAGTTTTAAAGCAAAATGAGTAATAGTTTACATTTTATTGAGGTTTAGTGATGTTTGGTACGTGGATTAGTGAAAAGCTAGCTACGGACCATGTACTATTATTAGAAGAAATCGCTAATGAGTTTTGTTGAATTGTGTTTTTTTTTTGTACCTAATTTCTTTTTACAATTGTATGCTTACAACAGCTATTTGTATGCCAAAATAAGATTTGCTAAATCTGGCCTACTCTTAAAGTTTTTACGAACAAGAAATCCAACAACAAATTATATAGTGTAAAACAAAACAAAACATGAAAAAAATAGAAACAGTATACAAGGTTCATAAGTTTCATAAACCAAACCATATTTCGTTTATATAGTGAACATCGAGAGCGCAATTTTTAAATTTGTGCATATACGAGGGCGGCTCAATAAGTCCATGACTTTTTGAATGAAACAGTTTTTTTTTTCCAAAAAAAAAAAAATATTTTCAACATAATCTTTTATCTCATTAAAAATTGGATTTTTCGAGGTCCATGAAATAGGCATTTCTTGGCCATATGGGATCGTTTTTTTTTTAAATCCTTGTTAAATCGGTCCAATAAGTTGGCATAATATTCGCCGTTTATTTTTTTCCCCTTTTGAAGGTAATCGATGTGGATTATCCCGCGTGCATCCCAAAAATCTGTTGCCATCACCTTATTGGTCACGATTACGTTTATGGTCAACAGCTTTCTTAAACCCAACTTATCATTTAAAATCGAAATCACACTGCCATATGAAATGCTAACACCATATCGTGCATTTTTTCGACATTTTCGGGTGTATTGACTTCAATTGGCCGTCCAGAACCAATTTTTTTCCATTGAAATCGATGGTGCAGAGTCCCCATAGTATTTATCAAGCTTTTCCTTGGTTTGATTGACGGTTTTTTTTTCGCAAAAAAAATGTTTAATGAGCACTCGAAATTCACTTTTTTTCCATTTTTAAAAAAATCCACGAGGTTGTATGTTTTAAACAGCTGTTAAACCCAAAGTAAATGACGGAACTTTCTCAAAATTAGACAGTTGTCTATTAACAGGTGGTACTTGATGGGAGCAGTGTTACATTTCATGTAACTACGAGGGAAGTTCGAAAAGTTACACACTTATTGATCCGTCCTCATAATATCTTATTTTACCTTATTACCTTATATTACTTAATAATATCTATATTGCATTATATAACTTTGTATAACTTTTTAATTTAGTTTTTTGTCAGTGTTTATTTCGAATGAATTAAAAGAGAATAAAAATTTACAAAAATTGTTTAAAAGAAAAGAATTTTCATATTGAAATACTTTATTTCAAAAATTCTTGAAACAAATCTATAAGCCAATTAACCCTTCAAAGATCAAATGGCTACTGTGGCTACAGTTGTTAATGTTTTTTCCTCAAAATTTGCAAACTTTAAGTTCTATGAGCTGACAAATTTTGAAGATCCCAGCTAGTTTTGGAGATATTGAGTTTTGACCGCTTGTCCATGTAAGGGAAACCACTGTGCCCCGGGAGTTCTGGGAGGTTCAACATCAAATCTTACACTCGATATTATGTCACTTATGCCTGTTCCAAATTCCAATCGGACCTATAAGTAAGAAATGGCCGAATTATTTCCAAAAACTTTGTCATATATCCTACCATGTATTTTTTGTAAACAAATGCTTTTTCTGTTTTTGTTTTGGTCGTATATCCAACCGTGTATTTTAACAAATGCTTTTTCCGTTCAATTGTATTTAGGCGTTAGTATGTTTAATTTAGCATTAGTAGGATAAATGCTAATGTCAAATAATTTTATTACAATTAAGTGGTAATGTAACTTTATTTGGCATTAACCTTAGCGAACTTATGCTAATGAAATTTTAATGCCAATGAAAAACTACCAAATATGGTTTAAAATTGACAAAATATATATTTTTGTTACACTATAACTTCACACAGAGAAAAATTTTGCCATTTGCCAACTGAAATTCGGTTACTACGACTCAAATTGGGTTACTACAACTGAACTTGGTTGGTACAAATGAATATTGGTTTTCACAACAAAATTCAATTATTACCACTGAATTTTAGTTGCAACAACCAAAATATTCAGAAACAAATTTGAATATGGTTGTACTAACCGAATTTGAAGGTTGTTAACACCAAAATACACTTTTTAATTCGGTTGCCACTTTTTTTCTCTGTGTGAATTGGTTCATGATGAATAAAACGGGCAGTGATTAGAACAAGTTATGGCCTTCATTCCATATTAAAATACTTAATGCATTGCCAACAAACAAATTATTTTAACTTGTTTAATAAATTAAAATAATTTGCATTTTCAGTTGTCAGGTTTGAGATCACAACTAAAATGTTACATTTAAGAGCACAAATCAAAATGAAATACAATCTTGAAAGATCAACAATACATACAAAGTTTTCAATTTAAATAATTTAAAAAAAATGTTTACAAATATTTTAAAAATAAAGAAAAACAAAAATATTGAAAAAAAATATAAAATCCAAAATCTCAACTTAAAATCTTTATGGATTAACCAATTTGTTAATAACTTCATCCTTAGCCCATATATCCATTTTGAAAAATTTTGATTGTCTTATAAATTTTTCTTCATCTTTTTTTAAACTATAGACTTCTTCAATGGGCAATGTTATTTCCACATCATTGGTTGTTAATATCATCTTTACGAAAATTTCGTATAGCTTCTGTAATACTATCATGAGCCAGTATAAAACTTTTCAGTGTAATAATATCGCTCAATTTATTTGGACGTAAATACCTTGCCTCAATAACATCAATATCGGCAATTAAACGTAAAAGTAAAAAATCTGCATAACGTTTTTTTCACTTCCAATTGTGTTAATTTATCATACCAATTAAGTGCACGTGAATTCATCTTTATGACAAATGTAATCAAGTCTATCATAATTATTACCCACAACACTATCAATATCAAAGCCGAAGACATCAACGGAAATTGTTCCAATTCAGTGTAATAGTATTCCACAAGATTTGTCCAATATATTAAATCCTTATTAATTTGCTTCAACTCGAAATGTAGAAATCCGGTAACGACCGCCGTGATTATGAATACAAACCAAATTTGTGGATAATAAAGTTGAAAATATTGATGAAGTTTTTGTAAAAACATTCCAATTGTTGGCATATTGCAATAAAATACCAAATTTTAAAATAGATTTTAAATATTTTGTTATATTTCAAAAATTGTTTTTGTTTTGATTTTGATTTAAAAATATATATGGGCAACTTCAAAAATTTACGGCACCTAGGCATTTCTTTTTAAGTTTTTTTTTGCCTGACATCAATGTCGATTTGCGTGTGTATAAGCCGATATTTGAGCATGTGAAATCCGTTCGCGTTAATCATTTTTATTAAACGGCACAAATTTTACGGCGGTTTTAAGTTAAAAATTAAAAAAAAATATTAAAATTACAGTTTTTGTTAAAGTTGAAAAATGATATAGCGTGTGGATTATACCTCTTAAGGGCTTTCTTAGCACACCCAAAATATTTGTAAAAGCTTCAATACTTTTTAAAATACACTGAAAAAAAAATAAAAAAAAATTTTTTTTGATCGTGTATGCATATAAAAATTTATTTAAAATTGTTAAACATTTTACAAAATTACGGCTAGTATAAGACATAATTTGCAATATTTTGGGAAAAAACTATTTGCCGATCGCTAATGGTTTCAGAGATATAACCATTTCATGATTTTTTGTTATTTTGATTTGTTACCTTTGATGTTGTTACCTTCAAACATATAAAAATCTTGGGTTTCAGTGATTCAATTTTTTTTAATCCGCAATTTTTTGTCTTGATGGCATTGTTTTTATTATTATTAGTATTTAAAACTGAATACCTAACTGACTTTCTTACACCAATTTGCGATTTGTTTGTTTTTTTGTTTTATTTTTTCAGATTGGCGATATTCGCGTCTTTTATCGGTTAATTTGTTTCGCTTCTCCGTTTTCTTTTTACGAATTTCACTTTTTTTTAACGTATAATCTGAAACCATTTTACTAATTTTTGTTCACAACTGTTCACGCACATAAATAAAATAAACTGAATTAAAACTCAAATATTTATCCTTAGAAGCATTCAGAAAAGGCTACTATGATCATAGAGTTTTTATAATAAAGCAAGTTCTTAAAGATGTCATTGCATCGGCGGTAATTTGGCGGTTTTCGCGGTAGTATGTTTCAATTGTTTTGTTGAAATTTGTTAAGGAGGCCCTCGTGAATATTGTTTAAAAATATAGTCTCACTTTCTGGGGGTTCAAAAAAAAACGCGTTTTTTTTGCAAATATTATTATTGGAATGATTATAAAATACTTGTTGGGATTCTGGGTTACTTAATAACCCGAATTCAAAAATAATTCTTTTAAATTTTCAAAATCAAATATTTCATACAAGGATGCTTTTTGAGGTTAGAAACATTTTGTTTCCTCCATAAAATTTTAAATCCTTAAAATGTTTTGGTGCGTTTTCGATTTTAGTATCAAGGCCAGTAAAGTCTTCCATTCGATGTACGTTTGAGCGGAATTGATACAGCGCTTTAGTTGTCACAAAGCGAAATGTGTTTGGAAAAAAGTGCCACTGCACGCGCCAGGATTGAAAAAAATTATTTTTTTGGACTTCCTCAGTTTACTCCGTCGCGAAGAATCTATTTATATACCTCAACCTGTTCCCATGCAAAGTTTTGATATAAAAAAAAGTTTTAAAAAAATTGTTCTTTTGCAAAAATTTTCAAAAGTTAATAAAAATTTTGCGTTTAAAAATTTTAAAGTGCGTTTTCGCCTCGGAGGTGCACTTTACGAAGTTACTCACATCACGCAATACACTAGCCAACTTAAAAGATAATTCAGATTGTCAGACGCAAAAAAGTTACATTTTCAAAAAATTTACGCTAATTTCTTTTAAGTTTGTGATATCCGTGATACGTTATTGGTGCGCTGACACCAACTTGATATACCTCAAACTTTATAAAATTACGCCGTTTTATTAATTCTGCGCTTAAAACAGATTTTTATTAGACGGCGCAAAAACCCTATTAAAAATCTTCAAAAACTTCAAAATTCGGAAAATTTTGGTTTCACTTGTAAACCACCATGCAACTTTTCACCCAGCAGCGATATCAAGTATTTCTTTTTTTTTTTTGTGGATATATACTCCAAGTCTAGTGACTATATTTTGTATTGGTTTGGATATGAAAGCTAAAAACTATTACAAAGAAAACGGAATGAATGAAAAAACTCTTGCAAGTTTCAAGTCGTTTTTTTAATTTTTCGAATTTTAGATGACCACCAATGCTTAAGATGAAGACTTTTCAACGTAAAACTTTGCACGTCATATCCTTCAAGTATAGTCATCCAAACCCTGTACAACGTTTTTTCAATTCATAAAACTTAACGAAATAAGAGCCATAATATGTCGGTTTCAGCAGGTGCTCAAAAAATTTGAAATAGCGTATCCAAGGGGAGGGAAAAATGGAACATTTCCTACCCCAAAATAAAAATGTTCAATACAAAAATATCAAAAAGCATAACAAACTTATCAAAAATATTCTAAATTCTCTCCCCAAATATTATTGATACATTTTTTTTAAATTCAACCAATCAGGACAAAGTATTTAAAAATAATATATTCTGATTGGTTGATTTTTGATAGATGGATAAATAATATTGAACGTGTAAACTTGTCTTAATGGCATTTTTGTTTACTTTTTTTGTTATTGAAGAAAGTAAACAAAAATTCAATAAAAGTGTAGTCTAGTCAAAAACGACTATTTATAAGGTACAAAGTGGTCTTTGTGAGCTATTGCGGATGCCTAGACACATTCAGATTGTATTGATATATTCACAAAAGTTGTTCAGATTTACAATGGCTATAATTTTGTCATATATTGTTAATGAAAAATTATGACTCCCTGTAAGTTATGCTAAAAAAAGCAAAAAAAAAAAAAAAAAATTTCTCTTATATTTTTTCAAAAAAGTGCAGGAAAAAATGATTTTTTGAACATAAAATGTTAACAAAATTTGCTCAGTAGACTCTTCACTACATTATTGCCAAATATAGTTAAGCAATATCATCAAATCTCAATTAGCTGTAGGCCAAAAACTGAGGGCACCTTTTTTTGAGTGGTGCACTGATTTTCAAAATCTTTTGCGGTCCATAAAAAAAAATTGGTAATCAAACTGGCCAAACCGAGTACAGGGTTTTAGTAACCTTTGGTAGTACAATCGAACCTATACTGCCGTGCATTTTTTTTTCACTGTTGCACTGTGTTACCAATGAAACAGAAACATGCTCTAATAAATCGATTTCATGCCCATAAAAAATGACCTAAAAACATATTTTTTCTTTAAAAATCCGTACTTTAAAACTTATTTTATAGTACGGTTGGACTAACTTTTGAAAAATTTATTTCATTTACTAACAAAACAGATACCTAAATCAGTAGTCTTAAAACTGAAAACTCAAACTTCCAAAATTAGTATTACAACCCCCAGAAAATTAAGAAAAAAACTTTGGATTTTCACAAAAACCGAAAAATGTGATAAAAAGGTGGGTTTTCTCCAAAAAATTAGGTTGAAAAAAATATTTATTTGATAAGCAAATGCATGTTCCTTTTTTTAACTCAACTGACAACTTTTTTACAAACATTATATTCTGAGTGTCGTTAATAACTAATTCTGTAGTATCATTGTTGCTTTTTGTGATTTTGTAAAAGGACGCTGTGTAAATTTTATTATAAAATTTGTAACTTGTAAAAAGGTTAACCATTTTTGATCCAAACCAACCGACAACAATAAATTAGTATTATATTCATAACGAAATTTTTTTTTTCAAAGGCATACAATATTTAATGTCTCTTTATTTCCATAGAGGTTTTGTGCAATGGATTTTGCTCTATTCATTATAACCAGGGACAGAAACGCCATGCACTAAAAAAATGTGTTTTAGGCACCTATAATATGCATGAAAAATCTTAAAATCTGCACTTAAATTTATATTAAACAATTTCTATTACATTTTTAAGTTAATTTGTATTGTTTTAGTATCCGCACAAGTTTTGCATATCTAACACACAAAATTCCACTAAATCCTGTATTGCTTAATCCAAGTTTGCGTATAAAATTTAAGAGAACACTTATAAGGGCTTAAGCAGCTTGGATCCTCTTTAGTTCTGTATGCCCGTCGGTCAAACATAAAATGATATTATAAGTGATTTTTTTAAGGAAACCTAACAAGGAAGGTATTCCGACCCGAACTCACAGATTTTAATTAACTTTAGACATATTGTAAATGACCAAAAAAAAAGGAGACACGTATTATTATTTAGCTGCCCAATCTCACACTTAAGTGGATTTATTTGCATGCTGGGTTAAAGTACTCGAGAAAACACAAATGTTGATACCCATATTGTCTATATAGTGGACCCATAGTTGCCACATTGTTGAATTATTTGAAATACAAGGTGGCGCAAAAGTAATCCTCCTATCAGAAAATGCTATAAATTTTGCGATTGGCCCCTAATGTCAGTTCTGTTTTGACATTTGTGTAGTAAACACATGCGAAATACACGTTAATAAACAATGTTACGCTACACTGCTCCAGAACGCGGAATATTGGTGACTATTTATTTGACCAATAATCGGTCGGTGACTTTGGCACAACGTGAATTTCGTCGCAGATTTCCTGGCCGTCCAACGCCTACTGGTGAAACACTGCGACGTTTAGCCGCTCGCCTCGAAGAGACTGGCACAACACGAGATGCTGCCAGGCGTGGCAGACCCCGGAGTAGCCGTTCTGCAGAGAATATTGCTGCTGTAGCCGAGGATGTCATGGAAGCGCCGTTGACATCGACCAGACGACGTGCCACGCAAATGGGTATGAGTCGACGGTTTTTACAGCGAATTTTGGTACAATATTTGAACATGTTTTCGTACAAAGTCCAGACGGTGCATCAGCTGTTAGCTGGTGACCGCCAATCGCGTGTAACATACGCTCAAGCCATCCTTAATCACCACCAAGAGGAAGATGATTTTTCATCAAAAATAATCTTGAGTGATGAGGCCCATTTCCATCTTAGCGGGTACGTAAATAAGCAAAATTTACGCTTCTGGGGCTCTGAAAATCCGCGTGTAACCCACGAAGAGCCATTACACCCGCTCAAAGTCACTGTATGGTGTGCTGTTTTCGCTGGAGGAGTCATCGGACCTTTTTCTTCGAAGACGTCGCGGGCCAAACGGTTACTGTGAATGGTGAGAGCTACAGAGCAATGATCAACGAGTTCTTTTTGCCGCAACTTGATGAATTGGGATTGGAAAACATGTGGTTCCAACAGGACGGTGCAACGGCACACACTGCACGTGCCACAACCGATATGCTGAAGGATGCATTTCCCGGGCGCCTAATCTCCCGTTTTGGCGATTTGCACTGGCCAGCAAGATCGCCTGATTTGACCGCTCCAGACTTCTTTTTGTGGGGCTTTTTGAAGTCGCGGGTTTATGTCAACAAGCCTCAGACTCTTGCAGCTCTTAAAGACAATATCCGTCAAGAATGTGAGGACCTATCGCCGGAAGTTTTGGCCAAAGTGATGGAAAATGCCATAAAAAGTGCTCAAATGACAATCAACTGTGGCGGCGGCCATTTACATGACATCATATTCTCGACTTGATGTAAAAAAAATTAAAATACCAAATAAAAATAATCCACAAGAAGAATCAAAGTTTTTCATTTTTTTTTTTTTAAATTACAGCCAAAAAACATCGGAAGGTTATTTTTGCGCCACCTTGTATAAGGAAAAAAAAAGCTCTTCGGGAAAACCCGAACGTTTTGAATATCGGAAAAAGCTCAGACACCACCTCTATAAAACTAAACAGGCATTGCTAAGCATCATTTTTAGCTTAATACAACTAAAATTTTTTAATTTACCTCCAGATTTAATGTTACTCAAAACACATTTTTTTTTTTCAACAAAAATATTTGAAAATATTTGAACATAATTTGTACACCAATAAATGTGTCTTCAAAAAAAACTTTTAATTTGATACCAAATTTGTCTATAGTTACTTTAAATAGAACGAAACACTCCGAAAAAATATAAAATGGGGAATTTTTTGACCCCATTTACTAACGTCTAAACATGAGAATGGGCAGCTAAAAAACACGGATCCCTTAATTTTTATTCTCTACAACATATCCGAAGTTCAATAAGATCTGCCGGTCCGGGTCAAGAAAAATTCAATAAAAATATGCAAAATTTGTAAAAATATGCAATAAAAATATGCATTTAAAGAAAAATATATAGAAATATGCATTTAAAGCCGTATATGCAAAAAATCTGCACTAACAAATCGCTGCCATTTAAAGGCACACGGTTTGATTAGCAAAGATACTTTGTTTAACATGTTCTCAGACTTAAGCAAAAAAAAACGCATTTGCATGAACTTCTGGTCCCTGATTATAACCTTTGCACATTCATCTTTTTTTTAAATGATTCATCAGTTCTTGACCCAAATGTTGGTCCCATGAATTGATTTTGCCAAAATGCCATTATACTTCTCAAACTTAAAGGCTGATGTTATCCACAATGGTCACCAGCGCTCAGCTCATAAACTGTAGTGCAATAACTGATGAAGATTGTACTTTGTTTAACATGTTCTCAGACTTAAGCAAAAAAAAACGCATTTGCATGAACTTCTGGTCCCTGATTATAACCTTTGCACATTCATCTTTTTTTTTAAATGATTCATCAGTTCTTGACCCAAATGTTGGTCCCATGAATTGATTTTGCCAAAATGCCATTATACTTCTCAAACTTAAAGGCTGATGTTATCCACAATGGTCACCAGCGCTCAGCTCATAAACTGTAGTGCAATAACTGATGAAGATTGTAGGAGTCTTCACGTTCTCTATACAATCTTCTTAATTGTTTTACAAATTTATGTAGCAATTGGTTTATTTGTTCTAAATATTCACATGTAATTTGTTGTTGAAGCAAGTTATACATTGAAATTAATTACCATAAGTGTCCAGTGCTGAAAGTAGAATTTGGCCAAAATACTTGAAGTGCACACTCAAATAAAAAAGTTAGTAAAGTCAGCAAAAAATTTTGCTGAGTCAGCAAAATTTTAGTCAGGAGGGTGCTTGCAAAAAAATTGCTAATATCAGCAAAATATTTTGCTGAAAATCAGCGACCTGATTTTAAGCAACAAAATTAGTAGATTCAGCAAAAGTTTTGCTAAAACATAGTGGATTAGAAATTATAAAACCCTTACTAAACATTAATAAAATTTTTGCTGAATATTAGTAGACTAAAAAAAACTCAAAAAATTTGTAGAAAATTTTTAATTTAGTTAATTTATTTTGCTGAAAATCAAAAAATATATTTTTGTGATTATTTTTAAATTAAAATTTTTTTCGTTACAAAATATAAAAATTTTTATACTCCCATATTGGCGACATGAATTAATGCAATATCTGCAAATATATATAAATAATTATATATAAAATAAACAAAATTATTTTTCAACTGCGTACATCAATGGTTGTTTCAAAGATGCTATCTTTTAAAGGAACTCTAATGCCGCAGAGAATTATAGAAACGAAACGAAAAAATAACAAAATGTAACATACACTACTCTTTTTTGCAATAAGAAAAAGGAAACATAAAAATTTACCTAAGGTGTATGTCTTTGTCTTTGTCTTTCGCTTTAGTCTGTCTACCTGCTGTATATTTGTTATAAACTTGACTACTCAATTTGACTACAAATACACATTTAATCTTTTTTAAATTTAAATATTTTATTTTGTCTTTTATTTAATTAATAGACAATTACTTTCACAAGCCGGTAAAAACGCAAAATTTAAGTTGTTTCAATCCACAATTTTGTTTTATGTATGAAAAACAGATATAAAATCTTCCATGTTGATTTTTTTATGTTTCTTACTAGCGTTGGTATTTCTAGTATAATTTTCCTTGTCACTACTACATCTTGACATCTAATTTATTCTGCGTATAACTTTCAATCTGGTTGTCGTTCACACTATTGATGTGCTAATCAGCATAATTTTTATTAGCAAAATAAATTAGTAAAACAGTAGTAAAATATTAGCAAAACACTAGTTCAAAACAGTTAAGTGCTGACAAAGCATAACTAAAATTTTAGTTTAAAACATAATTTTAGCAAAATATTTGCTGAAAAATTGTATACCTGATTTACAAGATGTTTTGCTAACTTTTCTACTAACTTATTTTTTTTTTGGGTGTAGATAAGGAATAAAATATGATGATTGCAAATCTCTGAATTATTTAAATTCTGAAATTGGCCGTGGCCTTCTAGGTAATGACTGAATTGGTTTAAAAATAATGTCTTTTTATAAATGCGTTTCTTTCCCAAAGCCATCTTTTACTAATCCATATAATATTATTAAACTTAATAAAATTATATAAAACCAAAACTTCGACGAAGGTTTATTAAATTTTATACAATTAAATGCGATCATATAGAATTGTATTAATCCATTTTTCGGATTAACTAAAACTAAAAAAGGGATGCTACCGAATAATTCTTATTTTTCGCGGGTAATCCAAAAATTGTATCCACATTAGAAAGACTAAAAACAAAATCGAAAAAAAATTAAAAAAACTAATATTTTTTTGACTTTGGGTCGACCTTGTGAGACCTTGAGATCTTCAGGCAACAATTTATAGGTATCGCTAAATAGCTACATCTCACTAGTGTCTATCACAACAAGTTTTATTAAAATCGTGCAGCAGGCTTTCCTACAATAGAAAAAGGTTAATTCGTCGGAATTTTAGTTGTAGCATCCAAAATATTCTGAAATATAATGTAAATATCGTTGTATTAACTGAATTTATAAGTCGTTACCATTAAAATGAACTTTTCAATTCGGTTGGCACTATATTTGCTTTAGAATTTTTTTTATTTTTAGTAGAAAGTGCTTTTAAAATATACGTAATAAAATGGGACTTATAGTAGAGTAGTAGTACAAAAGCAACCCAAAATTTATGTGTTTTTTCGAATACCACGAAAAGTTGAGCATGCTTGGACTTTGTATGCACATTTTAAATACTTTTTATTAGATACCGAATTCTTGCGTAGAAATGTGAAAAACCGAAAAAAAAAACAGAAAATGTGGAATTACCCTGCGGTAAATTAAGAGTCGATTGATCCAAAGTAACAATTCTGTGATATATGTTTGGGGGACACGTCACAAAACTGGTGAAACCAAAACTCATTCAACACTTGAAACATTTTACAATAATATTTATAAATTAAAATGCAAAATGTTCGCATATTGGTTTCGAACTATCTTGTCAAGATATTTTACACGTTTTTTGGTAACGATTTTTTATGTGTAAGTAATTGACAATTTGTTAGAATTTCTTTGGTCATTTAAACAGCTGGACTTTTTGTTTAGTTTTTTTTTATAGTTTATATACTTTTACAAACTTAAATTGTTATAACAAATTTAATGTTATAATATTAATAATATTTTTGTTGTGCCTTTTTGAAGGTTTTTTGAACAGGTGGTATGACACACTGTTTTGGATAAGTGCAGTGACTGGTTCCGGACAAGACATAATATGACACACTCTGAAAAAATCTGACAGGTTACTTGCTAATTACTTTTCCCATGCCCGCCGACATGTAGCCCTTAGACCAGTGCAGACGCACGTCGTAATTTTTATTCCATTCAAAGTTTAAAAATTGTTCTCCAGTTCTACGATACGTACACCTACACCAGTCACTTGAAAATTTTTTTCCCACTGGTTCTGTTGCATATCACATAAATCCCAAAATGGTCATACTTTGACACTACCCTACTTCTAACTTGTCCCGTAGCATAATCATTTCAGTCGGTACGGTGATAGGTTACCTTGGTCAAGTTATTCGCCACGTCATACAGTGCTCCACAGGTAGAAATTGTCACCACCTATGCAATTATCACCACTTATGACGAAATATATGATATTTTTACAAATTTTGTGAAAATTCATTATGTTTTTTCGTATTGTTTTTATAACTTGCCAATATTCCCAGTGTAGAAACAGTAATGACATATGATTATTTTTTATAATACTAGTAATGACACCAGCCTACCTCTGCATAACTTTAATACAATTGAAGGTCTTATTGTAAAAACTTGATAAGCCGCATACTAATTTTTACTGGATTTAATACATAAAGTACGACTTTTGCAGGACTTTTATTCTCTAGATACTAGTATTAAGTGCACAAGCAAGGCTTTTAACAAATACTCATCAAGAGGTGGCTAGAAAACAGATAAAACCAGCAATAAAATATGTGTGGCTTATCAAGTTTTACAATTAATAATGACTTACTACTAACTAGTTGATGTTCCCATTATTTCAATACAAAAAATAATGAGTTACCCCGCACATTTTATTAATAAAAAAAACTTTAAATAAAAAGATTATTTTGTTATGAAATTTGGTTTTTGTTTTTTGAAAATCTATTAATAGACCAAATATTTTTGTTTATACTGGTAAACATGTAATGACAAATGTAAGTACTTGTCATTAAAATATACGAGGTTAGATAAGCCATTATCTGTTAATGCTTTTCTACACCGGGCATATATGAAATGATAGGAATGATGTTGTATTACAAAACATATTTTTTTTAACCTTGGGATTATTGAGTCTCCCGTTGAACTTAAAATAGTGAAAATTGTATGGTATTTTGCTTGATGGGGTGTCTATTGATGATTTTGATTGTTAATTTTAGATTACTCGTATATAAAGTAATAAAAAGGTACAAGAAAAGTCTTTTTGACAATTTCGCTGCAAATGTAATTAAATACAAATGAAATTTCACTTGAAAAAATTACGACTTACACGTCATTAAATTCAACCAACATTGTATTTTGTTATGTTTTCAATAGTAAATTGATAAAATGAACCACAAATGTAGTAAAAATGAACCAAAAATGTAGTAAGCAATAGACTAACGGTTTTGTTTTTTTTTCAAATAAAAGCATTAAACTTGTAAATGAATATCAAATTATAGTACAGCAATTGTATGTCGTTTGTTTTTTTTTTTAACTACAAATGTAGTCAAAACTAGAATTTCTTCAACAGATAACTTTTTTACTTAAAATAAAGATACTGTATTACTATTTAAACAACTACAAATATTTACATCAGATGTTCCACTAATCGCGCTAAATAAGGCGTTTAATTTTTTTGACTAAAGGTTAATCCAACTTTTCATCTGACTACTATTTCCAAACGACTAATTGTGTGCAACTCTGTATTTTTATATAATTTCGGTTGGCAACGCTAAAAAACTCACGTACAAAGTTAGGTAGAAATTAAAGTTGGAAGCTGCGGCAAACAAATGTTGGCGTTGTCGACAAAACTTTTGCTAACTCTGAAACTTTCCTTGTTCCTCTTATGCCGGAACTTTATCGGTGAAACCTTGGTATATTAAACTGACAACGTTTATTTTTTAGCTGTCAAGTTAAACTTTCAACTTTCAAAAAACCCTTATGTAATCGAGGAAGATTAAAAAGGTGAATTACATTTAATCTAAACACCCTATTAGTGGTTGGCCATACCTGATCTCCTTTGTATCTAAACCTTAAATTGTAACATTTTTGTAAACATTGTAAAAATAATTTCAAAGTAAACACTTGTGTTTGTAAAACAAACACCTGTATAATAAAATCATTTTTCTACCAACAATGTAAGGACATCTAAAATAGCCAACAACACAAAAAAATAAGAAATGTCAAAACAATGTAAAGGAGTTTGAATCAAAACCACAAAAAGAAAAACTTGCAATAAAATAAAAATAAAGTAGGAAGTATGTGTATTGGTAGTGTGAAGAAAACCCATGCAACTGCTTACTTTTCAACATCAAACCCTATTTAGGGAACATTCTAAAATAAGCAATAGGAAAACAAAGAAGAAACCCAAAATATTAATATGCAAATTGAGTTTTTTACTTGAATGATCTAAGAGGATAACTGTCAGGACCCATTGATTGTTTTTCCTTTCTTAATCTCTGGTGGTTGTTTATTTTTTTTTTTTTTTTTTTTTTGGTGAAAATCCATTTTCATATGACTTTAAAGGAAAAAGCATTTACATATGTTCAAAAAAAACAATTCGATTGTTTTTTTTTTTGCTAACACAACCAAATACAATTGTTGTGGTTATAAATTTGATTTGTTCTAATAGACTAAGTTTTATTTTTTTTTTTTTCTTTTTCTTACGGCAAATTTAACATAAAGCTCAGATTTTGTAAATTAATGTTATTTAAATGATCTTGTTGAAATCAATATTCATTGTAAAATTACCCAGGTAGAAATTGGCAACCTTACAAAAAAAAGTACTGGCAAACAACTGATATTTTTGTAAAGGGAAAACACTAATTTGTTTGCAAACTATATGTTTTGCCAGTACCACCCGAAAAATTCTTTGCCAGCTTTGTTTTTTTTATTACCAATAGAAGCATTTTTTTAGATATTTTATTATATTTCACACATTTAAATATGAGACTAATACCGAACTGTATTGCTATTTTTTAAATGTGTTTTATTATATATATTTCTCAAAATTAATTTAATTTCAAGTATGTATTTTAAAAGCACCGTATTTTTTGATTTGCCAACGTTATGCCAACTCTAAGAAGTTTGCTCAAACCAACGGTTGGGCACTGTTATCAATCGGGAAACAGAACAGTACTGTCAATATTGTTAATGCCACCTTTTGCCATAGAACAACCGACCGTCGCCCTACGCTTTGCCAACACTGTGCCGATTGTATTTTTTGACTGGGTATATACATAAGTATATATGACCTACTTCAATGATGTTCGACACCCGTTGACACTGACATAAGATGCTTCGTATTTCTCAAGGTCTTATGAATTTAGAGATACGATGGACTGGGCTAGGTTGACTATACTTAAAAGCTATGAAATGCTAACCCTGAAAAACTTTGGCAATAGGTGCGATAAAGTGATGCATTACATTGTAATGTATACTCCCTACCTGTATCACTATTTTCCAACAAAAAGTAATGAGTTACCAACATTGGGCTACATAATATGTAACGAATAATAATTACCATCATAATTATTTCAAAACATAAAGTAATGAGTTACCAATAATTGGGCAATTATGGGTTACCTTGTAATGATACACCATTACCATATATATTATTTGAAAACATAAAGTAATGACTTACCTATCATCAATTACATACTGCATGAAATATAAACTTAAAGTAATATTTAACATATTTTTGTATTTTTCAAAACCTATATTTAGACACATTACTTTGTAATTTTTTGCAAGCATGAGGGTAAGGTATGTATTTTTAACATCACAAACTAAAACTCGAATCACAACAATTCATTTACTTTTTAAGCAACTCATTATTAAATGTGACGATAGCTCAGTTGGTAGAGTGCTCGCTTAACAACCAGAGACACCAGGTTCGAATCTAAGCAATACCACGTTATTATTTAGTTCAAAATAATATTTGTAATATTTTTTTTATAAACTTTTTTTTATGAAAATCTTTTTATAGACCCTTTACTTTTCCCCACCTGGTAATCATATAAGTAACCAGTTACTTTACCCCCTACTAGGTACTGAGCAAATCCATTACTTTTTGGCTCATCGCCTGTAAAATTCATTAGTAAAGTAAGGTTTATTGTAATACGTGGGCCTCTATGGCGATACTTTACTTTACCCATAATTTGGTAATGAGTGGTTTTGCTGGGAAGTTTCTCGTTGAAAAGCCTTCACCAAAAGAATTGATAGATATTTAAAAGTCGAAAATTTAAAAAAATTACTTGAAACTTGTAAAAGTTTTTTTTTATTCATTTTGTTTTTTTTTTTCTCATAGTTTTTAACTTCCAGATCCAAACCAATCAATATGGACCCACTAGACTTGCGGGATATATTTACTGAAAAAGTAATTTCCACATCGCTGAGTAGTGAAAAGTTCTATGGTCGTTTAAAAGTGAAACAAAAATTTTCCGATTATTAAACTTTCGCAGTTTTTTCCCAAGGGTTATTCCTCCGTTTATTGGAATTAAGTTTTGAGAATAGTATTAATAGAATAGAATTAAATTTTATATATCCTAAGGTAGCGGAATACGAACATCACAAACTTATAAGGAAAATGTATGTTCTTCGCTTCGGATGTTCGCAATTATATTTGAAATTGGCTAGCGTATAGCGTGAAATGATATAGCGTATACCGTCAAAACGACCACCACATAAAAGATTTTAATGAGGCATGAAAATATTCTAAAGACTTTAAATTTTATAGAGTAAAGAAAATTTTTAAAATTTTTAATTTTGCAAATTCAAAAGTATTTAATAAACCTAACAAAATATCAGTAAACCGGCAAAAATTAATGTTTCCCAAAATAATCGCGGTTTTCTTTTTAAGTTCTAATATATGTCAAAAAAAATAGTTTGAGTGTATTTTTATATTTGTATAATACAATATATATTTGAAAATGTGATAAATGCAATGATATCTATAAATTGATTTGACTTTTATTTAATAAGTTATCCGAAATAATCGCGGTTCTTGTTTGAAGTTCAAATATATAAAAAAATATTGTTTGAGGGTATTTTCGTATTTGTTTGGTGGTGTATGAAATGTGATAAATACAATGAGATCTATAAATTCATTTAACTTTAAGCACACACGCAGAGAAAACATATGGTTGCAATATGATTGCTTCCACAAAACTATGTTTCCTACAGCAATAAATGATTATTTCTTTTATTTCAATTAAACTATTATTCTATCAATCATATTTTACCAATAATATGGTTGAATTATCATGTTCTAGTAAAAAATTTTCTTCTTTTTCAGTTATCATACTGTTGTGTTGTCTACAATCATACTATAGTATTTATTATCATATTCCTCTATCTAACTGCAGCCATATTAGAGTTGCGACAAATATAAGATGATCAGTCGGTTTTTTATGAGCATCTTTGCTCTTTTAGTTTCATTCTTGTTTGAAATTTTGTGAAAAAAAGTTGTGAGAAACAGTCAGTCCCAACAAATTAAATAATATTAAACAAAAAGACGTTAAAAATGGACAAACAACGTAGTGGTGATAATTGTAATGGTGATTTGTTTTGTGGAAAAAGGAATAAATTGTAGTCTCAACTCTTTATGCCCTGGATGTCTAGGCAAAAGTTTAATTGTCGCGCACCCCTTATATAAAGTTATTGTTTATTATAAAAAAGTGATAAAAAGTGCTTTATTTTGAAATTGTTTGTAATTAGGCAAAAAAATGTTAGTTAAAAAAAAAAATTTTAAAGAAAAATTTAAAAAAAATGCACGTGCTTTTATGTATGTACTACTAAATAATCATAATATGTTTGCAATAATCATAACATGGTAATAAATGATGACGAAATTCCTGTACATGATCATAATATAACTGGAACTATAATATGGTTGCAAACATGGTTTGATGATTATAAATGTTTTGTGAAATTGTATTCTTAACAATATTTTTATGTTTGCTTTATTCTGTAATCACATGTATAGTTTGTTTAGCCAACACAATATTTCACAAAGCTTATTCTTCAGCGCAAAGACAATTTGATTACTTAAATTATTTATTTTTTTAATTTATTTTTTATTTGCATTATGTTAGCAATGTGTAAGTCCTGACATTTTTATATATAAGTAAAATTTTAACAAACTGAAAAGATAACTAAAGTAAAAATTATATACTAACTTTTTTAGTTTTGTTCAATCTGCTAATCTTCAGCAAAAAATTTTGTTGATTTCAACAACTCGATTTTAATTTGCAGTCAACTATGAATCAGATAAACATTTAGTTGAATTTACTTATTTTTTGCTACAAATCACTTTTCCTGATATAAGCAATTTTTCTGCATGGATCCTAACTAGCAAAATTTTGCTGACTCAACTAACTTTTTTGCTAACTTTACGGACTTTTTTTTTAGTGTAGTAAAAACTGACAAATATTTACACCAGAAGTTCCCTGAGTGTACATGTGCAAACCATCAGGCAACAATATTTATATTTGCAAAAGTTGTTATAAGAAAACCCAACCTTTTGTGACAAATTTTTCTTAAAATTAAGGTTTTTTCTTTAAAAACTTTTGCAAATGTAATTATTTTTGCTTGAAAAATTCCAGATATACTACACAGAAAAAGAATTCATACTATCTATGAATATTTTATGAAAAATTTGCAAATGTACCAATTTATGAACTTTTTCATAACATTTATGAACAGTTCATAAAAAATACTGGAAAAGTTTGTGCCTCGTAAATTATGACAAGGTTCTTAAATGTATGTAGAAACACTTAATATTTATGAAAAAGTACTTAAAAATTTGCCAATGTACAAAATCCTAATATTTAAGAAAACTTGCATAAATTGCAATAATACTGGGAATTTTTTTGTACCTTTTCATAAATGCTAGGGAAACTAGGAACATTTCATAAATTTTAAGTAAATTTCATAAATAGTATGAACCTTGAAAAATATGAACTTTTTCATAAAAAACTATGAATTTTATTTTTTTTGTGTGTACTGAAAGGAATTCATACACCATACTTAAAGTTGGACCTTGAGTATATGTTGGAAAGCCATGTAAAAATCTTTAACAAATCGAGAATTTTGCATCAAAAACGGCATAAGAAAATAGCTTTTTCCAACAAATATAAATCTTCCGTAATGATAATTTGCACTACATGGACATTTGATTGTGTCGACTGATTATTTAGCGATTAAATTAGCGAAAACCGAAAAAATTAGAAGTAACCGTTTAACAGCGGCTTTAATTTAATGCTTTTTTTAAGATATATTTATCATAAATATTACTAGTGGCATTGTCGTTAGGTTTCCACAGAAAGTTGTATATAAAAAACTGATGCACCAAATTTTAAAGTCATATTGCAGAAAAACTTTACCATACATCGAAAAATAGAGTATTGCATTGAAATCAGGGTGTGAAAATATAAAAAAGTGAAATATATAAAATTAAGGGTCAGAACCTCATTAATTTTTTTATGAATATCATGCAATATTATTATATTTGGTATATAAATTAAAAATACGAAATTTTTAGCAAATTTGAGAATTTGTCGCATATTCCGATCATTTCTCGGATCAATTGTGTTCGGTACAGGTTCGCAGTGATTATCTGGCCCGATTTCAGCAGCTCATAATAGATGAGACCCTGACCTGGGCAGGCAAAAAAGGGTTTGCCTTCTGTGTCAAAATCACCACTTCTGAACCGCACAAACCACCTCTCGCACGTTGAAATCGGTGTAACATATTCAGGATAAGCTTTGGTGAGCAATCGATGTGCTTCAGCTGCACTTTTTTTTTAAATTGCAAATGATGCTTCGTTGGCACAACATTTGACATTTTTCGATCTTTTTTTTCTGTTTTTACACCATTTTGTTCAATGACTAAGTGATAGTAAGTGACAGATGTTTACCATTCAAAATTCCATTTAAATTATTAAAGGCACAAACCATGTGTAAAACATACGCCATCTGTTCGGAATCCCGCATTTTTAAATTATACTCCCTATCATTGAAATAAAAATAGTTGCCCACACATAGATATGCACTCTAATTAATTTCTGCTTAAATTTACTCAACTTATAGTAGGCAACTGTACTTCTACTATAAATTGGGTAGAATTTATTTTATGCGTGTAAATTGGTACACACAAAACGTGTAAGAAATATATAGCAATATTCTATATTACGCATAATGTGTGTAAATTTAAGTTTTAATGTAACTAATACAGTAAAGTAATGCAATTATTAATAATTTTGCTATATTTATTTAATAAAAAAAGAAAACGGTTATTTAGATATAATTAAAAATTGTTAAGTAAAAAAGAAAAATCCCACTAAATACTGCGGCATTATAAAATATTCACATAGGGTTTTCATTCCTGGTAAACAATTACATTCATTCTAAATCTGAAACTGTATCCAACAATATAAAAAAGATAAAATGTCAATTGGATCAACATGACCTTATAAAGGATAATATCTAGATTAGCTGGATAGAAAAAGCAAGACCAATACAAATCAATTTTACTGGTCTCAAATTTCGTTGATTCAATTGAGAAAGGACTGGCAGTAGCATCACTTTTGAACATGATAGATGTTCACAACAATGATTGGATTTTATCAAAATCGTATCTCTGACCAAAACCACTAAAAACATAAAAGGGACACATTCTTTAATTAGTTCTGATAATATTTTTAATTTATTTTAGAGATTTACCACAGTCATTATTTTATTTTTCCTCAAAAAAAAAAAAAAAATATATTAAATTCAACATTTTTTTCTACGGTTTGAAAAAGTATGACAATTTTTTCAAATAAATAAAAACAACAATTGCAAACATTCAATGTAAGTTTACCTATGCAAGTGCTTAAAATGCAGAAACATGTTTATCAACATACTTAATATAATAATTTGTATGCGTTATTGCTAACAAAATTCAGTAAATTATTTTTTTAAGCAGGTTGTGCTTAAAATTACGCATTGTGCTTGATTTTGCTTAAGCTATGTACAAACGGTTGTCAGGTCTTACAATATTGTAAGATCTTGCAATGTGCTGACAATGAAACATGTACTGACAATAAAACATGTTTAGCGAAAGGTAAATTGTCAGTTCAGACGATTGTAAGAAAACCTTTCAATTTCATTGTCAGACAATTGTCAAACAATAAATTTATCTTCAGTTAGTCTCTTTACAGGAAGAAGAAGAATAAAACATTTTTATTGAAAATTTTTGCGGACACAAGTTATACACCAGACTGCCGCAGTTTCGTCCCCCTCCTGGGACTCGTCAGTGGTTAATTTATGTGTCAATTGAACAAAGTATTTTATATTGTTAATTTTGCTCTATATGAAAAACTTTTTAATTTTTTGGTGTCGTACTGGTATTTGAACTCACTGCGGTTGCATCAAGCTATGCATCGTAATCTCACCTCTTAACGAGTTGAGCCACGGTCGACACAGCGATGACTGTGGCTAAAGTGAATTTTGGTTACACTACGTACACACAAGTATTGTTTCGATCAGAAGAGACAGAATTAACTAATACCAATGCACAACGAAAATTGTCAGTTCAGACGGTTGTCAGATTCTTGTATGGCAAAAATTGCCAGATCTGTTGTTAGACATTGCCAGAACTGTCAAAGCATTTAAAATAAATTATTAATTGTCCATTGTGTGTTTAATTAAATTGAAAAAAGTAATAATATTAATTGTCATGGAACAAAAAAAGCAATTGCATCGATTTTAGCTGCATATGTATTAGAAAATAGTGAGAATGAAGACAAAATATTTTTGCAAATTGCAGTTGAAAGAGGTGCAGAGATTTGCCCATTTTCCATTGCAATCGTTCACACTTATCTGGATGTCATCTGCTACCTCTTGCCATAAAATATCTTTGGGAAGTTTATACTCAGCGCAAACAGCATCGCATAAACTTCGCCGTACCTCAACTTCCTCGATAAGTTTGATAATTCTTTCGTGTGACCACACGGATTCCACCTTTTTGTGGTAGGATCTTTGTTTGGGTGTTGGTTTTTTTCCGGCTTTAGAGCCTGTTGGCGACTGGGAGCCTCTTTGCGACTGGGTACGAAACATCAAGTCAGTTGGCTCATAGCTGCAATCTATGACGCAGGTTTCATTAATGGAAATGTCCAAATCCATTTTTTTATTTAATTTGATTTTCTGTTTTTGTTTTACTTTTTATTTTTAATATTATTAATATGAACTTCTGTTTTTTTTTTTTTTCATTATTTATGGACAGTGCCGCCAATAGAAACATTTCTGTGACAATACTGCCATTGTCAGATGCATTAATTTAAACACATCTGCCAATAAAAATAGTTTACAATGTCTTGCAATTATCTGACAATGGAAACGTAGGTTGTTTACACGAATGTCAGATGTCTTACAATATTATTGTCTTACAATGTACAGAGAATGCATTTTCTGACAATGTTGCAAGACAAAAGTTGTAAGTTCACACTGTTTTTAGACATTTTCTGTACATTTTTCTGACAATATTGTAAGATCTAACAACCGTCTCTACATAGCTTTACAAATTTACTCCCATTATAGCAGTAATTTTACAAGCATTTTTAGAGTGTGTATCTTAAAATTAATAGATAACTTCCAAACGAAGACAAGTTTTTAAGAATGAACATCGAGGCGTATAAGGAATATTAATTAAAATTAAATATAAATCATACGTACGATGTACTACTTACAGAGATGTGTGTGTGGTGTATTGATCAATATTTGTGTATGCTAGTTTAGATTAAATCATTGATGGGCACACAATTTTAAAGTTGTATTAGTGAGCACGAGAGAGTAAAAAAAATGAGAGAAACTATTGAAGTACACTCATAAATGACAGTTAGTAGTATACGGCACAAAAAAAAA